>JAGFPH010000116.1:351848-389277 GCA_018207615.1 Philaenus spumarius | reverse complement strand
AATTAAGAATTGCTCTGACTACTAATATAAGGTATTTATCTAGATATTAAACTTCTAGACTAACTTAAATTGCACAGTGTCAATTTAAATTAAAATAGTTCAATTGTTTAAATTCAACTATTAAATTAACTATTCCTTAAGGCCTAGGGAAGGAAAATTTCTATAAAGCAGTTTTATTAAAAAAAATATATTTTATGTCAGCAGTAATTATTATGTCAATGTGCTTATCTGCATATAAGCTACTCATTATGTGTAGGTATTTATAAGTTTTATGTGTTTTATTTTATAAGTATTACACATGTTTTATTAAACTGCAGTACATGACATTTAAGTTTTAGTGGTTTATTGTAATAAATACAATTATTTTCAATAATGTGACACATTTTGTTCAATATAGTATTTAGTTTTCAAAAATGTTTCAGAGAATCAAATTAAAAGTATGATATTATTAGTACACTAACGGTTTATTACCCACAAATTAGTTGGTTTTATTGTAACCCTGTCTTCTTCTTACATCTTTGTTTACTGTCTACTTATTGCTTTGTGTAGTGTCAATACTAAAACTAAATAAAGAAGAGGCCATCATAAAAATTGTACAGCTTTGATAAGAAATTGAAATTATTGTAGCAAAAAATACTTATGAGAAGCAGTGGGAATGGAGCAGGCATTTCCGCCGTGACATCATCACAGTTGTACCAGTCTTAGACAAAAACGAATTAAAAGAATCGGAAGCTATACTGGGCCACATAGACTGGACATGTTCAAAGACTTACCTTTAAAACAAAAATCACCAAACTGCAGAAATGTCTCAGCTGATCACTTACAAATCCTTATTATACCTTGAGGTTAACTCACTCAATAAACAAAAAACTAGGTTCAATTTAGGTTTATTAACCAAAATCAAAAAAATTTATATGCCCTTAGTAAATAAAAATAGAAAATTTACATGCCCTTAAAATACAGAAAAAAAAATGAAAAGGTTAGATTACAATTTTAAGTTTAATTTTAAAAGTTCCCTCCCTAAAAATTTAAAAAGATGAAAAACCCTCCCCATTAATAATGATTACAAAGTTTATACAAAAATATTAATTTAGACAAAATTACAAAAATTTGACATATAGTACCATGGATTTATTAATAAGTAACATCTATGTCGTTGGCCAACTGTAAAGCTAAGTATAATTAAATAATAAAAAAAAAATAAATGAAATGGTGAGACGTCTCTCTGTAAAAAAAGTATATATAATTTCTAATAGAGCCCTTTAAGGGCTGAGGTCCGAAAATTGCTATAGCTGCTCCTCCCAATTATTATTAATTATAAAAGACATATATTAAGATTTATACATTTGTTACAAAACATAAAAAAGTACACAGCCTATTCAAAAAGTTTCTTATAAAGTTCACTGCAGATTTTAGAAAATATTGTATTTTGGTCCATAGCTATTTTGAAGAAAAACACTGTCGCAGAAAATAATTATTAAAGTTGCATGTTGGAGTTGCCTTTAGCAGCAGAACATATGAGTAGTACTTGCAATTAAGACCAGAACATGTTGTGGTACTTCCACCAGTAATACACTGCATTAAAACAAAATAACATCTTTTTTAGAATTAAAGTAGGCTATAAAACCAAGCATGGTGAAAAGCTTTTTAGGTTAAGAGTTTGCCTTCATAATATTTTTGATAATAGATGACAAGCAGGTATTTTAAAATAAAAGAGTTAACTGTTAATGCAAGACTTAACCAAAGTTAACTTGTCATGTTACTTTCTGTTACTACATGTGTCTAATGACCACATGGTAAACTTTAAAATGTTCTTTGGTTATAAACTCAAAATATATCGGAGATACAGTTATTTAAATTATAGCCTTTTTAAAGGTCCTTATCTGTTAAAAATTACACAGCTTTAAATTTGTATACAAAATTATATAAATTGTTCAAGCTAGGCTTTAGTTTGAAAATAGGCTAGTTACATAAAAATTTAACATTTAGGCTGTGCGGAAAGTTTTTAAAGAAGAAAATTGAATTACACAAATTTAAGTTATACTTTTAGAGTTTGAAAAATTATTTACAAAATTAAAGTAGGCTTAAACTTACATAGTAGCAAATTTACAAATAAGGTTTTATAACAAAGCCAACTTTAAATAGAATGACGGCAAAAGACATTTCAATTTGGCAAACATAATTTCACATACCTGGTATTTAGAAGAATAGGACTTAAAATAATGACATGATAATTACTATCGCACAGTCGTTAAACTCGCGACTAAGTCATTATAAAATTAAGAACGAGAACAGAACAAAGCCATGACATCAGGCGACTTTAACAAAACGGACAGTCATCGCAGGTCTAACAGAGCCAACGTGCATCGGTCTAAAGTAGGATCACGTGATTTACCAGCTGGTCGAGTCTCAGATAAAGGCTGTCGAAGTTACAACTAACGATGTCTGTAGCGAGTCGCCGCCTAGCGGTAAAAAGGGAACTACATGAAGAAGAGTGTCGGTAAAAGAAGTACGTTGTATATGTCTAACGTTATACAGTGACAGTCACTGTGGCGGACTGGTCTAGCCCTTGTATTCTATAGCCCTGAAATCAATCAATGATTTCCCATTTAGGCCTACATACATAATCATCTGTGCATTGGTAAGCATTAAAAATAATATTTTCTGTATTTGTATACATACCTTGATGTCTGTCTATAGTGCTTTTTTTGTTCTTAATGATGGCATTAATGGTTTCGGAGCTTCATGTTTGTTTATACTCGACTCGAAAATGGAGACAGAAGCTCCCAAAACAGTAGTCCCATTATTAAGGACAAAAAAGGACTGTAGACTGATATCAAGGTATGTTAACATTATATAGTCTATTCAACAGTTCTGGAGGCATTATAGTAATATTGAATAAAATAATATTTTCCACTAGTTTCTCACTCCTAACTTAACTCTGAATCAGATTTTGAGGTGTGTATATCACACCTCTGCATATATTCTACCTAAAATAATGCCTAAGTGTGACTGCGTCTTGCTATTGGTTCTCCTGCGAATTTAGCTTTAGGTTCTGACGCGAGCCTTCAGCCGTTGTCATGTTACCTGTCGAGAGGTTTCTTTGAATGAAGGCAATGAATCAGAAATGTTTTTTAAATATGTTTATTCAAGAAACAGTTCTTTACTCTGCTGGTCCGAAATACTAACAAACTGAACTACAAGGCAAAGGCAAGAATCTATCTGGAGCGCGGTCACTAACAGACTCACTCTAATGACGCTTCAACTCCATTCTTTGTCTAAAGCTCTCTGCTCAGCATAATACTTGTACAAAGCCAATATAGCATGACCACGTTCAACATGCATCTATGCCTATTCAATACTATTAGTTACTATTATTGTTTCCGACAATGCTTCACTATTGCTTACAGAACTATAATGTATACCATAAACATTAAGTACTAAGTAAACTGAAAACAAACATTATGAAAAATAAAAATGTAAACAACACAGTGATAAGTTATAAATAGAAATATTTAGTTTCTTAAGACAGCTGTTTATTTAAGTGAGATTACTTAAGATAAATTATAACATACAATCAATAAAATATTTCTTCCATAACATATAAATGGGAAATTTGATGCCTAAGGGGGCAGAGTCCTAGTGATTGATGATAAAACAAATTGTGTTTGGAACATCTTTAATTTGACATACCAATCGTCTATCTAAATAGGCCAAGAAATAAAAACATAACTGAGCTCACAAAAAATTCTTTAAGGAATTAAGAAGTAAGATTATTGACCGAGCGTAAGCGAGGTCTCCGTTTTAACTCGACCGTTCGGCATTTCGTCTGTGTGTCTGTCTCACGATTACGGCCAAACGCCTTGACCGATTTTGATGATTTTTTGCATGAATGTTCCTTATTCCTAGGCCGAGCAATGTATATATAAGGTTTTTTTCCATTTCTCATTTTTAACCCCTTAAATAAAATAAAAATGGCGGCCGGACCGTTTCTCTCAGTGTAAGCTTTTTTCCAAAGCCATTTTGTGGCTTAACCGTAAGTCGAATATAAAAACTAATGACATGTTGCTAATAGCAAATAAAATTTTAAACAAAATTGTATTTTTGATTTTTTTCCCGTATCTCTAACGGTAAGCTCACAAAATGGCCGTAAACTTCGAATTTGTTAAAAATAGTCCAAGTTTTTGTATTTCAACCATGTTTTTATACGTTTATTCTAAACCAATTCAAACGTGTTCCATAGCTTTTTTGTAGATAAAGGTTTAAAGAATTCATACATGCCAGTAAAAAAAATTATTGAAGTAAAATTAAGAAAGTTATTAGCTCAAGAAACAATCACGTTCAGTAACGAAAGGAAAATGTTTAACTTTAGGCCTACATAAAAAGTAGTAAAAATAATTGTAATTTTTTTCATAAATGTAAAAAAGTTTCGTAATTTAGTTCTAAATAGAAATGTATAAAAATATTTATCAATTTCAAATGTATTATTTTGAAAACACAAGTTTTTATGTTCCTACTACAAGACTGCTAACAAAACTAGGCCTGTTTTGAATAGTAGCCTAATTCAGGAATATATCATTTGCCCAAAAATTACATATTATTATAAGAAAGTGTAGAGGACAAATCAAAGAATACGTGTAAATTATCATTGTAAATTTCATAAAAGTATTTGACTTAGCTTTACTTGAATTACAAAATGAGATGAAACAAATAAAACCTCGCGGAGATAAAGGACATACAAAAAATGACCGTAGCACACCGTGGGAAGTGTTGGTACATGGGTTCAGGGTTGAGATCACTATCACGACGTTTTAACATAGTTTGTTTTCATTATTTCTGATATTGGAATATGATATGGAACTTAAGTTAACTTATGATACATTGTTAAGTTTGAGTTATTTAAGTATGTAAATATTTAATTGTATGTTGTTCCTCTATAACGCAATATTTTTAGCTATCTTACGCATTATTAACCTAAATAAAGCACAATGCCCCTAAAAGAAAATCTTTAGCAGTTAAAGCTCAAGAAAAGAAATAAAAACGAGAACTAGGAATCGCGGGAATTGTAAATAATGTTTCACTGGCTAAACCTTGTGCTTACTTCCATACTGGCACACTATTTTTAACCTAAGTTTAAAACCACATTTGTTATTTCAACGAGCGAGGTCTACTGTTCACAGAACTACTAGTTTATCATCTTAAAGGGAGTTACTCTATTTTTACCCTTTGGACACAAATAATTAAAGTGCTATTGGTTTTTATTTCCTATTGTAACATTTTGAGGTTAACCGAATATTTAGTAACCTAAATTTAGTAACAATGGTTTGGTTTTACAAAATATTAAAACAAATTGTTATTAATAATTATAAATATTAGTATTCTAAATAATATAAACATACCTGTTCAAGATAAATATAAAATAAACATTACAAATTTGTAACCTAATGTACAGTTGATTTGAATGAGCTCAGTACTATTATTTTATTATTATGTAAACGAAAGGAAATTCACACACGAAATGTAAATAGTTGTAAAGTAGAACTAAAAGAATCTTGTATTTATTAAGTTAGTGGTATAATAATTGGTGACAGGTAAAATAAATGTTCAAATGTATGTAGGAGTGAAAGTATTTAGTGTTTAGTATAGAGGCTGGACATGGGAATGAAACGGAACGAACTGCAAACTGGAACGTTGGCAACGGCCATTAGGTTTTTATTTACCATTCCGAGTGCAAAGAAGGGATGAGAAATATAATCATGTACTACATTTAAATTTTAAATTAAATATGAATAATAGATGTTCAATGAGTACTGTGGTGAATTTAAACAATTAGAAACACTGAAGCCCCAACCACAAGTTCGGTGAATAAAACTACACAAATAAACTGAATATAATTATCAATATTATTTATTAATATAGTTATTCTAGTTCCCTGATGTACATTTTGGTAACCAAGTTACCATCATCGGAGGGTTCTAAATCATATTATGTAAATATGAATAAATTTACAGATATTTGGTAAAGTACAAAAATAAAATGTTACAAAATTTGGAACAGCATGTAAAAGAAAACGTATGAACAAAATTGAAAAGGAATGCGCTTCAGTACGGAAGAAACACGATCGTACTGAGAAGTGTATAGTAGGCCGTGATTTAATTGTAGGACTCTGGGATTTTAAAATAATTTTCATTAGGCAGTTGATGATAGATATCATAGCAACAAGGTGTACGTACCATATTTAATTTGTGGTAATAAAAATAAGATTTAATATTTTGAATCAAATAAATAAACAAAGAAGAAACAGTTTGGAATTATTCAAATAAAAAAATAGTAAGAAGATTGTAATACAAAAATTCGGACAAGTAAGATCTAAATCAAGTCTATAAGCTAATATCCAACCATAGTAATAGGCTAACGTTTGAAGAACAAACTAACGAAATTTGAACCTTTAACTAATGTTCTCATTTAAAATATAAATTAATTACAAACTTGAATTGGACTTTAAAATATAATTAATTGTCCTCTAATTGTATGTATATGCCCATAGCTAAGACCCCGAGTTAAGAAAACAATAACTTATAATTTATTTCAGCTTGTATTATTTTAAAATGGTATATTAAATGATGTATTAAAAAAATCATAAAGTGTCAATCAGTAACTTATCATTATTGTTATAAGTTGGCTCAACAACGTGAGGCTCCAGGAAATAAATAAGCTCAAATAAAATAATAATTAAGATTTGAATAAAATAGGCTAAATAAAATTTAAACTATAAACATTTGTAGATTAAGTAATTATTATTGAAGATAAGTAAGTAGAGTGCCCACCACTTGAGATCGTGTGGGGTGGGGGAAGCCACGTGATGAGCCGGGGTGTGAGCCTGGGTGATAGGAAAAATATGTATATGCATTGTATCCCCGCCGCCATCTTTGCAGCCTGATGATTTGTTAATACGTTTATGTGTTAAAGTGCAGAGTACTATCAGGTGAATGAGATGACTGTATTTTTCATCTTCGCCATCTTTACAATATGGTCGCCATCTTTAATTTTTTAAAATACAAACACCATATTTTTATCTCGTCTTATGGGTTAACATATTATTTTATGACACTTTTATTCTTTGATATTTTTCTCTAAACCCAGCCGTTAATAAGCTACAGGCTGTAATGTGCGAGTAGAAAGTGGGAGAATATAAATCAGCAGCTGATTGGTCGAAAACCGGTTATGGACGGAGCTAAAACTGGGTAGTGGTGGTAAAGGGTAGAGCTTAAGTGATGGAATGTGGTAAACCGCTCCTCGACCCCTCCCTAGCCTCATGGTGGCGCCAACGAGTTTTTGATGGTGTTATGTGTATATATGATAATTATTTTAATTAGTGATTGCATTTACTTTTGCCAAACGATAATTGGTGATAAAATATATAAGACAACCTTCTATCTCATGAACGGCTGGTCCTAGGCCAACCAAACTTCGTCTATGTTAGGTTATTCAATGGTTGTGCGGGTTGCATAACCGGAAGTTTGAAGGGGCAAATTTTCAAAATTCGAAAACTCCTGTGTTTATTGTCGGATTTTTGCTAAAACAGTTAGTAGTACGGGTACTTTATTTCTATATTCAGGGTGTCTCGGAAACTCTAAAAATGCAAACAGAATAAAACAGCTTCTCAATCACAGCCTGTCTTGGTCTAATGCTCTCTCACCAGCGTCAAGGTGACAGACTTGAGAAGGTTAGTTTTGAAAAAAATAAAATAAAATAAAAATAAATAATGCCAAAAGTGATTGAAAAATTTGACTAAAAAGTTAATTAAAAATACCTCTATTTTTGTAAAACTCCTGGATTTTCCACTCCAGGAATACTTCTTCTTCTGACAAGTTATATTCGTAGAAGAAGAGGTTGTCACTATCTTCTTCGTCTTCCATGTCTACACCGTATTTGAGCTCCTTTAAGAAAAAAAAATAACTGATAGAATCATAAACACACTGATTTCTATGTACTAATTAATAATAAACTCTACTTACAGTAAAGAGGCTAGGCAACTCATTTTCTGAAGATTTCACTGATGACATCAACGAAACGAGCGACTCTGAAAGGTTAGTTTCCCCCACCACAACCCTACTTCCTGCATATACGGAGAAAGGTCAACCACACACACACATATATAACTGCGTCCGATTGGTATAAACTTTACCTTCTGTTTAGGTCTCATCATAGCTCCGGTAAAGAAAACTCCCGCAGCAAAGAAGACGAGGAAGACCAAACTTCAGAGGTTGTTTAACTCTTTCTTCGGTCGAGCTATTGAACAGCTTTCGTGGTGAATAGATCAATTTAAATTATCTTGTTTTGTTTTTGAAATATATACGTTGTTGTGTTACATCCTACTACTTTATTAAGATGTTCTGCTTCCAAGCCTTGTGGGTTCGATTCCAGTACCTAACACTCTCAATCGTTACCCTTTTGTTATCTTGTAAATGTTGGTATTTTATTGTACTAACCTCACATTTTATCAAAAGTTTGATTAAGTTGTTTCTTAATAAGTTTTTTGTTTTCAGCGATGTTCGAGAGAGCAGTGAAGGTGTTCAGTCAAAGGGGTTTGGTGCTATATCCCTAGTTCTGTCTGCCGAGATCCGAGGGATAACTCAGGCAGCACCATCAGCATGTACAGACCCTACTCCAATTTCGACTCCTATAAGAAGGAAGTGGGAGTAATTTGATGTTACACCCAATGGGGACACCGCAATCGAGCCATCCAAGGACCCCGAACCGAATCCTTCTTCGGCCCCTATTATCACTGCAATGTCGGATCTTGGGGGAGTGTCAGTATCCCAAAAAGAATGGAATAGGCATTTCTAGCGCTCTCTGGGGAAGAACCACCACCATCGACCGAGGAGTTGGTTGTAAATATGTCTCAGGAAGACATTGACTTCATTTCCAAAATGTTAGATTTACAATAATGTATTACTAGTTTTAATAAACATCTATTATATCTAAATGGTGTATGTTTATTTAACGAGGTCAATCATTAGATATACATAGGATAGCAAACGGAGTATTTTCCATTCTGTACCCAGCTATTGTAGGGTAAACATCTAAGGGAGTTTTCAATATGACGCATTATTGTTGTGAGTTGCAGTGCTTTGTTTAACCTAAAAGTCAAGTATAAGGAATGGCATGTAACATCTGTAGATGTTATAGTTTTTGTCACTGTAGATGCGTAACGCAACAGAAGAAAGCAATGAAACTAGTCCTATACAAGACGAACTTTGAAGGATTTACTTGCTGTGACAAGATATGCACACGGTTCACCGAAGATAAACTTTTTAACTGTCCATACTGTTCACGAATGGGATTCATACCTAAACTATGTATTTGTGTTTTGTTTGATTGTAAATATAGAAAGTATTGGTGGGAAGAGAAACAAATGTAATTCATTTTTAGTTAAATTTTTCAATCACTTTTGGCATTATTATTATTTTTTAATAAATATGGTATCTATAATATCTAAATGGTTTATGTTTATTTACCAAGGTCAATCATTAGATATACATAGGATAGCAAACGGAATATTTTCCATTCTGTACCCTGCTATTGTCGAGTAAACGTATATAAGAGAGTGCTCAATATGATGCATTATTGTTATGAGTTGCAGTGTTTTGTTCAACCTAAAAGTCAAGTGGATGAAATGGCCTGTAACATCTGTAAATGTTATAGTTTTTTTCACTGTAAATGTTTGATAAAGCGGATGATATCGTGGTTCTATACAAAACTAAGTTTGAGAGATTTGCCTGCTGTGATGAGATATGCGTACGGTTCACCGAAGATCAGCTGTTCAACTGTCCTATATGTTTACGTCGAGACATTATACCAAGATTATGTTCTTGTATTCTTAGAGATTGTAAATATAGAAATAATTGGTGGGAAGAGAAAACATGTAATGTTAATTAACCTCTGTATTGTCTAGTTTTTAATAAAATACTACAATATAGTAATGGTGTATGTTTATTTTCCCACTGCCCTTGTTATTAAATCTCTTTCTAAATATGGTGTAAAGTGACATGATATAACACATCGTAAACATTTTTATATACGTTATAATACCGTCAAAAACCCGTTGGCGCCACCCTGGGGTTAGGGAGGGATCAGGGAGAGGTTTACCACATTCCGTCACTTAAGTTCCATCCCTTTACCACTACTACCCGGTTTTAGCTCCGCCCATAACTGGTTTTCGACCAATCGGATGCTGATCTAAACTCTCCCACTTTACTCACACATAACAGTCTGTAGCTTCTTAACGGCTGCGTTTAGAGAAAAATACCAAAGAATAAAAGTTTCCTAAAATAATATGTTATACCATAAAACGTGATAAAAATATGATGTTTGTATTTAAAAAATTAAAGATGGCGGCCATATTGGAAAGATGGCGGCCATATTGGAAAGATGGCGAAGAATAAAAATATGGTCACCTGTTTCACCTCATAGTACTCTGCACCTTAACACATATATGTATTAACAAATCATCAGGCTGCAAAGATGGTGGCGATATGGCGACAGGAATACAATGCATACACATATTTTTTCCTATCATCCAGGCTCATACCCCGGCTCATCACGTGGCTTCCCCCACCCCCCAGGATCTCAAGTTGCAGGCGCTCTACTTAAGTATATTAATAGATATATTTAATACAATAAATATATTTTGGGGAATTTAATTATTAAATGTTGTTACAAATGGCAGAATCTAGCAAATACAACTTGAGAACAAGCATCGAAGTGACAGAAAAGAAAAGGGAGAGAAAAGAATGAAAAAACAGGGAAGACATCAAGCAGAGGTAGAAGGAACTTTAGTTAGTTTCGAGGAGGTGGAAGATGATGTAATTGAAGTGGTCCATGTCAGTGAATATATGATGGAACAAGATAGAGGGGAAGTGGAAGAAGGTTATAACAGCAAATTTATCCAAATTTAACAAGCAAGAGAAGGAAATGATATAATTGAAGAAAGTCTAGAAGTAAGGAGGCAGACAATATCAACTACTAAGGAGACTGATCCAATAAAAATTATAATTGAGATGATACAAAATATGGATAAGAAGATGGAAGAAAATAGGCAGAGTATGGATAAAGAAATTAAAAGAAATAGTCAAAGTATGGAAGAAAACTTAAATACAAAGTTAGAAGACAATTAATAGGCTGGATATAAAAGAGATGAAAATAGAGATTAGAAAAGTAGAAAAGAATGTTAAGGATGAACTATTTGAGAGAATAGAGAAAATAGAACAAAGTTCACAGAAGAAATGGGTCATATTAAAAAACAGTTTGAGAATGAAGTTGAAAACAATATGTTGGATATATAATGTAATTTAAATGCAATAAAAAGGACATGTGAAAGTAAAATACATGTACAAGAAGAAAAATTTGTAGAAAATGGGAAGAAAATATGGGACAACACTAATTGGATATCTAGATTAGAATGCAATATAAATGAAATAGAAGAGAAATTTAAAGAAGTTTTAAAAGCTACATTGAAAATGGACCTGGGAAAAGGATGAAGGAGAGAGGAGTTGATATAAATATAAAGAATATATTGGACAAAAGTTTGGAAGAAGGAGCTTACAAATGGTGGCAAAGTATTAGGCAGGAAGTACATGATTTGGAGGAGTTTGAGATACGATTTATAGCCAAATACTGGAATGATGAGATACAGAACAGTATTCGACATAGGCTGGCAATTGAAATGTCTCAGACCAGGAGGATCTTATTGAAGGGCTGAATATTTTGTAGAGAGGGTTGTCATTATGAGAAACTTAACACCAGTAGTTCCAGAAGAAGAAATTGTCAGAAGATTAAGTCGACATTTTGAGGGAAAAATTCAAATGGCACATAATGTAAGAAGCATTAGTGAAATGGAACAGTACTTATATATTGACGACAGGAACAACAAAATAAGAAAAAGGGATATGATACCGTTCAACCAAGAAAATAGAAATAGCAACTGGAGAAATAAGGAATTGAGTAGGGGGGAAAGTAATAAAAAAGTGAGGTATAAAGAAATACCAAGATATTATGAAGAAACCTGAATGGAGGAAGAAATTAATTGTATATAAAGTTTATAAAGGGTAGATTGCAGTAGGATATTTGTGAGTCATAAGATACTTATTTTCAGTATAATTTAAAAGATAGATGTTGTATTTAAATATTTGTTGTTTTATATGTTAATGTTAAAGTACTTGTTATTGTTTATTATAGATTTTATTAAAAAAAGGTTTCTTTTTGTTTTGTAAAGAAAATCTAAGGTAACATTTTGAGGTTAACCAAATATTGTTATAGCCTAAATATAATAACAATGATCTGGTTTTACAAAATACGAAATACTAAAACAAATTCTTATTAATAATCATAAATATTAGTATTCTAAATAATATAACATACATGTTCAAGATAAATATAAAATAAACATTGTAATTTGTAACTTAACGTATGGTTGATTTGAATGAGCTCAGTATTATTATGTAAACGAAAGGAAATTCACACACGAAATGTACGGAACAAACTGCAAAATGAAACGTTGGAAATCTAAAAAACAATTTCCTTTTCTTGCCTATTTCTAAAAATTCTATGGGCAGGTACAGAATTAACGTCAGGTTACTTAAAACCAGAATTTCATTTTGTTTTTATTTCATTAAATTAAATAATATTACTAAAAAAAGAAGGTCAATGGGTGAGGTGGAGCGTGGGAGTATATATGTGAGAATTAGTGTATTGTTATTGTTTTATAAAATTAAAATGTTTAGAAAAATAATTTGGTGAATTCAATTTAAAAAAACTTATATAATATGGTCAACAAAGCAAGGCTTCTTCAAGAACCAAGCTTTAGCCATTTCAATTGATTGTAAAAATGAGTACGTTTTGACCAAACCTATAGGAAAAACAAACCGGATACATACATTTTGAGCGCGCTGGAGCCTCAATGCTAACTCTGCTGTCAAGTCACTGTAAACGACACACCCATAATAAAAAATATAGGAAAAAGCAGTGACTCAACAAGCAGAGCTCTCACCTTAGTCTCAGCTGCCTTAGCGAGGAAGGAAAATAAATATCTATTAGACTGCTAATTATATTTTGTATGTTGCTTTGTTGTACAGGCTGAAGACAAATTTGGTGGAATTGACATCCTTGTTTCCAATGCAGCTGTAAATCCTGCAGTGGGTCCCATTCTGGATGTAAGTAAAGATAATTTAAAGATTTAAAGCTAGTTTTTTTTAGTGTCAGACGTTTGCGTAGCTGACTCCAAAGCTCAAGTATCCCAGTGCAAATCCAGGTGAAAACCATGTATGTTTGTACGGTTGGAATGAAAGTTGATTTCAGGGGCTGGTAGCTTGTCGGTTTTGCTTTAAAACCTCAAACAAACCAAAAGTCTAAAATCATTTAAAAGATAGTGAATTGATTAAATTGAATATAACAGTTTAGTATTACAAAACAGTTTATGGTAGTTTGTCCTGCAAACATTATTGTTTGTTTATTCATATCTGTCACAAATTTGATAAAAATATCATGATTAATTCTGGTTGGATGAACAAAAAAGGTTGAAGTACGTCATCAATTTGTTTTCTGTATTTCTTACTTGAACAGTTTTATCATTACCTCCACTCCTAAACTTTATAAAAAATGATTTAGGCCAAAAGTTGTTCAAAGCAAAATGTACAGTCTTATAAAAAAAATGAATAGAAAATACTAAAATAATTTTTATAAAGTCAAAGAAATATTTGAAGTTAAATCATAGATTGCAAGATGTAGTTGTGTAGACACAGAAGACTAACCTACACCTTCGGTCAATGAGTCCAGTGATTACACAACATAACGTTGTTTGAAATTGATTAACCTTCGGGAACGTCATGAGCTTCCTTTTGCAGAGGAGTGACTTCTAAAACCTGAAAATGATTAAAAATTTATCAAAATTCTCTGATTTCATGAAACTTCAAAAATATGTTCTTTATTATGTTACAAAAAACAAAAACAAAATATGGGCAAATTTTATGTGAAAAAGTAAATTAATTCACAAATTAACTATTTTTTCTTTGAATGAATATCTTCAAAACAAGGGCATACACAACTCCCCATCAAAATCAGAGCACTGTTAGGTTGTGCCCTTCTACTTTTACTCCTTTGTTGTTGTTGTGGTGAAGCAGATGTTGCTTTTGAAACTTCCTTGTATGATGGAAGAGGCTGAGGAATGTGGCTCAGTGTCAGACACATTGGATGTGTGTCACTTTCTTTTCTCGGTGCGCAATGCATCTCAAATATCTGTCTTGGGAAGTCTTTTATAATTGATTAGCTTTACAATTATATGCCAAATACAAAAGTAAAAACAAACCAATGGTCTGACTACTAAAATATGGAATAAGAATAAACGGCGACCACTTTAGTCTGAGTTACTGTAGATTAGTGCCCAATCATCTGTTGCGTGCAACTAGTACAAACACCTTATTACATATAAAATGATAAGTGCAAAATTATAGTATAATAAGGTTCACATTTAGTAACATTTCTTTGAGTTTTATTACATATAATGAGTTAGATACATTTATTAATTTATTTTCTTCAATATCAAGGATAATTTGATTGAATATTATTTTTATTTTTATGATTTGCTATCTTTGGCACAATTAGTCTTTAAAAGTTTCTCAGAATTCTGTTCATGCAAAAATTACTTATAATTTATTTGAAGTTTAAGATATTCATTTATTACTCTCGGGGTCAGGCACTCGTGTGACTTGAGCAAACTTTTAATATTAACACATTGTTTGAAGCCACAATAGCTTTAAATCTACTTTGCAAAATTAGGCGTCCTTTTTGTTTTAAGTCCAAAGTTATTTAATTATAAAATATTTCTTTCATATTAAGTTCTTTAATTAAAGTAAGTTGTTTTATTCAGAATATACCAAGTTCTGTATAGTTTTATTGATGTTAACACACATTAAACTGTTTAAAAAAAAAAGAAGAAATTTGACACTTTTTAAACAGAAATCGTCTGTGAACTGTTTTCTTCACCTTCGTGACGCTGAATAATTCAACTCTAGCCGTCTTGTTTTTACTCAAAAATCGCGGGTTCCTTAATTACCACAATGCAAATGTCCGGCTGTCTTCAACAAGTTGGTCTGTGATTGATGAATTTCCTTGACGCAGTTTGAGATGCGCCGGGGTTCAATTAACTTCTCTAGTAAGGCATTCGTACTTTTTCAGGGTTGTAGATTATTTCGGAACAGCATATCATGCATTGACGATCGTAGTTTTTTATTAAATAATATTTTGATATTTTGATTTATTGTAAAAATTGCTTGTGGTTCTGGCGTATAAACATTATTTACTTGAAAAGAATCTAATTTCATACCGAAATAATACATTGGCTTTGGATTTGAGATTACACAGTAATGGCCTCTTTACAGATATGTTTTTTCTCATTAGCTAGTTAAAACATTTTCTTTACAAGAATATTCTTACTTCTATAACTAAATTTGAAATGGGTTTTCTTAGTGTTTTATTATAAAAGTGCAGTCTTTGTTTGTGCTACGATCAGTTTCTAACATTATGGTTACTTGTATTTATCTTAGGCCTATTATAAACAGACACATGGTGAATTGTTTAAGTTTTTGACATGTGATTCTCTTAATATTTTTGAAATTAATTTTCATACTGGTGTTGTGTTTCCTGGTATTTGAATATATAACAAATGTAAATAAATAATTTCTAATGTGTTTTTGTTATTGGTGGAAGTGCTTTATTTTTGATAATTTTTATTTTGGTTAATTGGTTGTGACATTCGAACAGGTTTCTTTTGTATCTTAGCCTAATCATACATAACTTACATTTAAAATTAGGTACTGGTACAATTTCAAATATTAATTATAGGGTTAATTTGCTTAGATAATAAGTAGGCTAATTTCTTACTTACTTTTGGCATTTTTCTTTTTTTTTTAGGTTATGTGTTCTTGTTTACATTTGATGTTTGGCATTTAGTTTGACTTAACCTTTAAAATTTGATCATTTGAAAATCTAGATCAGATAAATTTATTGCATGGTAATTTGTGCTATTATAACCTGTGCAGCCTTATAGCCAGATAGTTGGCTATAAGACAGTTTCGTATAAATAGACGGTGAATAATTTGTTCCTAAACAGCAAACCACGCCCTCTAACGCCTCTCCCCTCTCAATAAAGAGTGTTACTCTCACCCAACCCTTTCCCTACTCCGCTCAAACATTCCAGAGACCTTGTATCAAAACTATTTCGTGTAAAGTGTCTTAAAATTTAATAAAAGTTATGAGGCTAGCAACACTACAAATTTTTGAGAACGTCAACACTCCTTTTGTAATATTCGTACATGGCCTCATTACCATTTTTAAGTATGATTTGCCATACCGTATACACTTCTTAAAAAGGGTTAATTTAAAAAGTATTATGTTTTGTATTATATATTTTGTTTTACATTGAATTAAAGATTTCTTGTGTGTTTCACTTTTTACTCTAAAGGAATCTTATTTTATTTAGAAAACTTAATTCACAGTGACTTTTGTTATAGTGCTCAGAAGATGTATGGGATAAAATCTTTGAGGTAAACGTGAAGGCAGCCTTCATGCTTTCCAAGGAAGTGTTACCTTATCTACGTAAACGCAAAGGAGGTGCTATCGTCTATGTCTCATCCATAGCTGGCTACCAGCCTTTGAGTGTAAGTATTAAATATGGCTAGTCTATGTGTATTATAAACACTGGCAATAACTGTAACATTGGGTGTTTACGAAAACACAGAAAGCAAGGAAGAATGTTAATTAAAATTGTCAAAAATTCTTCTGAAATATAAATGATAATCAACTTGTCTGGACTTAGTTATGCCTGTAAATTACTAAGCATTATCTTTTGTCTGGAGGTGACTTCTCGACGTTGTAAGTAATTAGTTGGTTTAATTTATTACATTAAATGTTCAATTAATATACATAGCATTGGAAAATTCTATAATACATTATATAATTATTAAACTGAGTTATTAATACAAATATTTTAAAATGAAGATATATATTATAACTTCAATGTTCTATTTTCAAAATGTCCCATTTGTTGGGCATCAAATTATAATATTAGTAAAACTTCCTTTTTTGTTCAATTTATGATAAAAGTTACTGTTAATTTTAAAACTACTACTACTTAGCTGAAGAAATAAGTACTAACTCCTGTATGGTTTTTATTTTACAATTTCTTTACTTTTATATTCTTTTTTACAATTTTATATTTGCTTCAGAGCACAATGAATATTATTTTATATTATTATTTTTTAAATAAGACTCTCTATCTCGGGTTAAAGAATCCCTGGCTGTCTTGCTGTTAAATAAGCAATCTCAAATTTACCACTTACAACTAACATACATGAAATACTAAACTAATTTATAAAATTCCTAAAACTAAAATATTAAAAGTCCAAAGTGTGTGAAAAGTTCGGTCTAGATTTAAAAAGTTTATGTTGATTTTGCAGTTTTATTTTGGATGCAGTGTTTTAGAAAATGGATATTTTTTGGTCAGGTATTACCTTCAATATGGCCTCTTGCCTACAAACTGTTTTCCTTGAAATTTACTACCAGTATTGTTTTAAGTTCCCACTTCCCTGGAACTTATAATTCGTTTCTTCCTCCAA
This sequence comes from Philaenus spumarius, assembly GCA_018207615.1. Lineage (NCBI taxonomy): Eukaryota > Metazoa > Arthropoda > Insecta > Hemiptera > Aphrophoridae > Philaenus > Philaenus spumarius. The sequence continues at coordinate 371,605 of JAGFPH010000116.1, read as the reverse complement.
GTTACTTGTACTATTTATTTTCTTGGTACCTTACTACTCTTGGGAATATAAATTTTTTAAATACTTTTTAAATACGTCTGCACTGGATCGAGACTAAAATCAGAGTACTTATTTTTCCCAATCTTTTTGTAACTCCCTCCTTAACAATTGAAAACTGCCTTCGATTTTCGTGTGCGCTATTTAGCCGAACATGGCATGTCGTGGTTGTAATAGTTTTTTTTTAAAACATATTTGGTCGTATTTATTTTAATGCAATTGTTTATTTTCACTTTCCTAATTGTATATATCCACCTTTTTAAATGTTAATATTGTTTTATTAACTTAAAATATCCAATTCATTTATTTTATATAAACATACACTTGTATTCTCACACTTGATAATTCCACACAGCTGTTCCGCTGCTTGGTTGCGATCTTGCGATTACCGAAAAGAAAATATATATTAACCCGTTAGCATTGCTAACCTGTCTTGTTCACACTTTTGTTTTGATATCCCTAACACTTTAGTTAAACTAATAACTAATTTACAATGATTTTACTTAATTTCTAATATTTATTATGCTAAAACATGAATGAATTTACATCGTTAAGAACTGTGAAAATGTTCTTACTTGTCAACATAGGCTATGATAAATTTTACTCAGTTTGTTTAATATTTTGGAAAAGGTAAGTTTACTTTTAACTTAGATGTTATTGTTTATGAATTTTAGTGTTTATTTTAATTATTTAATAGGCCGAACTCCCGAAGTTGTTTTAATTTATTTATTTAGGTTATCTTGTATAAAAACAAAATTTTGAGGTTAATATGTGAAACTTACTATCCACAGTTCTTTTAATTTTCCAGCCAGACTTCTTTACCCTTGATTTTATATTTTCAATTTATTCTAACCCTCTCAGTTGCTTTAAAATGTTACAATATATATATGTATAGGACAAATTTTTTTTCAAAATTATTTAAAAGTACACAGTTTGGATAATCAGTCTGATGCCAAAAATGTTAAATTAGAAATACTAGAAGATGCATTATTTTTGTTTAGTTTTGTGATGAAAGAGGACGTGATTTGCCGATTTCAGGTCCAACTACTGTTTTTTAATGATAATTAAATAGTTATACGTGTGTCCTTAAAACTCTCCAAACAAACGTTACTGGAATTGTTAATTCATGACTAGCCTTCTGAACTGATTTCTTGGAGCTACGCGTGAAGACTGTCTTACTCGTTCAACTTGTTTTTCACTCACTCTTGGTCATCTCGTACTGTACGGTTTGCAAATACAGCCGGTGTCTTCAGACTGATGATACCATCTACGTGATGTTAATTTCACTTGGAGGATTATGTTTGAACTTAATACGGAACGCATGTTGCACTGTAACTACAGATTCAGGCTTTGCAAACTGTAAAGCACAAAAAGCTTTGTGTTCGCTATCTTTGCTACTAGCGCTTTCTAATGGAAAGTAGAGGAAACAGCGCATTGCGCACAGTTGTACCAACAAAACTGTTTAAGTTGCTTTATCATTTGATGTATTATTTCTAATTGTAAGTTAAATGTAATAAATACTACAAAGCCTTAAAACACCGATATTCATTTTGAAACACCCTATATATTTTAACAGGATTAATAACAAATATTTTATGTGTTTATTTTTTTTTGTGGTGGGTGTATTTACATGATTCTATGGTTTTGCAGTTATTGGGAGCGTATTCTGTGAGTAAGACAACACTCCTAGGTCTAACCAAAGCAGCCTCGTTGGATCTCATTGGGGACAATATCAGAGTAAACTGTGTGGCTCCTGGTATAGTGCAGACTAAGTTCTCAAGCGCAGTAAGTTTCAAAATGTTACATCAGGATTTGTTAAGTTAATTATAAAAGTCATTAAGAATTCTCAATCTTTTGGATTTTTGTTGTTTTTCCGTGCAACTATACCCAGTGCGTACACTTATTTAATTTATATTTAAATTATTTGAATATAATTATATAAGTACATTGCTTGCTTTTTATATTTTTCATGATTTTCAATATACGTTGTCATAACAAAAATACAAATTACAAAACTAGTTAACCTTTGAGGGGGATTAATTACCCGTCCACCCGTTGCACGCTACATATGTGATGAAATGTCTGCCTAGAATAATAGTACTGAGTGAGTGACGGGGTCCCTCGCTGCCAGTTCGGCTCACCTTCGTCCAACTCCACCTGCAATGGCATCCTCCATTGATGTTTGTCCCGTCAGCTCTCTCACGAGCTTACGTGCGTTGACAGAATGGTGGAGAAGGTTCTTTATAAGGTGGTAAACGCCCAGTGGATTTAACATTGTTTATTAAATCAACTACTTGATTTAAACTGGTCCTGTACTGACTGTTTTAAACTGCAATTTACCCATAAGGCAAAAGCAGAATAATCCCCCTCTATTGAGTCCACTTGCGGACCCTCTTGCTCCCAGACTATTACATTTTATTGGTTCTTTTCAACTAGCATCTCCCCCCCCCCCTCTTTACTTTACTCTAAACTCCGATCTCAGCAATATTATCAGCCTGCATCTCTGCCTTAACTATTCTATTATTTTATATTACTTTATTTATTTATTATCACCTACAAGGTTCCTGCCACATCATCCCCCGCCCCATGTTACCGGAGTCATCCTCAAGACTCCCAAACTCCACCTTCATTTGAACGACACTGTGTAAAACGTTGACACTTACTGGACCACCAGAACTCGTCTGGGGTCAGTCTACCTTTGACCACTTTCAAGACTACGTCTGACACCAGTTGTGACAGGCTCCTCGCTGTCGGTTACCACAGCGGTTCTCGGGTGATGGCTTGTCTCCTTTTTAGATTGGGTCTTTCCACTCTCGTGCGAGCTTCCGGACGTTGTCAGGATGGTGGTGGTCTGAAGGTTCCTCAAATAAGGCGGTAAAAGGATGTTTTACTTCAAAACGTTTATTTAAAGCAACAAAATCTTTTCTTCTGCTGGCTCGAACTTACAACTAAATTAAAGGCAAGCAATTCCACGTTGTGTGGTCTGGAGTCTGCTCCAGACTAAGCTTATTAACAGACTGACTTAGGCTTGAACATTTAGCCTCAAGCTGGCTCCCCCCTTTAACTATAAACTGTGACATCAGATAATGTTTGTGTGACCATGTTTGTTGTAAGCCATTATTTAGCATGACCACTATCAACATAGATCCAGTTGTTATTATTATATAGGGTGGACGGTACCTGTCACAATTGAGACAGTCAAAAGAAAGCATTTTAAAAATTGCCAAAAATAGAGAAAAAAGTTTATTTAATTCGTGGACATAAACGTAGTGTAGGCATACATGAGTGGAAATTTCTTAGTGTGTTCATTTATTGTGAAGGCGGTGTCAGTAATATAGCGTCCTTTGTCTTGTACACATTGTTGGAGTTTCAGAGTGAAGCTGCACATGAAGTTGTTTTGAATTTTGAATTTCTAAAGAAATCTTGTTAACCTCCTGCCGAATTCGCCCCTTCAAATCTTTCGTAGCCCCGTGTAAATCTAGGATTGTAGTCATCTCCAGAGAAGTGCTTGTTAAGCCTGGTAACGTACAGGCCATGGAAAACTCTATAAGGCATGTTACGTCATCCTGCAGGAAGAATGTATTTCTATCTAGGTCATATTCATCGAGTGAAAGCAAAAAAAAGGTTGATTGTTTTAAAAATATATTATTATGCACCAAACCGTTATTGATAGAGAGGGTTTTCATAAAGATATATCGGTTATTTTCGCAAAAGTATGGAAAATTCTGCTTGTTAACGAAGCCGTTCAGGTGCAAGTAGGCTTAGCCATTCATCCATAAGTTGTGAAGTCTTTCTTCATTTTGTTTATTAAAATTTAACATTTTTTTGTTGGCAAAACTGTATTTTTGTATGAAATCTTGTGTTTATAGTATTTGTACTGCCTGAATTTTTTGTAAATGTCATTAGAGGTAATTTCTTCAGATTCCATCTCATGGTTCGATTGCCGAGAGTTCTACACTTTGCTTAAAGAAATACTACTTATTTGCATAACTCTATGTAGGAATTGTAAAGCCTCGTCCACACTTGCAGACTGTGTATGCAAACAATCGGCCGACTGTTGGCAGACTGTCTGCCGACTGTCGGCCGACTGTTTGCAGACTGTCGGCCGACTGTCTGCCGACACAGTTTGTGATTCGAGTCTCCGTCTTGTTTTGCGTCCACACTAGAAAGCCAGTGTTTGACGACATGGTGACTGAATATGCCGTGGTTTTAGCTTGTGCGTGCTTTATCTTTGTAAATCATGTGGCTGATTTATTATTAAATAATAATAACAATACACTAATTCTCACACACATACGTTTAATGACTGTAATATTACCCTCCCTCTCTTTCCTATTGACTGTGGTATTTCACTTTCTGTTGTTACGATAATCCTATTGGTTGTTTATACGCTAAGACCATGCCCACTCTTGTAGAGGGATATAAATATGTAGCTTAGTCCTAGGCTAAACTAGTTATACGTTTTTAGTTGTAGCTTATGTATCACTGAGGATGACGACTTTGTCGTTGAAACGCGTTTGGTCATTAAACGAATGTATGTGAGAATTAGTGTACTGTTATTATTTTTTTAAATCTCTCTTTATGTATAAAATAACACAATATTTGGTTAGTTATATTGTTCAAACGATATTTTTCAATAAAAATTCAATATTAATATACAGTATGTTCTGTAATATGAAAAAAGTCACTTTAGAGACAGAGACTAATATTGAAATATAGGCTACTATTCTTAATTTAAAATAAAAAGTAAAGTGGTAAAAATACGTATTACTTACTCTCACAATTTTATTGATATAATAAGAATAAATAAATTGTTATGTTATGTTCTTCACAAAAGTATAAAATGTACCATGTATATCACTTTACAGTATAAGTATATTGGTAGTCGGCCGACAGTCTGCGTGTTTCCCGTTCGTTTGGAAAACAGAAAACATTGTCTTTTGTCTCCAGAAACACACAGACTGTCGGCCGACTGTCGGCGGACAGTCGGCAGACAGTCGGCAGACAGTCGGCAGACTGTCCGCCGACAGTCTCCGGAGACAAGAGAAAACACCGGAGAGACAGTCGGCCGACAATGTTTCCGCAGACAAGTCTGCAAGTGTGGACGGGGCTTAAGACATCGGTAGCCTGCCTGGGGGACTAATTTCGTGCTGGGTGCTATTTGAATCATTAGCTGTTATATAGTACAGTATTTATTTGGGGATGCGGAATTCTACCCCCCGGAAAACTACCCCCCCAGGTGAAACGTGACGTCACGAAATCTGTCAACTAACCAATATGGGAGCCGTGTCCGCGACTGGAATACTACCCCCCCTAGCAAAAGCAGGTCGCCGGAATACTACCCCCCGGAAAACTACCCCCCCAAGCAGGTTCCTACAATTATACTGTTATCGGAAACATACTGTGACTAAACAGTTTAGGTTAGTCCTCTAGTTTTTTTTTTTATTCTAATTATATAAAGTGATAATACAAACGCATCGAAACTTGAGTGTGCGTGACTGGAAAACTGCCCCCCCGATCTCTGACGTAGGAACCTGCTTGGGGGGGTAGTATTCTGGCGACCCATTTATTTCAGCATAACATTTTCTTTTGTGTTTAGGCTGTGAGTACTCTTTAAAAAGGGGAACAAATAATATTCTATTACTTTATTTGAAAGCTTATATACCAGGGAAATTGTTAACAACATTTGAGAGAGACTTACATCTTTTTATGTTTTTAATTTTTGTACAATAACTAAAAATTGTAACTTTCAGTGATAACTTTAACTATTTAACCCTAGAACTGATAGGAGTCGTAAATTTTTGAAGTGATAGAGACGTAATTTACGACTCATTAATAAATTTGTTCGGCCTCTGCTAATTATATCTCGATGAAAGTTATACTAATCGATTCTTTAGATTATATCCTACAAATAAATCTGTGGTAAACTAATAGATAATTGGGTTATTGTTAGTTTGTACACTGACCAAAAAGAAATCAAAACGCTGGACGCTTCCCAGCTCCCTGTTCAGTATGCTACGGTACATGAAATTAGTTTTTATACAATTAGGTTTTTTTGTGTTGTATATAACTTTATAAATGTGAAGACCTATTTTTTTTCGTAATGGAACAGTGAACATTTTTATATTTGACTTTTCTTTCTAATTTAATTTGTATTTAAGCTACAGGAATTGAAATTGAAAAATATCTTTTAACTATTCAGTAATGCTATGGTACGGTACGTGATACTAGTTTTTTTTATGAAATAACCTTTTTTTTGCTGTAATTGACTGTTCATATGTGAGGACCTATTTTTTTCATAATGGAACAGTGAACATTTTTACTTTTGACTTTTCGTTCTAATTTAATTTGTATTCAAGCTACAGGAAGTAAAAGTGAAAAAATGTTTTTTGTGAAATAAAAAATAACTCATTTATCAAAGAATAACATTTTATACATACAGACTGGTGCCTTAGTTATAATACTATCATGTTCTACAGTTAATTTAAAATATATATATATATATGAATAAAACATGATTTTTATCTATGTAATATATTTTTTAAGATTTTTCAAAAAGACAGCTGCATATGGTGCTAAAATCACCTATCATTCTGGGAATTTAACCTATCAGTTAACATTACCATACATCTAAATTATTTCGAGTCATTCTTGTTGGAAATTTTATGTAGATTGTGAAATACTGTTCAACTTATTACAACATCATGCATTGTAGAGAAATTCCAGTTTACTTGAACAAGTACTAATTTTTTTGAAAAAAATTATGAAATATTTATTAATTCATTAGTAAGGTAGTAAGAAGAATTAAATATGTACCAAGTTGTCACTTGTACAGGTTTATCACCAGCCAGCCTGTTTAACTTTCTTTAAGGTTTTCACTTGGTAGTTGATACCTGAAACATTCCGTACACTGAAATAATCATCTATATAAATAACAATGTAAATGTTTGTTTGTTCAAAATCTAAAATTTTCGAAAGTTCTTCCACGATTGCTTAGAAATTTTGACAGAGCATTGCATTCGAATCCACAAGTGTTTTTATATACTTTTTGAAAAACAGTGCCCTCTGTTGGATATAAAAAAAACACAAACTATAGTAATTATTTTACAGCAATGGGAGCGCCATAATAAATAATAATTAAATATGTTTAGTGTTGGTATAGTAATCAGCTGTTTGCTCTTATATTTTCATTAACAGCTGGTTTCAAACTTTGAAACAATTATATGTGTATTTCTATCTTTTAAGTTAGGTTTACATAAACAATGCCATCTGTTGAACAGACTATAAAATTTAAAAATATCATACACTGTACTAAATATTTTACGGCAATAGGAGCGCCATAATAAATAATAATTAAATATTTTTATAGTTGGTATATTAATCAGCTATTTTCATATTTAACTGCTGATTTCAAAATCGTAAATAATTATTTATATTTCTAACTTTTTAGGTTTGTGTTTAGTGCCTTGCTGGTTCTATTAACCTTTATTATAACTTCTATTATAAAATACTAGGGGAGACCCCTGCGTGCTCCGCACGCCAACCCCCGGTGCGACCTTCTAAAAACATATGTTATGTTTTATTTATGATAAAAGTGTAAGATTAATAATAACCTCAAAACTAAGATGGTAAATAATGTTAAATGTTCAAATCAAATTATTTCTTATATTTTATAACAGCAGTAATAATAAAGGTTAAAAGAACCAGTAAGGCTCAGGTCTACACTTAATCAAAAACCTAACAAAAAAGTTATAAATAATAACCTCAAAGCTAAGATGGTAAATAATGTTAAATGTTCAAAACAAATTAGTTCGTAAATTTTATAATTTGAATAAATAATTCATTTCCTCCCTTATAAAAATCAATATTTACTTCCACAAAGCAGCTGTATTAGTTAGTTTCTTATTATAAACAGCTGTTTTGTATTAAAATGTTTTTATAACCTTCTGAATACTGTAATCATCGTTATTTACATCCACGAAATCAGCTGGATTAGTTTGTTTCTTATTATAAACAGCTGTTTAGTATAGAAATGGTTTTTAAATATTTTCCATGTTAATCTTATGGGGAAAACCCGACCTTTGAGATTAGCTCACGCCATTAAGGATAAGAATTTTTGACATCTAAAACTTTATTGCAAAACTACGAAATGAGACGAATTTTTTGAAACCTCAAACATTAAAATTGGTCCAGAAATAAGGGAGGAGTTGTGTTTACAAAAAACGGCTTCACGTATTATATATAAAGATATGAAATAATTAGATTTGGACCTTTAACATATTTATTTACAATATTAGCTGTGAGGTTATTATTATAAGCTACACCTTTATTATGCAGAAATCATAACATATGTGTGAAGAAGGTTCCAACGGGGTTGGCGTGCGGAGCACGCAGGAGTCTCCCCTAGTAATAAATAATAAAATAATCATTTTCTTTAAATCTAATTTTTAAATGTTTTTTCAGTTGCATGAAACAGAAGCCGCTAAAGAGATTGCAATGTCCATGGTTCCGATCAAAAGGTACTGTTTCATGTTTCAATTTACTTTTAATTGTTATTGGTTTTCAGTTTCTTGTACTATTAATAGCTTATTAAATTGTTTTCTAACATTTTTAAAACAATTGGATAACTAAAGGGGGAACACAGTGGCCGAGAGGTTAAAGTGGCTCCATATCTGCTATATTTGGAATTACAAAACTGTTGTGTAATTATTTCCAGTATATGCTGTTCTCTTGTGTTCATTAATCTAACTCGCAAAAAAAAAAAAAAAACTGAATATTTTATTTAATAAAATTAAGGATGAGTCAATACCAAATTTTTTACCTATCAACTAAAAAAAAGCATTAATTCAACAAATTATTTGTAATAAATACATTCTCAGAATTATCTATAAAACTCAATTTAATATAAGCCCTTCTATCAATGAACATATCATTATCATTTTAATGCTGGATAAGGATGACCTACAACAATACACCTACAGGAATATAATGTCATCCCACTCACTGGGCTTAGTAGGCCTTCTTGGGCCGGAACCTAAATTTTCCCCTGGTTCCAGGATCTGTGTTTTAGGATTTTGTTTGGGTTTATTTCCTTGTAACCTACTTTTACTGTGAGTTTTAGTATGTTTTATTAAGTTTGATGTAGTTTTTCTTGCTCCACCTCTTGATACTATCTTGGAGCAAATATTGCATCTAGCATATTGGTTATTTTCACTATTGATTTTAAAATTTTTCCAAACTTCTGAAGCCATTGCTAACCTAACACTAAAGCATAACCAAAACAGTGTTGCTAATTTCATAAACTCACTTTTAAACCCACTGCAATGTATCATTTATAACCTACAATGATATAAACTGAGTATCTTTCAGTAGCAGCAATATCAAGTTTCGGCTATCAATTCTTGATACGATACCAAAGGTAAAGTATTGGTGGTATCGAGAATCGACCCATCCCTAAAAAAAAATGAATAGCATAATTTTAAGTCATTTATTTTGTAATGCCAGTTGTAGTGGTTTGTTGTCATTTAAAAAAAGTATTGTCAAGAAACTGCATTTTTTAATAAACGGCAAACTTTCAATTAACATGCTTGCTCAATCTACGTTCCTGCCAATATGATTCTATTTATAATAATTTAGAATTCTGTCGTGATGCATCTCTGTCTGTGTGTCACAGCTACTTCAATTAAAAACAAGTTTTAGTCAATTTTCACATGGAGGATATTTTTATTAAACCTAAATGCAAAAGAGAAAAATATTTGAAAAAATTGTTGGTCTCCCCTGTTAGTTTACATGCAAAACCTATCTCATCAAGTTGAATTTTAGTGAGTGCGTAGAAAAAATTTATTTTGAAGTGCCTTGTGGTCAAAGTTAGATTCTTATGATCAGAGCAGGTGGTAGAGAGCGTATTGCATTTAATGTTAATGCAATTTATTTTGTATGGGTATCTGTCCCATTTTAATAATAATGTAATTATTGAGGGAAGGGTTTTTAAGTAACTTTGATTTAAGTAATTGAATTGCAAATGAATTTTTACTATCACTTAAGAATAATATTAAAAAATTTTGGTTTATAGTTTGTAGGAAGTTAGTTCAATTTATATTTGTTGTGTAGGTGTACCTACCCCATTTTAATAGCTTTGATTTTAGTGACCATATTCTCTAAACAATCCTGGTACTAATATGTGTAAATTTTGACATTTGTAGTGAAATTAGGGGAGTAGTTTTTGAGCATATAGAAAAAGTAAATGTAAGAATTATTATTTAACTTTAAGAGTAGTTATCCCATTTCATCTCTTTGATTTAACCCTTAACATGCGGCTAGTGCCTTTAACCCCAAATATTGGGGTTGGGCGCCACGACCCAATATCTAAACGCGGTTAGCGCCTTTAAATGCAAATACACAAACACATGCTTAGATGATTCCATAGTTCACGAAACTTCCAATAGAGTGCAGAGAGATGGTCTTTGAGTTACAGTGACTAGATAGAGACAGTGTGGCCAAGTGAGGTCTTGTTTCCTATTGGCCGGCAGCCATGTTTTTCCTAAATTCTTACCTGTTTCTATTATATTTCTTAAATTTTTTGCACGAAAAAAACAGAATATACTTTTTACGAAGAAACACAGTTTTTATTATTTAATTACAATATAAATATCAAACTTTAACAATTAAATCGCTTGTTTTCCTCTTTATAAAAAAAAAGAAAGAGGTAATTTCTCTTATAATTACAAAGAGATATAACACTAATATTTACATTATAATTCTGAGCAGATGACATTACTTTTAGGAAAAACATGGCGGCCACTTTCATATGGCCACACTGTCTCTATCAAGTCACTGTACTTTGAGTATGTTTAGACCAAATAAAAAATATAAGCAATGTCTGTGTTCTGTCGCCAGATCAAATGAGTCTTCTATCGCAAGTGTTCTCAGCGCGGCTTACGCTTATAGATGCAATCTGTTTCACTCATCTGTTCCTTATGTGATTGTACTGTTAGCTGACTGATATTCATTCCGAAGTTTTAGTTTTGTATAAGTTCTTGTTTTTCTTAGTTTAGTAAATAATTATTTTATTTTTAGACAACAATAAGTATTGATTTGATGTATTTAGTTTTTGATGAAATTGTAAATTCTGCTAAGTTTAGTTTTAATTTGTTTAGTTCTTGAAATATATTTAAAACAAGTTTAAAATTAGTTGAGTATTTTTTATGTGTACTACTTAACCCTAAGAATCAAAATTTAAAAAGAACATTGAGAAAATAAATTTATATTTTTTTAACTCTAAACAAGCGGTAGCCCACATTTTAGCTTAGCTTAAAGGTTAAGTAATAGAATTGCAAATGGTTTTATTTATCACTTAAGATTAATATTACACAATTTTAACTTTATATCTTGTAGAAATTTATTTCATTTATATTAATTTTATAGGGGTAGCTACCCCATTTTAACCCCTTAGATTGAAGTAATTGTAATCTCTAAACTCTCCTGGCATTAATATGGATAAATTGTGAAATTTTTAGTGAAATTTGTTGAACAGTTTTTGAGTCTATAGAGGACAAAGAAACTTTAAAGCCTCTGCATGCTATACAGAACAACCCCTATGTTCACTTCACTCATACAATTATTAGCTACAATTGTATAGTACTTATTTCATTATTTGCTGTTGACAAATAACATTTGTATAGCATGAGTCACAAAATAAAATCTAGAATAATTAGACAAAATCTTTAAATGTATAGTATACATATAGTACAAAATAACTACGCTACAAGAAAAAATGTAAACCTAAAAAAATATATGCAGACTACTAATATTGTAGATACAAGAATACAAAATTAAAATTTAATTTACTAAATAAACTACGACAAATAATTTCTGATAACACTAAAAAGTTTTGCATATATTACAGAATAAACAAATTTAACAAATAAAAATTCTGCATAACATTCTTAACTTTTCTCTAGAGGTTAGGCCTCTGATCTGTACCGGAAATCTATTGTAGATTTTTACAACCAAGTAGTTAACTCATTCCTTTGTTTTTGCGGCAGTGCATTTTTTCATTCTAAAATTAATTATGACTATTATAGACATTATATGAATATAACTTTTGATGATGTTATGTGGAAACTGGTAACCAGTGAGTGTACAAGAATTTTTTTAACATTGTCTCAAGGTAAATAAATTAAATTCACAATCCTGGAGGCTAAACATTGATTACGTTAAATTTGTATTTGTATTTTAGGTTAGCACAACCCGACGAGATCGCACCAGTCGTAACTTTTCTCAGTTCGGATGATGCTTCCTACATCACCGGTGAAACAATTGTTGTCGCTGGAGGAATGCCATCTAAATTGTAACCTGTACTACCTATTTGAATCTCTTTAAATCCAAGTCTTCCATATTAGGTAAACCATTCCTTACCTAGTCTCTATTATAAAATAAAATTGTTTTTGTTACCTAATTTTGACGGATTTGTTACTTACACGAGATACCTGTATCCTTGACCTTTGAAAACAAGTATGAAGCAATCATTGTACTTAACTGTTCTGAATTAGATAGTATTAAGTTTTGCTTGTGTTTTCAATTTGTTTTATGTATTATTAATTTACATATATATAAAAAGTTTCTATCTTACAGTCATATTTAACTATTCATGAGTCGACGTATATCAGCTTTTCTGCGATAAAGCGAATTGTCAATCACTACAAGAAATGCTTCTTATATTTTGCAACCGTTTTGTCTTGACTGTGAGTAGAAATAGTGGGTTTCAGTTGAACCAAAATGTTCATGGCTTCCTGTCCATTGGAACTGTATTCGGTCAAATAAACGTTTGGCCGTTTGATGGGCGACCAGCAAAACGACCGTTTGTTTGTCCACTGGAGCTGATTTTGTCAGTTCATCGTTCACAGTTGGGGTTTTTTTTTGCAAAAAAAGGATTTATTTGATGAAATTATTTTGTTAGAAAATACAACTGTGATTATAAGGCAGCGGAAAAAAGGCAGCAATTTTGGGTGCAACCCCATACTTAGTGAAAGAAGTTGACTGGGGGGGGGAATTGCACCACTTACACATCCTTAAGTTAAGGAATCGCACGTAAATACCAACTTACTCATATTGCATCAAATTTTTATTATTTATTTTTACTATTGTTATTTATTGAATGAGGAAAAATAATGCTGAACTGAGGCAACATCTCCTTCATGGTAAGTGTTCTTTTGTGGTATGTATGAAGGTGATGAGGGAGAAAGCAGTGGAGTATACGGTGGCAGCTGGGCCACTCTGTTTTCTCGTCGGTTATTACCTGTTGCATTTTGTTTCACAATCCTTATAAAAACTTTATACAGTAGAGTCCCGGTAATTCGAGTCTCGATAATCCGAGGTTCCGTGTAATTCGAGCCACAAATAGCATTGAATGTGATCATGTACTGCTACACATTTTTGCTGCTTGAAGGATACCGATCTTTAAATTTTTGTTTTCCAATGAATCTGTCAAGAGCGTTTGTACAATAAGTCGACGGTATAAATGCTTAACATTTTTTATAATGCCCTGATCCATTGGCTGTACAACTAAAGTCATGTTCGGGGGGAAAAAAATAACCGTAACGTTGTTCATATAAAGTGGGATAGAGTTATGCGCAGTACAAGTGTCAATAAACAATATGATTGTTCTGTTCTGTTTACAAAAGGTTTTGTCGAGATTTAACAACAGACAGAGATTGGGCAGAGCATCAATGACAAACTACAGTATCAGTACCACACAATACAGTAGGGAGGTGGACTGGGTTATTTTTAGACACGCCCGGTTTAGTGCCGAGCGACCTTGTAAGAGAGGGGCGGATACGGCAGTGCCGGGAAAAGTTTGCTTCGATGTTATTTTTGTATATACAGTAGAACTTGGATAATTCGAACGTCTTTAATTCGAAATTACCATTAATTCAAAGTTGCGGTTCGGTCCCTTGAACTTTATATGATATCAATGTAAAAAAATTATGGATAATTCGAAGTCAACTTCTTAACACTAAAAATAAAATCTTGTGTTGTGAAAGGGATCGCTGGATAAATATGTCACTGTCTGGTATAAAAACCCTGGACAAAGGGGGCAAAACTTTGTGTCTGTACACGAATTGTAATTCTAGGCGCAGTACCGTTTTCCAAAAATTTTGCCTTCCGAGAATTCTCTGAATGTGTTTACATTTGTACATACGCTCAACCTGATATGACTCATAGTGAGGGATTCACAGCTTTGGATGCAGCGCTACGCTACGTTGAACAACAACCCGAAGCTACTGCAGCCGATACTGTATTACTCTGTCGTTGGCGTGACATCGCAGCTCGTAAACGTTGCAGTGTAGTTAAACAAAAAACTATTTGTGATTTTTTTAATAAGTAAGTTTCTATTTTTTACTGTGTATAAAATTACTTTTTAACTCAGTGTTCAATACAAAATAGTGTATATTTAATAAAACTTTAATTTTTTCGGAGATACGAGGACTATAAATAGTAGTTTTAATTAATTAACCTCTACATATTGCGTGTAATTCGAGTTTTTCACAATCCGAGGTACTCTCGGTCTCATTCAACTCGAAATATGAGACTCTACTGTACTAGCAAAAAAAATAATAATAAACTGGAACAAAAATGAACGAGAAAAATTGTTGTTTGGGCAAAAGACGTTGGCCGAATGAGCCGCTCAATTCCCATTCAATCCGGATCTGACAAGGCAACTCCCCCATTGCAAAGGTTGCGGTTCCTTTTAATTTCTCAATATGGGATCGTTCGGGCTAGGTCGGCCGATGCTCCGTTCGGCCGAACACGGTTCCAGTGGACGACTGACTTAAGGGCGTGCAATACCAGAACAATGTAACCCTGTGCAGTCTTATGAATTTCAAGACAATCTGTTGTGATATTAGGAATTTGTTCTTGAACTATGTGAACTAAAAATTGTAAATTTGCTATATAGCAGGGTGACTACAAGACCATACAAATTTAATTTCTTGACTTTTTGGGGACTTTTAAGAGACCTCAAATAGAAATTTGGTGATCTCATTTTCAAGCACATTGAAATATAAAATGGGCCATTGGTATCTTATAAAATATAAATTTAACAGGGAACCTTTCCTTGTTTTTTGAGAAATTAAAAAATATGTAGTTAAAATATTTGTAAATGGCCGCTTTTTCCAATATGGCGGTCAACTTTTGAATTTCTTATGGAACAACCTGTATTTTATGAAGATTTTGGATTTTACAAGTTATTTTAAGACTTTTTTCTTGGGTGTTTTTATAGCACTAACCGTTTAAAAGTTAGAGAGGTATAAGGTTTTAAAAACACCCTACCTGAGCGGAAAACATTTTTGTATGGAAACGTTTTGAGGTTTGAACAAATGAAAATACTCTTAACACTAACAAAACATTGTTTAGACAAACAAATAACTTTTTAAAATCAACAAATACGTTTTTTGTAAATTTGTTTAAATACAGAAGAATTAACATATGTTACCGGCATCAACTTCATTTTTTAAGTGTGACAAATTTGTAGTTTTATCACTTAGTTCGTCTGTATTATAGGTTTTGAAAAATAACAAAAACCATATTTGTTGATTTTTATATTAAACTAAATTTACTCAAATGGTTAAAGTACTGTACGTTTGGTAAACTCTTTATTTTATATCTGTGATATGGTTCTCTTTTCATATCCTTTCTAAAGGCATATTTTTATCAGTATAAATGTCTGTTAATACCAGATCAAGGCCTCAAAAAACAATTAAAGGGCTTTTCACAAAAACAACCCGAGAATATATGAAAAAAGCCATTTTCTCATTGTGCGTTTTGTAAAATTATTTTATTTTGGTTTACAAAACCCTCTCTACTCTTTATGTATTTATACATTTAGTTAAACGTTGTATACATTTTATGTTGTAGGAAGTTACATTTTAAATATAGTTTGTTTGGATTAACTCTGTCTAAGGTTGTTTTTGTCAAGAAAAGTCATTATTCATTTAATCATAGAAGTTTTATTAACTTAATATTAGAAAATGAAAATTGCAAAACTAAAAAAATCCAATCTTTCCTTTGTTATTATAACAACAGCAAACAAAATAATGTTTGTTCAAAATCATGTCAAAATTATCCTTTAGTGTTCATGAATAGTATCCTGGTATTCCGTAGTAACCCGTAGCGATTTATTTTTTCCACTACCTGGCTTTCCGTACTAATCCGTAGCAGAACTTTAAATGCGTATAACTTCACCATCTGTTGAAATATTTTAAAACTAACTTCAGAAGCGTGTTCAGAGAGCATTTTACAGTACGGTTGTAATTGATTTTTAATTTCTTCCAGCTGTTAACGGTTTTAGATCTGTGTTTATAATCATCTGTAGTACAACTTTTGTAAACCAAGAGTCACGTAAAACATGGCTAGACTGAATTTAAAATACATGGTTAATTTTTGATTTATTAAATGTAGTTTTGAAGTAATTGAACACAAATAAAACAGTTTATGGCCTAACAAATATAAAGTGTCTCCTAACATTTTTGTAAAAGTTATAACTGTGAGTGAACTTATTTTTCAATTTGTTTTTTATTTTTACTTCAAAAAAATTCAGTGCTGCATTAGGTAAGTAAATATAAAAATTTTGTAAATACCAATATAATATTAAAATATGGTAAAAATTTCATGTATATTGAATAAGTAGTTAATTAGTTATCGTAGTTTGAATATAAGTGACAAATTTGGCCATTTAAGAGGTCTGGTATGAGGCACTTGGTGTCAATTATGAATACCAAGGAAAGGGTTAAAAAACTATTTATATTAGTTGCTACTTAGATACTTCACAATGAAAAACACATTCTCAGATTAGTTAAACTTAATAATGTAAAACACTGCAATACAATTACTCTCGCTGCTACTTCTCTTTCTCTGTGGTTAATGTATTTTTCAAATTTAATTTTCTTCTTTCTAAGAAACTTTGCTGACTTCCTATATTCTCCATCATTCTCCTAAGAGGTTATTTTTGTGAAGAATGTTCTGGTCTTTGGTTTGATTTTCTTGCCTTTAAAACATATAAATAAATAAAACCGTAAGCAGTACTGCCGCATTACTATAACCGAATTTTCTTATCAGGAAATAACAAGTACTAAATACTGGGAGTTTCCTATGAATTTTGTTCCTTGTTCCGGGAACAGTTCCCAAAAACACCTTTGCACAGAATTATAGTAAATTTAATTATCTTTCGAATGATACAGCTCACAAATTGTACTCGGGCTTATGAAAGGTATAAATGGTGCAATTACCTTACATGCATAAATAAAAAAAATAATTTTTCAGGAGCTTTCTACCTTACATGCATATAGTGAAAAAAATCATTTTTCGGGAGCTTTCTATGAATTTTGTGCTGTGATCTGTACCTAAAGTACCTTTGCACATGATTATAGTAAATTTAATTGCCTTTCGAATGATATAGCTCACAAATTGTACTCGGGCTTATGAGTGGGAGAAACTGCGCAATTACCTTACATTGATAATGAAAAAATTATTTATCGGGAGTTTCCTATCAATTTTGTTCCTTGTTCTGGAGACTGTACCTGCACTTCCTTTGCACAGGATTGTAGTAAATTTAATTACCTTTCTAATGATATAGCCCACAAATTGCACTCTGGCTTATGAGTGGGAGAAATTGTGCAAAAACCTTACATGCACAGTGAAAAAAATCATTTATCGGGAGCTTTCTATCAATTTTGTTCCATGTTTCGGAGACTGTACCTGAAATACCTTTGCACAGGATTGTAGTAAATTTAATTAGTACCTTTCAAATGATAGCTGAAAAATTGCACTTGGGCTTATAAGTGGGCGAAATGCGCAAAAACTCAAACACTCATTGCGTGACCTACTGGATGAAACCCTTATGTATCATCTTTAACATGTTGTTGTTATTTAAATGGGGTAAAGTTATAACTTTGATTAACCATTATGTTGGATAGAGTCAATATACAGACCTCCGGTTTTCTCCAATCTTCTTCTTTTATCAAGACCTTTAAAATAAGGTGTCACTCAATAGCGGTTGTCATTTGAAATTTTCGACTTACTCCTAAAATAAATAAATACATTTTTGGGGGAGGGTTTGAAATTTACGATACACCAAAAAACTCTATTTGTGTTCATGTTAACAATCCCCAAAGCAAATCTGTTTATTTCCATAAATAAAAAAAATAATAGGGGGGTGGGACTTTTAAGACACCTGGTGTATAGAAAGATAAACAAGTACATTAGATGGACACCAGTTTGGAATAGTATTATCTAAAAATGCATATTTTTGGGACTATGGTTGTTTTTGTTCAAACAGCTTCATTTTCTTGCCTTTGAAACATTATAAACAAGTACATCAGATGGATACCAGTTTTCTTTAGTATTACCTAAAAATTCACATTTTTTTACTATGGTTGTTTTTATGAAATCCCCTTCAATTTTGTCATTTGTAGTGTGTGGGATTAATTTAAACTAATTATACTCGATTAAAGTCTAAGTATTTCTTTTGAATTTTTAATTTCATTATTTAAAATGTAAATAAAATGTATTAAAAATAAACGCATACATGTCTTGTGACCTTCTTAGAGTATAAAAATAATCTTGATTGGATGTTATTTATAACAAATTACAATAACGTGTCCACATCCATTAATTTATTTTATAGGCCTAGTGTTTCTTGTCTTCCTACTACACGAAAACAAACTTTTAAAAGACTAAGTCTACACAGACTACATCACTGTGCGTCTCCAATGAATATAGAAAATGTCAAATTTGTTAAAATAATATAAAACTAATTACTCCTTATCATTGAAAATAGATTGGATATTTGACATATAGGCTAAACTGTACTTAATTATGTAGACATTGTAAGTTATTACGTGTAACTTTTCCATAAGTTGGCTATGTACCAGAAAACTGTAATAATGAGTACTCACACCATACAGATTTTTTGTTTCAACCGTCGCAATTATTACAGTTTAACCTTTGGTAAAAAGTTGTGTTTATTATAAGCACAGCCACAGTCATTAGTAGTATCATTATGACTAATGTCGTCAAGTTTCTTTAAAAAGAAAAAAACGGAATCCTTATGTAATCAGTTAGTTGTTTGTCAAGGTCAAATTGCTCAGGAATGGAAAGCTAGCTGGTAACTATGATATAGTTTTAAAGCATATATCCTCATAATTAGGTGTTATGAAGGTACCGTGAAACTAGTTATCACAGTTTTGACTGTACATTGATTATGAATCACTGCCAGGACTTCATCTTGTATACAGGGTGTATCAGAGCGGGTGGCCGGCTTGTATAGCATTAAAACGAGTATACTTAGACATTTAGTTTAAACTGATAACCCCCTATTTCGATGCCAAGGAATTCACAAAAAATATTTTCAACCCTCTAAAATTCTAAAATGCCCCAAAAGGGTATTTTTTGGGAGTGGGGGTTGGTTTTTGGGAAATTTTCAAATGTAAAGGTAGGTCGTGTTGTACCTCATCTTAAAGGTCTCGGTACACTGATCATTAAAAAAAAAATTTCATTTATCTTGCACCGTCAATACAGGGTGGCCCGAAACATCATAAAAACTTAAGTTTACATATCTTTTTACATCTGACATAAACAATTTTTTTAACAGCTACAATTTTTAAAGTACATTGACAAAGATGTGACCTTTCAAACAATACCTAATTTTGGTAGGTTTTCTCACA
>JAGFPH010000116.1:326905-351838 GCA_018207615.1 Philaenus spumarius | reverse complement strand
TGTGAGAAAACCTACCAAAATTAGGTATTGTTTGAAAGGTCACATCTTTGTCAATGTACTTTAAAAATTGTAGCTGTTAAAAAAATTGTTTATGTCAGATGTAAAAAGATATGTAAACTTAAGTTTTTATGATGTTTCGGGCCACCCTGTATTGACGGTGCAAGATAAATGAAATTTTTTTTTTAATGATCAGTGTACCGAGACCTTTAAGATGAGGTACAACACGACCTACCTTTACATTTGAAAATTTCCCAAAAACCAACCCCCACTCCCAAAAAATACCCTTTTGGGGCATTTTAGAATTTTAGAGGGTTGAAAATATTTTTTGTGAATTCCTTGGCATCGAAATAGGGGGTTATCAGTTTAAACTAAATGTCTAAGTATACTCGTTTTAATGCTATACAAGCTGGCCACCCGCTCTGATACACCCTGTATAATTATATAGATATACACTTTGTAGTTCGGGTAGGGTTTCCTGGGTTTCTATCTTCACTTCACAAAATATAATAAGGCCGAACTGCCGATACGATATTTTTGTGCCGGTTGAGGAATATTCTCTGATTCTTGTCTGGCTACTACACTTTCTTTAGGTAGCCTATTAAAAATTATTATGGTACCGGTATGCATATTTTGTTAGCTTCATACAAATATTATTCTAGCGATATCAATTAAATCACATCAAACCATTTTAATATGTACAAAGGTGATTAATACATAGGTATTACTGATGTTTTAAATTTTTTAACTTAAACTACTTACCGAAATCGATCTTTATCAGTAAAATGCGTACGATGTGATGGCAATATTATTATGTACTTGGTCTTTGAAGATCGACCGCATCACTATTGTTTGCACGTTGAGTACAGCTGACGTTTCAAATGTCAAGTGAAGCGAGAAAGGCTTGGAATGAGGTTATATAGTCCTGGGAGTGGACCGTTTATGCCTTTGTCAGGCAGGCCGGTTGACCTGGCATTCTTTAGAAATGTCAGTTCCAATAAGTTTGTTGTGACGGTGGTGTTTCTAGAAAATTCAAAGCTGCAGTATTTTTTTTTTCAAAATAATGGGTTTCCAAGTACTAAGTTCATAGCCATGGCCTATATTAAAGCTTTTTTTATGTTTTTTTATTTCTATTGCTTATTAAATTTTCCTTATGTAATAATTTAATGAGCTAGCTAATACATTATGTTGTAAAATTCTATTGTTACCATGGTGATGTCTCATGGTGGAATGGTTGGCTATAGCGGAAATTTTCGTTTCAAACCTTTTGTGCATCTTATGTGTTCCTTTAACCTAGTTGAAGTTAACTTCCTTGTTTCCCCTACTTAGTGGCGGTTCCAGACTTTGTGGGGATCTGGGTGTTAAATTAAGGCGGGGCCCTCTTACGAGGGGGTCTGGGGGTATGGAATACCACCCAGGGTAGGAAATTTTGGAAAATTACATCCTCTTAACTCACTATTTACGCTGTTCAGCTCATGTCAAACGTACACAGTTACCATGATTTTTTTAGGAAAATACTAATTTTATCAGGCCCAATTAACTCAAACTCAACACACACAAGAATAAAAGAAAAATATTGTTTTATTGTTTGAAAACAACTCTACAGGTCACACAAACAAAAATTAATAAGATTACATTATAGAGTAGATACTATTGTAAAACAGAACTGATGATAAAACCAAACCAGGATAATATTGAAAAATAAACAGTGTTAGAGTAATAATTATGTTTAAAAAACAAATATAACTAACAGCAAACCTACATAGGGCTATGTTAGGCCCTTCATAAAATGTTATTGAAAAAAGAAAATTATATTACAGATTACAGTACAATATATTATAATGTAAACGACTAGATACAAAAACAAGGCACAACAGACAACAGATGAAAGTCTACCTTCAGAAATTAATTTAAAATGTGTGACAACACTGGAAATGCAGGACTTTCTTGTTTAGTTATCCAATTATTGGCGGTATGACACGAGTACGGAGTACGCACATTAAAACCATCTTAAAGCGATAAATAGTACATATGGTACTGTGTAAAAAGAAAAACAAAAATAAGGAGAAAAACATATGAAAACAATCGTGTTGAGTTACACGGACTGTCGACGTCGAATGTCACTTTAAGCAAATATTTTAAGTTTAATAAGTATATGAACTTACCGTCTGCAATATTCTTGAACTATCGTCGTTTCGGCTATTCAGCCATTTTCAAACAGTTCAGGTTTAACTTCGTCAAACACAAGCACTTAACACATAGTTACATATAAACACAAAGCATTTATACGCACTTAACATTAAACACACGAACTCAATACTCGACTGTCTTTCATGATGTCCCGGTACATACTGCGGATATACCTTCGGGAGGGGGTAGTATCTTATCTACCTTTCTTAAAACAATATCGTACAGCGCATTCGAATTAAAGTTT
The DNA here is from genome assembly GCA_018207615.1 of Philaenus spumarius. Classification (NCBI taxonomy): domain Eukaryota; kingdom Metazoa; phylum Arthropoda; class Insecta; order Hemiptera; family Aphrophoridae; genus Philaenus; species Philaenus spumarius. The sequence goes on along the minus strand of JAGFPH010000116.1, from coordinate 349,407 downwards.
AATTTTCCGTGCAGTAAAATGTTGTTATTCACTTTATAGTTCTTATAAATCTATATATAATTAATACGCTACATGAAACTTTGTCGGTTGAACTCCTCCGCCATTTCTTAACCGATTTTATCCATTGACGTCTCATTGGAAAGAGTGTGTCGCGTAGATTTGCAAACTGGCCTTACATTTTTGAATAAGTCCCTTGGGCTCTGCTCCAGTGGCTTTTAAAGTTCCCATGTTAATCTTATGGAAGGTCAATCTTAAGGAAGAAGAAGAAAGATTTCTTTTGATTTTATCAGGGGCACAAAAAACAGCTGTTCATATGAAAAGCTTAAAACAGCTGATTTTGATGAACAGCTGATTTTGATCAACAACTGATTTGGATCAAAAACTGAATATAATTTTAGGTTAGGTAAATCAAGCAATAGCGAAGCATTGCCGTGTCCACTAGTTTCAAATTATTCCAAAGCATTAATAAACTTTCCCTTTTTGCAGTGGTGTAATATTTTTAAGGTCTCATTTATGCAGGAATAACTATGGTCGTTTTGGATTAAATCTTCGGCAAATTTTGATTCATTCATTGTGAGGTTCACATATTGTTTGGATGAAGGGAGATGTTCTTTGAACCTTTTCTTAAAAACAAATTGACAGACAAATTTGAAGGCACTGGAATATACCAACTTTCTTGCAACGATTGTCCTAAAATATATGTAGGACAAACAAGAAGGTCATTTAAGATAAGGTTGCTTGAAAATGGCTGTATAGCCGAAACGGCCGTCGTTTAAACGACGATAGTACAAGAATATTGCAGACGGTAAGTTCATATACTTATTAATAATATATATATATCAATATTCGGAATGGCAATTAACAAACATTATATTTTAAGTTTCATTGGAGTGCAATCATTGATGCGGGCCCCGGGAAGGCGACTCCCCGGGCGGTCGTCCGTACCTGGAACTTCCCCTACGTAACATCTACCACAACTGCATTGGACATAATAAACTCCTAAGGTGTGAAAAGATAACCTACTTTTATTGGAACCTAAAAGCAGTTGGATTTTGGTCGGTGGTTTGAAAATGGTTTTCAACCAGTTTTTTTAATAATCTGCTAATTTTGTCAATAGTACCATAGATCATGAATAATAAATAGATCTTGCATCCATACGGCAGCAGTGTGGCAAAAATTAGGTTGTCGGGAAAATAGTGCATGATCGCGCCGCGAGGTAGTGCTAGGGAGAAATCATTGGTAGCATTGGTGTTTCACACAGCTTCCGTCGTTTACCCAATAGATAGCGCCACTATCGTTGAATTTCCAGTGGAACGAAATATTGCATTGGATCGGAGTTCTATTAGATTATCCAAATACAATGATAGTACCTTGAAGTAAGAAATTAATCAAGTTAGTTTTATGTTAAGGCTTCAATTGCACTTGTATAAATTTTTGAATGGTAATGGCACTGTGGCTAATTTCTTTTTGTCTTTTTCCTTAAACTTCTAGATTTAAAAACAATGATGGTAAATCCCACTCAGGCTGATATGCCTATTCTTTACATGATAGCCTGCATTTGAATGTAAAGAAAATCCTTGTTTTATTCTTATTCCGATATAAAGTGTTTGTGTTATTTTTATTGTAATCTATTATCAGTTACATTGTATCTTGATTGTGAAAAATAAATATTATTATTACGTGACATCTTTAAAGAATCCCAGGTAGTCAACCGCGGCCTGACAAAGATATAAAAGGTCCACTCCCAGAATTATATCAAGGATAGTGTATAGGAGGTTGTCTCAGACGACTGTGCACTACATCACCCGCATACCTCTGTCTCTGTGTCTGCTACGACACTGCAACAGGCTAGTCTGCCATTAATGCCATTGCAGTGTTTGGTTTTTCGTCGTGCACCGTGGTCTTTATGTCTGTCAAGTGAAATGTTGGTTGTTTAAATTGTACTTTTATAGTTTGACAGCTTATAAAATGCCTGGAACTAGATGTGCCGTTGCAGTAAGCAATAATCAGGTAAAAACTCAATTATCCTGATGGAGAGGGCAAAATAGTGTAACACCGTTTTCCAAAGGATGAACAAATGTGTAAGCAGTGGATCCAGCTGTGTAAGGGAGGTGACAAATTTAACTATCTTACTGCTAGCATCTGTTCTAAACATTTTACTGATGATGACTACCAATGGGATTTAAAAGCAGAACTTTTAAAATTACAACCAAAAAAGTTACTAAAGCCAGATGCTTTTCCCTCGTTAAATTTACAGCTATTAGCCTGCAGAAAGTTGATCCACAAGCTAGTAGTTTATCGCATAGTAATGTGCAACTGCAAAATGGTAGGAAAACTCTTGGGAAGGGAGGGAAGGCAAAAAAACTTGTTGCTGATATCATAAATCATCCGAAGTAAACCCTATTGATATTACATTTTAATAAATTGTATTATTCACATTTTAGTGTATTTTTTATTACAGTAACCCAGATCTAATATGAATATGAAATAAATATATTTTTTTTTTTTTATAGACTATTTGTTTGCCTTGGACTGTTTATATATTGTAATGAAATTACCTTCAAAATTGTCTTCAGTCCTGTGAATGTAGCACTAGCTACAGCGCTGTTTCGCCGATCACTGTCGGCTTCGTCAGGCTTGTATTAACACATAAAACACGAACTCGAACAACACACAACACTAACACACACAAAATCGGAGAATAACTCCTCGTTAATATAATGTAATAAAAATGTTTGTGGCCATATCACATACGTTGTACTTGTCCGACTGCAGGTAGGACACTGAATATAGACGTTGGTTATCAGTAACCGTTTATTTTAGGCCTAGTTTAGCGATTACATCGTATATAGGGTTGGAAGAAAAGTTTAACTTATCATTTAGTATGTTATCCGGACTATTTTTGTATTCGTTATAAATCTGAAATTCTTCCAATACATTCATAGTAGTGCCTTTCTTGGCTCTATGTAAAATTTTTAAATTAGTGTTAATGTCAGTGTAAGTGTGGTTTTCGTTTATTAAGTGTTCTGTGTAATTTGAACTCTGTTTTTTTGCTATTGTTTTTTTAGGCTAGGGATATGTTCTTTGAATCTGGTTTTAAATGAACGTCCTGTCTCACCATCACCAGAAGTGAAAATAAACATATATTTAAAATTTTCAGAAAACCTACGCAGACCGACCATACAATACACAGCACTTCTAACCATCCGATATCACACAAACTGGCAGCGTACAATAGCTTCGTTCACCGCGCTATCAACACGCCTATGAATCTTGAAGACTTCAACAACGAAATAGCTACAATAAAACACATCGCAATATCCAACGGGTACGATCCCACTTCAATTGATAAAATATTAACTAAACACAGAAACAAATCCAAAAAATCAGTTTCATTTATTGAAAAACCAAAATACATCTCCATGAAGTTCAACCGAATTCTAGATCGTCCTGTCAGCAACACTTTCCGCAGACATGGCTATAAAATCGCTCATCGAGCTTCTAATAATTTGAGTAACTTCTTACAAACCAAGCCAAACAGTTACAAAGACAAATTCATGGATAGTGGAATATATAAGCTATCTTGTAACGACTGTGACAAAGTTTATATAGGCCAGACAGGACGTTCATTTAAAACCAGATTCAAAGAACATATCCCTAGCCATAAAAAAACAATAGCAAAAAAAACAGAGTTCAAATTACACAGAACACTTAATAAACGAAAACCACACTTACACTGACATTAACACTAATTTAAAATTTTTACATAGAGCCAAGAAAGGCACTACTATGAATGTATTGGAAGAATTTCAGATTTATAACGAATACAAAAATAGTCCGGATAACATACTAAATGATAAGTTAAACTTTTCTTCATACCCTATATACGATGTAATCGCTAAACTAGGCCTAAAATAAACGGTTACTGATAACCAACGTCTATATTCAGTGTCCTACCTGCAGTCGGACAAGTACAACGTATGTGATATGGCCACACACATTTTTATTACATTATATTAACGAGGAGTTGTTCTCCGATTTTGTGTGTGTTAGTGTTGTGTGTTGTTCGAGTTCGTGTTTTATGTGTTAATACAAGCCTGACGAAGCCGACAGTGATTGGCGAAACAGCGCTGTAGCTAGTGCTACATTCACAGGACTGAAGACAATTTTGAAGGTAATTTCATTACAATAAATATTTCTATTAAATAAATTGCAAAAATGTATACAAACTGTAGAAAACAGTATCCTTTATGACCTGACAAAATTTGATGGTAAACGGATCAGGAGTTTTAATGCAATTCATTTTCAAAGTCAAGGAATTCATATAGAAAACCCACATATAAACTGGCTCTTTTTGTGTTCAACTAAAATGAACTTATCGATAAAAAGTTCAAAAATATCTTATCTTATTTGGGTAAACGAAGGATGAAACACTGAACATTTTGATGAAACTTTCATTTCTATGTGGGTTTGTCAAAGTAGTTTAGAATCCAGTGTTATTCCTAAGAATGTTGGGTTCGTATTGAATGGGATGAGCGTTTCTTCCAACTTCAGCTGCGTTATAAAATTCTTGAGTGAATATCTTGTAAAATGTGAGCATTCAGTTTAGACGCTGAGATATTCAGACTACATTTTTTTATCCATGCATTTATATTGTTTAGAGCTTTTGAAAATTTTGGGTGGCTTTATGAGGATCTAAATATAAAATTTGCCAACAGTTTTGACCACATTTCCCAACTTTTGTGTGGGAGTTTCAAACGCACAGAAGGGGGCTCTGGGTTATGTTGTGTACAATAAATCCCAGTGGAGAGGGGCCCTGGAGGCTCACCCTCTGATTTTTGTGGAAAAATGTACTTCTCAAAGCAGGGTTTTAACAATGCAGAGTACTTTAAGAGTTTTTAATATTTTACAAGCATTTTAACATGTTCATTACACTATTGAAAAACATTCCCCATATTTTCCCCACCATTTTATTTTCCAAAATATTTGTCGCAAAATAAAAAATTTCCCTATTTTGGGAAAAAACCTAATCTGGCAACACTGGTCTGGCGACCTGGAGCAGTGCACGGCATGTCAGTGTTGCCACAATGACAAGTGTTGGAACTAAATTTCCCAGAACATCATTTAAAAGAAGACAATGTATTTACTTGGTTCAGAAATATTTGGATTTGCCCAACATTTTTGGAAATTATAAGTTGCTTGTTATTTGTGAATGTTGGTAATTAACAACAAAAACTTTTGAAACCCAAACCCAAAGATGTAGTTTTTGAGGTTTGTTACGTGCAATTTTATCCAAAAATAAAAATTCCAACCCAAATTTCCCAACTTTTTGAATTTTAAGATTATTGCAACACCTCCCTTGCCCCTCCCCCACAGCAACGCCAATGGTCACTAGTAACTTGTATCTCCTCTGAAACCAAGTTTTATGCAGTTTTATCATATATTTCCATAATATGTAAATCAAACGAACTAAAGTAAAAAATTATTCGAATCCATATCACTTAACATAAACTATAGCCTACTACTCGTTTGAAAGCATGAATAAACATTGTTGCATTTATTTATTACTTATTGCAATAATGCTGACATTTCCTGACACCATGTTAGGCCTATTATACCTGATTGTCGAGTACCATTGCCCGAGTGTCTTAGCGCGTTTAGCCCAGCCAATAGAGCAAAAAGAAGGCTAATTTTGTTCATGAATTTAACAGCAAGCGACATAAACAGTGGCGCGTAGCACATAGGTATGTAAAATACAAAAACTATCAGGCAAGGAGGTTTTGCACATTTTGTACAAACAACAATTAGGACTTTTTTGGATTTTTCGATAATGTTATAAAAAATTATATGAATGGATCACGATACTTCCAAAAATCTTACAAATGGTTTTTTATAGACGCTGATTGGACCATTTTGTACTGAGAAAAGTCGGAAAAATGCTTAAAAATTACCATTTTTCAAAAGTTTATATCTTTGTTCACATCTTGTATATTGCGCCCAATTAACCTGAGTGGCCCCATTTAAATTTAAAAAACGTATTCTGAAAGTTTATACTGCAATTGTGCAAAAACTATTAATGCGACAGATTTCATCTTCCGCCTGTTTGAAGTAGCCTACACATAATATATTAAACAATCATTTTCCTAAAGATCTGCCTGCCCTTAATATTTTAAATTAAGAAAAATATGAACTTTTGAAAAATAGTAATTTTTAAGCGTTTTTACGAATTTTCTCATTGAGATCGGGGTCTTCAAAAACCGTTTTTGTAGGTTTTTTAATTCTATACAAATGTCCTGTTGGAAGTATCATGATCCATGCATAAATTTTTATAATATCAACGTAAAACCCAAAAAGTCCAAACTTATTGTTATTTTTGTTTATGAAAATGTGCAAAAACTCCTTGCCTGATAGTTTTTGTATTTTATATACTTATAAAATCCACCCTTATAGTCAGTGTGGATGTCGCTTGCTGTTCAATAACAAGAAAAAAATCTCTATTGGTTGGGCTAATTAATTTTTTTACGGAGCGCGTCGCCGTAAGCAGGGCCGGCGAGAATAGTAAAAATGCTCAGCCACTCCATTGAAGTTTGACCAATGTCGCCGATTCCGGTGAGGGGAGGGGACGTTGACCGCATCACGTCATAGGGTTGTCAACTGCGCTTATTCACTAGTGCAGCCTTGGCTTTTCCCAATGAATTCCCACCAGCTTGTTTGTAATAGGTGCTGAATTTTAAATTAAAATTGTTTAATATTTGTTTTTTATGGGTGTTAGTTTTAGGTAAAAAAAGGAAATTTCAAACAAAGCTACTGTATCTATCTTTAGGTGTCAATAGTTAAAGAACTACTAATATTACATAAGGAAATCAAATATAACATAGATTTTTACAATGAGCTAAAAGAACGTAGAACAGTCTGCATTAAAATTTTAAGTTAACTTAAAACTCCTTAAGAAATTTAACACAATTTTTAAACTCTTGCCTACCCTGGCAAAATTTATTTCAGAATTGGATATTATAAACATATAATTATTAGCAATGTAGCTGATTGATCAAATTTCATTGCGTAAATCTTAATTTTCATGAAGTTTTAAAGTGATAGAAATATAAATTTAAAAATACAGTGCCTAATTTGTAGTCAAATTTCATAGATTAATAATCTGCAAGATTAACCTTGGAACTGGTGGCCATTTCACTTTGTTCTGAAAGTAAGTTGTGAGGCCCAAGTACATTAATTTACTAAATTACTATACTATACACCTGCACCTGAGAAAAATTTTGATTTAACTATTAAAAAGAATTTATGTTAATGATTTATTAATAGTGTATTTAAAACAATTATTTCATGTAAACATTGAAATAGTTGCACAATTCTCAAAATCAAATTTTAGTTAAAGCCTATATAGAAATAATTTTTACAATTACAGTATTACTGTGTACAGGATGAACTAAAAGTCTGGAGAAATCCCTGTAACTTTTTAGTGAGTAATTGGGGGAAAAAACAAACTCAGGTAATATTTACTAGGTTCAAAGATGTACTTTTTTACACATAAGACAACGTTGTTAACATTTAGAAAATGGGAAATTTTGGGTGGCAGCTCAAAAATTGTTTTTCACAAACCCCTGTCATGTGAACATTCATTTTAAATTTGTAGTAGGGTTGAGATAGAGACCTCAAATTTTCACTGTTAGTTTTTTTTTTGTTAATACCTTTAAAATAAATGGTCACGTGACAGGGGTTTGCGTGTAAACATTTTGAGCTGCCCTCAATATTTCCAATTTTTGAAACGTTGGCAAAGTTTATAAATACATAAAAATGCATCCTAATATCTAATAAACGTTCCTTGGATTTGGCTCTTCACCAATCACTCACTAAAAAGTTAGAAGGACTTGAATCATTCTCGTCTTTAACTGTAAATAACTAGATAGGAATTAAATAGAGACCTTTAATTTTCGTCATTTACATTCTTGTAGCAATACCTTTAAAATGAGGAGTCACAAGGCAGGGGTTTGCATTTAAGATTTTTGAGCTGCCCCCAAAATTTCCCATTTTGGAGATGGTAACAACGTTGGCTTAAGCGTAAAAAAGTACATCTTTGTACCTAGTAAACATTACCTGAGTTTGTTTTTTCCACTTACTCTCTCAAAAGTTTCAAGGGTGTCTCCAGACTTTTAGTTCACCCTGACAGATAGGCCATAAATAAAATTCAGCCAATTTAGAATGAGCCAACGCTTCATATTATATGAATGAGATTTCCCCCTTTTAGTGATTTCCCCTGTTGCAAAATACATACCTGCATTATCAAATTTTTTCCAGACAAACCATTGCTCCGACGAAATAAATACATATTATGACCTTTTTTATTGAAAAATGCCTGCCCTACACGGTAGTATTTTTATTTTTCTCTATCTTCATCCCAGCTCGAAATATTAAGGACAATCGAAAAAAAATGTTAATCGATTTTTTTTCGACTTTGGGGAATTGATAGACTGGTAAACTTTTTTTTATGTTAATCTACATACTTTAATGTACTTATAAAAAAAAATCAGCCGTATTGTAAATTACTGGAACTTTTGGTATAAAATTACCCCTACCGACTGGCCTACTAGAAATGCATTAAAAAATAATTTCATAGAGTTTATATACTTTTTAATTCTCCAGACCTCGGTATTTAAAAAAAATTGTCGGTAAAGGTGCGTTCACAAAGAAAGCTGGTTGCAAGTTACTTGTTTCTAGGCGCTTGCTCCCAGCGCTTACAAGCCCTTGTGAATAGTTTTGGGTGTTCACAACAAAAGCTTGCAAATTTCATTCCGAGAATGAATTCCTCAAGTGGTGAAGAATTATTTTTGCTTCAAAATGTATATTTGAAAGTGCACCGAAAGAGAATCGGTATTATACATTAAATTAACCGAGGAAGAGGAAGATTTGGTGAATACCACCATCTGTTTCCTCAATTAAAATTGGACAACATAAGGTTTTTTTCTTATATTGAGAATGGAGTCGAGCACATTCAATTATATCCTCAACAAAATTGAAACTACTTTGGATAAATCCTGGGGAAACTGGCAAAAGCAACCAATTCATTCGGAAGAACGGCTAGTTATTTGTGTGAGCTAAGTCTTTAATATGTTTGAAACTATTTGTTTTAATAACCATTTACCATATAATAATTCTATACAAATAATTTTTAAAAAACATTATAAGATAAAAAATGTAGTCTTCACTGCGAGTTGTCAGCGACTTGACTGCTACCAGCACCGGAAAACAAAGTATCAAAAGTTCTTGCTTGCCGGTCAGCGCTTGTAGCAGGCGCTTGCAAGTCGGAACAAGCGTTGTCTCTGAACGCACAAACTTGATACAATGAAAACTTTTTCTCGTGCCGGTCAGCGCTTGTTAGCAAGCGCTTGCAACCAGCTTTCTTTGTTAACGCACCCTAATGTTGTTTTCGACTTCTTATGACCCCTCCCAAAATGAAATCCTGTATCCGCCCCTGTCAGCCGGGGTTAGAGAGCGAAGCGAGCAGAAATCAATGACTACATAATATGTAGTCATTGCAGAAATGGAGCGCCTAGTAATTTTATAAAACCGGAAACGGTTCAAACAGCCTGCTTGGTTCAAACAGCCTACTTGGTTCAAACAGCGTACTTGGTTCAAACAGCCTGCTTGGTTCAAACAGCCTACTTGGTTCAAACAGCCTACTTGGTTCAAATAGCCTACTTGCTTCAAACAGCCTACTTAGCCGACACAATAAATACATTTTTGTTTCATGTACCAGTAAACTTTGTGGTACCGGTATTGTATTTTAGATTTTTCCTTGTAACACTTTATGAAAGCTATCAAGCATGCGTCCTAAATGTGATTCCCACTGCATTTCGGCCTAGTTTTATGTATCATGCTCTAAACAAAGAAGAAATTCTTTCACAATAGTTATTTTTAGTTTAGACGTTTAGACTTTAATCTGTGAAACGCGATGATACGTTGGCATTTATAAACATTTAGATTAGATTTGCCTTTACAAACAAAGTACCAGGTGTTATGGATGGATTACTAACAATATCGATATTAGATATTAGCTAGCCTACTTGTCAAACACTCGACTAATCTAAAGGATTACTACCGTAACTTATTATAGGCCTATAAGTACCATGTTCTACCTCGCATACTTAAGACAATATTTAGATAGTTAGGCCTACATAGTTTTCAACACATTTTAGGCTTATGTTACACAGTTTAATCCTTTTTAGTTTATATGAATAAATGAAGATATGAACGCAGATATGAATAAATGAATGAAAGAAATATCGGGTAAATTCTGAGGCTTTCCATTACACTCAGTTAAAAATACGATTTCAGGTCGTTCCTTGACCCAAAAATGCATAGTGAGTGCCGTTCAAATCGATCTTTTCTATCTAGGCCTACATATTATATGAACATAATCAGCTGTAAAGCTGGGTTTTCCTAGCTCCGCACTTTCTGCGAGGCGCACTGCGCCCAGCGCCCTACGGAGCCTGCTCAACAACATGTAATTGAACGGGGCCGTTTTCCTAGACCCCTCCGCGGTCCGCAGTGCGCTCTGCGCAACTGGACGACTCCTCTGAGAGCAGTCAAGTGCGGACCGCGGAGCGCAACAGAGCTATTTTTGGGCGCGAGTTTTAGTTTTACAAGAGAGTATTGTAGTTGTATGAATATTATTGATATAATATCTACAATGTCTAATAAGTTTACGGCTGTGAACAGCTTATCGAGCTCGTCGGTAATCATCCAATACCGTGGAATATGGCCGATAAACAGTTATTTAAAAACACCACGAAGAAGGACCTTGTATGGCATTAGATTGGCCTTTTGATCATCAAAAGTGGTACGTAATTCTTTTTTGTTCTTTATTTGGGAAGTTGTGACGAAAAGTAGACAGACAATGTGGTTGGCTGCCTGTATTAAGGCTCGCGTCCCTAAATTCAAAACGGCGAAGTTGGGTACAATTTCAATCCCTAACCTAACCATACCTTCACTTTTAAGCATATGTTTGTGTTATTTTGGTCAGAAAACGAAAACTGTACTTTTTTCTTAAAGTAAAATAGATTGTGGGTGTTGATTGCTAAGGTTTTTTTGCAATATCTCTTTTTGCAACTGAGTACGGTAAACAATAAAGTTTACTATTTATATCATACGTTTATGAAAACAAAACAACAGTTTTTGAAAATGTATTCGGCAATCAACACCTGCATATGACTACTTCAAAATGAAACCAAAATTTTAAATTTATTTCTCAAATTAACGGAAAAATTACTTATTCTGTAGCATTGCTCTTATAGGAATCATATTCAATATGGCGGCCCTTAACCAATCCAAAATCAGCGATAAACAGATAGTAAAAGGAATATATTAATATTTATGTAGTAGTAATACACTACCACTACAGTGAAACCCCGGTTAATCGAACTAAAGGGGGGGGGGGAGCCGTTTCGGATAACGATTGTCATCTAACACTACAGTTTTGAAAGGTTTTGAAAGTCAAACTAATTCAAAAATCTCTTTGTAAGCTACACTTATGTTCTTTATTTAAGTTAAGATTACATTTTTAGGATTACAGTACATCGCTATATACTTATTAAATTATTCGCAACAGAATAAACTTCCATTTCGATTTCATTGATAGCAGCTAATTTATCAGCGAAAGTAATCACAACAGGCTTCCGCTTATTGTTAGTCGCCATAGCACAAAAATACAATAGCAATGGAAATAAAAAAACACTTGTGTCATGATATTAGGAGGGGTGGGAGAGTTAGCAGTGTTGTTATAGTTTTAAACTGATAAAGTCAAATACGCAGCGCAACTGCGCAGCTAGGAAAACACTACCTCGCAGCGCACTGCGGTGAGAAGTCCGCAGTGCGCAGTGCTATGTGCAAAAAGTGCTGAGCTAGGAAAACCCAGCTTAAGCGCTAAAAATAAGAAAAAGAGTTTCAATAAACATAGGTCCGAAAATGTTTGGTTTTCGTATTTAGTTTTTTACTTAAGACTTAATATCTTTGGAAACAGAAAAAATATTGGTCTAAAATTTGGTGTACATATTTGTTTCGTAACCTTTTACTCTTGTGCAAACAACCAGAACGTTATTTTGTATACGTTTAACATGGCGGCCATTTAAAATTTTGCCAAAATCTTTAAAACTGCTAACTTTTCAAAAGTATTTTCGGAAACTTAACAAGTTCATACTGTATTTGAATTAAAGTCAGAACTTTATTTATATTTTTTCCGTAGCTTAAAAGATAACCGAATTATTGACTAAAAACATAATTTCTAATGGTACGGTACATAGGTTTATTCTGTCCTAATCAATCAGAGTATACATTAATTTGTTTGCATTTGCTTCACCACGGGGGTAGGTGAGCGAAGCGAGCAGATGGAGAATCCCAATTGTAAACAATAAGAACGGCAATGATAATAATGTAAATTTACGATATTTTTTACTACAGTAATGCAAGAGCATACAGCCAGTCTCCTCAAGGTTGACTGTGCTCACTGAATTCGATGTATTTACTCTAATTCTATTGTACACCTTAAGAAATCTACAAAGTTGTAAAATATTTCAATTAGTCTATTTTACCTCATTAATATTTCCATTATTTTAAACGGTACAGACAATGACTACATATCAATTGATATGTAGTCATTGGTACAGATGAAATGTACCATAGTGAATGTACTAATTCATTGCTTCCTGGTTCATTTTTCAATTACTGTATTCGTCTATTTAGTTCCATAATTCCTTAACAGATGGCAGAGGTGATGTACGAATTGTACAGTGACTAGATAGATCAAGTCACTGTAACGAATTGTCCAAGTCTAGTTTCCCATTTTGCCAACAGGTGTCGCTAAATGTTAATCTTATATATTAAAAAAATTCTGTTTTTCTTTTCCGAGTCCGTTCGGCTCTTCTACCCGACCGATTTTCATAATTGAGGTCTTAAATTAAAGGTATGCACGCCCAGATTTGCCATCAAGCATTACAAATCATGTATCTTTCGCCTTACAAACGTTATAATCAAATGCAAATTTCTGCTGTGTATTTCTTATGGGGGGCTTTTTTTAGTTCTTTGTCCACTTTGCGTTCGTATACCGTCCATCCGATTGCTTTGAAATTTTGCATAGTAACACAGGTTAACCCTGGGAAGGTTTTAGGCCATTTACCGAAGTCCTAGGACATTAGGGCTACGCCCCAGTGGCCCTCAAAGTTTCAATGTTAATCTTATGGAAGAAAGATTTCTATTGATTTTATCAAGGACACAAAAACAGCTGTTCGTATGAAAAGCTTAAAACAGCTGATTTTGATCAACAACTGATTTGGATTAAATCAGTATCAAATGTAGTATTACCTTTTTGAGGTTACATTGACAAACTAAAAACAAACACAAACAAAAATATTTTAATATTTTAATTCAATTCAAACATTGGTTGTTACAAACCTATTATATATAAAACAGCTAATTTGGATCAAAAACTGAACATAATCATTCACAGATATGTCGAGTCTTATATATTATCATCCGTTCAGCCGCTATTCACCCGAGAAGGAGCTCCGGTATACAATCCTTCAAATTTCCCATGTTAATCTTATGGAGATAATGTTTAATGAGTTCGAGTCAGCTACCAAATAAAACAGCTAATTTATGCTCGGTCACCTATGTACAAACGAGCAAAAGATTAACGAGATTCTTTATCGAATTTTCCACCTGCGAGCGAAGCGAAGCAGCCATCTGAGGCCGAAGGCCGAGCCGGGGTTGGGACGCGGAGCGTCCAGGGGCAGAGCCCCTAGTTAATTATAAATAAATGTAAAGCATTTTATACATCCTTCACTTAACCCTAAACCTATTTAAACGATAACTATGACATCTTGTTCTCACGCCAACAACGTGTTTTGCAGTTGTGAACTAAACACGAGTGATTTCACGTAACTCGCTCTTTAAATAGAACGTTGTTTTTATGTGTAAACAAAAATCATTTAGGCCTACTTTTACTCGCACGATAAAAACATTATTTAGTTTTTGTGTAGAGACTTTGTAAAATGGGCAATGTATATTTGGGTAAAAGTACACAAAATTTTTACATTCTATAAAATACTAGAGGTTCAGAACCTGCCGCTTCGCTCACATACCCCCGCGGACCCCGCGGTGAATCAAGGTTATTTTCACGGAAATGACGATTGATTAGTACAGAGGCACTTGGATCTAAGTTGGGTGGTGGGGGTAGCAGTGACCAATACGTAAGTTAGAGATCTAAATAGACACTATTATCCCTAATAATTCGAATTATGGCATGCGTTTTAATTTCACCATAACTATTTAAATAATGAATAGGCCTACCTATCAATATTGAATTTTTTTTTTTGATATTTCCTACCAAAGGAAACAATTAATATACGTAATATGTAACCGCAGATGTTTGACTTATAATACAGTAAGCATTTTGTTTGCTTTTACTTAATTGTTGTGAAGAATAATTATCTGATTCTAAAGTGTCCAAGTTTGTTGCTATGGTAATAAATGTAATTGCTTTCAATAAGCATGTTTTGGTTCAGTACGTCAGTATAGGCCTAACCTAAAATTAGACTAAGTTTTTTTTATCCAAATCAATTGTTTTATTTATAATATATGTAACAACAGAACGGGTGTTTGTATTGGATTATAATATAGTAAGTATTTTACGTTGATTTTTGTTTGTGTTTGCTTTTATTTTGTTAACCTTTCCTAAACAAACTGTTGGTTTTGAAGAATAATTAACTAATACAATAGTACCTTATATTGTTCCGTCAATGACCTCTTTTTGTTATTTATTTGTCGACCCCGGAAGCCATAAGATGTAGGCCTACACCTATTAATTGTGTTTAAAATGTGTTGTTTTATGTGTGTGTTTGTTTTTATTTAATGTTTTGACGATCTCCATTCATGAGACATTCTGATGATGGGATAGACATCCCGAAACGCGTCAATAAATAAACAAAAAGAGGTCACTGACAGAACAATATAAGGTACTGCACTATTGTATTACAATTTAGAGACCTGGATACTGAAAAACTGAATTTATTAATAATTAATTAACTGATCAAGCATTTGCTGAGTAGGCCTAAGTTAATATAATATTGTTATGAATGTTAGGCTAACAACAGACGTGACACCGGTGCAAGGTCTCTAGAAAGGAAAGGTTACCTCATTCGGGAAATATCAAAAAAGTGGAGTGGGGGCTGTGACGTAGTACTTAGTATACCTAGACAGTGATCAAAGCTATCAAAGCTCTGTCGTTTACGTTTATACGCGTTAAATTAGTGTATATAAAGTGTTTTAGAAGTGTAGGTAGAAGAAATATATTATTTAGGCATACAATGAATAGAAAATCAATTAATAAACCTAAAGGTGGTTCCATTTGTGCGGTTGCAACTTGCAAATATTATTATGCAAAAGCAAAACTAGAAGGAAGAACTGATATATCATTTCACAGGTAGGCCTAGATATTTTTTGTTTCTATTGTAATAGTAAATAACATAATACCACTTACTCATATAAAATGTTATTATAATTTTCTTTTGTCTTAATATTTTGATTTAAAAGTAGTTTCTGTGGCTATCTTTTGCATTAAAATTGTAGAAAATAACTTTTTGTTCAGTATGCCCACCTGGTGACTTGAAGCTTATTAAACTCCATGAACTTCCCACACAAAGCGTGTTAAAAAAACAAACAAATATACTAATATATTTTATTTACAGTTGATGCAAGGAATCTATACTCATATTATAAAAAGGTAAAGTTTGTTTGTTTGTTTGTGTGTTTGTTTGTTTGTTTGTATGTAGGGGGTAATCTCTGGCACTACTAAACCGATTGAAAAAACAGTTTTACTAATAAAAACCTACACTATCCCTGAGTAACATAGGCTTTAATTCATTTCGATAAAAACCTTTTTTTATTCCAATATTTGTAAATTTAGTCGGAAAAAATTCTTAGGTTAGGCCCAGAATGATAAATCAACACATGTATTTACATTTATTACCATAGCAACCAATTGAACAGATAATAATAATAGCTGTTAGCTCCAATATTTCCATTAACAGCTGATTTCAAAATTTGAAGCAATTATTTTTGTATTTCCAGCTTTTAGGTTAGGGTTTTAAAGTGTAGATCTGAGCCTTGCTGGTTCTTTTAACTTATTATAACTGCTGTTATAAAATACAAGAAATAATTTAATTTGAACATTTAACATTATTTACCATCTTAGTTTTGAGGTTATTATTAAAAATACACTTTATTATAAATAAAACATAACATATGTTTTTAGAAGGTTCCATTGGGGGTTGGCGTGCGAAGCACGCAGGGGTCTCCCCTAGTGTTAAATATAGGCCTACATATTCAATAAAAATACTGCTACCCAATTAAATAAACTCCATACAATTTATATGTAGGCTATCATAGAGAGATACATTTTAGAATGCTATTTTATTAATTCTGATATATTTATCTTTTGCTTGTTATTTAAAAATTATTTTAGGTTATTCACAAATTAATAATGTTTACAAAAACAATCAAAATAATTATGCTACCAAAACAAAACATGTATACAAATAGGTGTGTAACCAATTCCTAGTAATCGGGATTTGTTCAATAGAATTTTATTTCATTTTATTTTATTTTAGCAATTCAAAAAATATTTATTACAAGTTCTTACAAAATTACTTACAAGTACAAGTAATTACGTTCTTTACCGACACAAAAAGAAGTAATTACGAGGATAAGTTTATTTTTGTAGTTTAAAATAAATGTTAATAGTAAGTAAAAAGAATACTTATTTAAAATACAAGTAAAACAAATACTTGTGGTTCATTCACTTAGTTATAAGTATTTATTTACAAAAAGACAAGTACAATTATTTAGAATGGTGTATTCAATTTAGCCTTTATTTAGTAATTTTTACCCCTCAAAACCCCCTAAAATTTTCAATTTTTAAATACCTTTTTTTAGTGAACAGTTATGGCCCTAGAGGAAGCTACATACCAAATTTCATTCCAATCCATTCGGTAGTTTTGAAGAAATAGTTTTTTAATAACTTTGATCCCCCCAAACCCCCCCCTAAAATTTCGATTTTTTTCAAACCGTTTCTTAGTGAGCACCTATGGCCCTAGAGGAAGCTACATACCAAATTTCATTCAAATCTGTTTGGTAGTTTTTGAGAAATCGTGATGAGTGAGTCAGTGGGTTTTGGCTTTTATATATATAGATTAAAATGTATTATCGTGATTGCATTTTTTTCTTTTTTATTCTGTAAAAAATATTAAATACAATTTTAATGACTGCTTTTTAGTTATATGATTTAAAATGTATTACCAAGATAGCTTTTTATTTTAAATTTTAGTTAGTAAAAATATAAATTAAATTTTGTATGATTATACTTTTGTTATTATTGTAAATTGCAAATTAATGACATAAACATAATGTTTTTGAAAAGGTTAAGATATATTCTTACAATTACAAATGTTGAAATGTGTAACTTAAGTATCATTTAAAAAAACTGCAACCCCAAAAATAGTTTAATACATCTATTTTTAAAAAAATGAGGTGATTTGTACGACGAAACATACATCTTTCATAGTAGCGCGGTGTTTTTATACTATGGATGACGTCACTGGACAGGGAACGGGTCGAGGGGTTTGAGTTTGTTTACATGACTATGAGGTAACCTTTCCTTTCTAGAGACCTTGACACCGGTGTACGGGACACTGTCCGGTGTCTCAGCTTCTCGCGGGGAGAGACACCGTAGAGCCACAGAATCTGGTAGCGCGCTACTCAGTGTCTCATCTGTTGACACACATTTAATTGATAGTACATTTAGTGTCCCATACACTGCCCGTACACTAGTGTCCCGTACACCGGTGTCTCGTCTGTTGTTAGCCTTAATGTATTCAACACACGTGTGTTGGCTCAGTATAGGCCCAACATAAAGTTGTGTTGTTTAAGCTTATGATCAGCTGTTGTGTTATCAGATGTTTTATCTGTTATAGGGCTGGTAGTGAAGCCACGTATTTTCAACATTTTTACTCTTTAAAATCAAAATATTCCAAAATCTTTTCTTAATGAACGTCTACGATCCCATAAGATTATACTTTCAAATTTTCGTATTTTTTCTTGACCGTATTTTTTTTTTAAATTTTCGTATAAGTAAAATTAAGCCATTTTCAAAAATCCCAATATTGTAACTTTAAACGGCCGCCATTTTGTCTAGGAAGAACCTTTTGATGTCTTATATGCGGCATTGTATTCTCCTAAGATATAGCCTACCTTTAATTTGATGTACAACTCGACCTATGCCCCTATTTAAGATTTTCGTTCGACTCAATGCGAACCGTCTCCCTTAAGGGTGCATAAACAGTGGAGCTGGGATGTACTCTGGTAACCGGGATGGTAGCTTACTCGCTTAATACTATCATTGTATTTGGATAACTTCATGATCTATGCTGCTATGTAACAATTCTCCCACAGTTTGCAACTTTCCCACATAGTAGAGCTTGGCTGGTTACCTCGATGGGCGCGGGGAGCCTAGATGGGTGGAAATATAACTGCTACAGATAGTGCCAAGTAGCGTGAAGCGTCACTTGAGCATGCGCTGTAACGTCTTACCCTCTCCTCCTCGACAGTCAGTCACCACCAAAAAGTGTTGATATACAATCAACACGACTACATAGCAGACATGAATTAGGTAGGGCAGGCGGCTCTGACTGTACTCCGCCGCGAGAGGGGAAATGTCGTGGGAGCCGGCGTAGGAGACTTGCACATCCCCTCTTCGCGCTCCATCCTAATTGGCTCTATCTTTACCCCGATTGTCTAGAGCTGTGTAGAGCGGTCAGCGCCTGCGCAGTTTGCAGTCACCATTACGCCAGTCCTGTCTTCCACTGTCAGCAGTTAGTTGCTGTCTCGCAAATTGGCGAGACCGTAGTCTCGGTTCAAAGACAACATCGGTTTAAGAACAATGGCTGCTTGTCAGAAACTGAAAAAGTGACTTTATTGAACATTTATTGACTAAATTTGGAAAAATTTTGAGTGAGAACGAGATGGTGAATCTATGGAATACGCTGGGATTGGCTACGAAAGTATATGGTGTTTAGAATTTTGCTTGGGTTTTTTGGATGCTTATGGTGGTTCGTAAACCAGACATAAGGAACTTTTTCTTCTGACCTGCGGAGGTGCAGGGTCAGTGATGATTTGTTGGATGTGAGTGTATCCGAGACCCTTCGGCTCTGTGTTTGACTCTATTTGTTAGTTTTAGGATGAAGTCCTCGAGTGTGGGGATTTTGTGCCCTTGAGAGATGGTGACGTTCGATACGTACCATGGGGAGTTGGTGATCCAACGGAGAGTTTTGTTCTGGAAGGAGTCAAACTTTTTCTTCCAAGAAACAGATAGTAGAGAGTACCAAGCGGGAGCTGCGTACGTAAGTACCGGTCTGATGTATATTTTGTACATGGACAATCTGATACGAAGTGGTAGAGGGCTCTTGGCGTGTATGACTGGAAGGAGTCTGCCACGGACAGATTTAGCCCTTGACAGAGTTTGCTTGACGTGATGGGACAGGTTTAATTTAGAGTCAAGCGTGATTCCAAGGTCACTATGACCTTCCAAGCGTGACTTTGCGGGTCAATGCTATGGGTGATTTGTTATGAGTCAATTGGACTTTAGGAAGTCTACGTAGTGAAGAAAATTGGATTGCTTGCGTTTTGTCTGCGTTCACTGCAGTTCTCCACATCCTGAGCCACGGCTGTAGGGCATCCAACTGTTGTTGAATGACCGACGAGCCATATTCCAGGTTCAGAGTCCTGTAGTAGAACATAGCGTCATCAGCAAAGAGTCGCAGTGATACTTTGGGGATGACTGGAATATCGTTAGTGTACAGAAGGTACAGTAACGGACCAAGAACTGAGCCTTGGGGAACTCCTGCCTCGATGGGTCTAGGAGTGGAAAGTGTACCTTCGACAGCAACCTGGAACCATCTGCTGTCGAGGTATGAGCTTATGAGATGTAGGCTTTCATGAAAACCATGGTTTAAAAAAAACTATTTTGGGCCTATTATAACACTATTACATTTCTTTGATAAAAGCACTTTGATAAAGAAATATAACACTTTAATGGCCAATTTTTATAAAATTTCAAGTTTGTCAAAGGTAGTTTGAAATGCATATACCTATTCATTCAACTTTTGTAACAACCGTTTAGCCGCTATTAGCCGTGAACAACCAGTGGTACAACACTACAACGAGTTGTACCACTTTTTGTTCACGTCTAATAGTGGCTTAAGGTGACACAAAAAATTATAATTGTTTCAAAAATAAGTTTTTTTTTGGTAGAGAAACGATGTAGACCTATCGAGTTTTGTTGCGTAATCTGAAATGGTTACACAAATATAACACCGTTCACAGACTTTTGAGACATTCTGTATATTATAATTTATGTTATTTTAGGAAATAAATAATGTTATCACGTGTAGAAATAAAATTATTTTATTGTTGTGTTAATTAGCCGACTTAATTAAAGTGGCTAGATTATTCATATTCAGATAATATCCTTTATGAAATAATTAAGCATCTATACTAACTTAATTGATTAGTTTAAAAAAAATATGATTTAATTTTATCTTGAGGGATTTAGCAGTCAGTTTGTTTTGATACTTGAAAGTTATTTTAATAGGCCTAGTTATCAAAGTTTTCGTTGTTGTCAATTGAAATTTGTTATTAGTGAATTTACATAGGAACTATTGCAGTGCCTCTTATGGTAAGACCTAAGGTCGGGAGTAGTAAATGAGCACCGATCATGGCCCCCAGAACAAGTTTTGGGATGTCATTCAAAATCATGTATTTAAGTGTTCGCACTTTAACGACCGCATTTTACGTCCGATTTGGTCCAAATTTGGTGGACATGTTGTTTTTTTTAGTCGCTCAGACGAGTTCATTAACCAAAATATCCAACAACCGGAAGTACGTTTTTTGTGAGGAAGTAACAACTTTTTTACTAGGAAATATTTTTGGGTTTTTATCTAAAAAAATAAATATCGGATATTAATCTGCACATTTTGTTTTTGTAATATTTTTGAAATTAGTCTACTCACGAAGGTGCTGAATAGCTGCCTGCGTGTACGAAATATATTAGTAGAATTTGTTTGCACCTCAGTCTCCAGGCCCACTCTCGCACTTTGCGATATTGTGACCTCGGATTTGTGACTGTTTCGTTTCACTGGCAGTGGACAAACCAGGTTCTCGGCCGTCGGCCTCGGATATGAAGATTTTAATCGGAGGAGGATTATAATCTGACATTTTTTTAGTATTTTGTTTTGATCGATTTTGAGGGGAAGCAGAGGTGGCAAACAAAATTCTAAATAATCTCCTATACTTATTTCTTTAGAAAAAACCTCCAAAAAGTTTCAATCTAGCGAGAAAAAATTCAACAAATGTTTACTTCTGGTCAGAAAACGCGCTCCCGGTTGTGTGATTTCTTGGCTAACGAAACCGTTCGAGCGACTTAAAAACCAAAGTGTGTACCAAATCGTTCATAAAATGCAGAAGTTTAAAAAGTTATTACAAAATAGAGGGTGCCTGGAAAGTAACCGTTTCACCAGCAAAATCATCTATAGGCTTATATTCTCAAAGTCACAGCTGGGGGAAGACGGATCGGGTCCGGAAAGATGCGCACACAGAAATGTGCACACACATAATTAAAGTGGAAATATGCGCACACTAGGGATGATTGCTACTTGATTAGGGGTTGACAGGACTTTGCAAATATTTTGATGCCGGAAATTTGCGAACACTCTAACTTCGCGGGGAATAAACAACTTATTTACTAACACTTTCCGTGCGGGAGTGAAATCCCCTTCTTACCTGTCTGACGGACAAATTTTTTGTTTTAATTATGAACATATTTTGTTAAATTTATGCTAATAATAATTGAGCGGAGCGAACGGAGTGAGCGAAGCTCTTATACTACACTCTGGCTTTTTATTTCCACGTACTCCTCCTGAACGGCTGAAGTGATCCGCACGAAATTTGGTACGGTCATAGTAACCAACTATGGGAAGGTATAAATCTGAAATGGTCCAAATCGGACGTCATTGTTTTGCCCTACGGCCCTTTAAAGTTACAATGTTATTTTAATAGAAGCAATATTTTATTTGGTTTATTTACTGTGTGTTGATTATACAGCTGTTAAAAGGATCACATCTAACTTCAGACTGTTCCTATCAGCTGTTTGTAAATACAATAGTTTTATGTGCAATTGTTGTTTTGCATCTGTTTAAATTCAGTAGTTTTCTGTGCAATTGTTGTTTTGTTTAAGTCAGTGGTTTGTTTGCCTTAAATAACAAACCAAATGAACATTAAATGAATATTATTTAAGTGCAAAATCGATTCGTGGTTATATTAAAATTTTATCCAAACTATTGATTAAAAAAATACTTGCTCCGCTCAATATTGCAAGCAGACAA
>JAGFPH010000116.1:272651-314729 GCA_018207615.1 Philaenus spumarius | reverse complement strand
AAAATGTCTGTCTGTGTGTGTATGCAAAGCAAGAGAGAAAACTATTCTATCGATTTCAAACAAATTTGCACCATACATGTCAATTAATTAGGCATGTATAATAGATGCACGAAAAACGGTTTTGATAAATCCATTTGGGCCAAAAAAACCAGTTATTATTTTTTAAATAAAAAAACGGCTCTAACGATGTTGATAAAATTTGGCTTATTTGTAGCCCTACCATATGCAAAAACCCGCATCTTTCTAAAAATTCTCGTTTAGCTAATAATAATAATATTTATTAGTTACTCTCCTACTTTAATATATCCCCTCTCCTATTTTAGTATAATTATTATGAAGTCACAGTGAATCTGTTTAATAATTTAAATATGTTTGTGAGAAGTATTTGCCAGTTTCTGGTAGGCCTACCGTTTTTTTTTTTAAAGCGATGTAATAGACAGATATTTTATCAAAAACAGAACTCAGTTATATTCAACCATTGAAAAATGGCGAAATAGTTTGTAAAGTATATATTTTTTGAACACTGTATTTTTATCATCAATGCACATAGCATTTCTCCGATTCAAATTTCTTATTCTTCATGAGCTTTACTACAATATACTTCATGGAGAGGTTTTTTTGGCAAAACAATAGTTTTAAAACATTGGATTTTTTGAAAATTTTCAAATACATTAGCAACATAATTATGTCAAGTAGCCATTTTATTTTAACCATAAGTGTTTCTTTCTCTTACGTTATCAAGCTGTGAAGTGATCTCTCTCTTGCTCCCGTACGAATGTAACTTCTCCTGGCGACATAGTATTAGCTAAGTAATTAATTAATATGATTTTGATAAAAGGAAATATTATATTATAGGTGATTTTTATTCACGTCAATCAAGTCAGTGCAGTTTAGTTTAGGAACATGTAAAACTGTTCCCATGTTGATTAGTATATGCACTACCTTTTGCACATTTTCTATCATTGTTTAGCCTTCTTTATATAACAAGCAACAGAAAACCTTTACATTTTAACTAGTGGTTAGGATTGATTAGGACAGAGGCTCTTAGATCTGGTTAGGGTGGCGCGGAGCGGTATCCTAGATTATATTATTTAAGAGCTATATAAACATAACCTACAATCGCTGTTTTTTGTAAAAAAAATAACCGATACTAAATTTGCCAAGTTGGTTGTTATTATAATGAATATAAATGCTTTCAATAAATGTATGTTGGTTCGGGTATAGTCATAACCTTAAATTGTGTTAAGCTTTCGATCGAAATCATCTGTTAACGGATTTATAATATGAAAACGAATTTTAATACAGTAAACCTTTTTCGTTGATTTTTGTTTGTGTTTGCTTTTATTTTGTTAACCTAAACTAAACAAACTGTTGGTTGTGAGGAATAATAAACAGATTCTAAATTTGCCAACTTGGTTGTTATTTGAATAAATGTAAATGTTTCAAGAAACTTGTTTTGTTTCAGTATTTATAGGCCTAACCTAAAATTGCGTTAAGGTTTTGATCCAATCCAATGGACTCAGTAATAACTAACATTAATTTATTAAATAAGTAACATTTATTTAATTCTGTTTATTAATTATTATCCTACTCAGAGTACTAACAAGAAAATGTTATCTGTACGGAAAAACTACGAACTATATGTGTTACACCCATTCACGAGACCTTTTAAATTAGTGCACATGGCACATAAGAGACTTTGCTAGTAACTGGATCGCTATGTTCTGCTCGCATTCTGTTTGACATCAGGGAAAAACCTAAGAATATACCTTCAAATTTTCGTATTTTTATCTTAAGTAGTTTTTGCTCTACGATGATCATAGGCGTAACCAGGAGGGGGGGAGGTTGTTACAACCCCCCCATTGTAAAAAATATTTCGCACTTTTTTACATTAAAATACGCTATTAAGAGTAACTTGTTTTCAAAACCTATGCAAATTTCAAGCTACAATAAATTATCAATATATTGTTGACATTATTTTTGGTCGAATTGGGTATTGGCACTTTATTTGATATAAGATGCAGTATGGTGTATGGCGTGGAACACACTGAGTTTTCGTCCGCCACGGATTATTTGCCGTTGAAATCATATCAACATTGGAGAATATTAGAGCATAAACATTATTTGGAAAAATAAACTATAGGTTTATTTACGCTGACGGTAGCTGTGCAGCGGTTCGCTGCCACTACAATTAATTAATTGATTTTCCACCGTCTCCGCCGAAACAGCGGTGAACGTGACCAAATAATGCACGCCAATTTTCCTTATTTTAGTATTTTTTCGTAGAATACTATCCTTCAGCCGCGTGTGTAGTTCTTCAAATAATTGAAAAATGTTTCTTCATTGTTCCTCAAATCAAGAAACACAGTGTAGTACACTGCCTCAAAATCTTCTCTTCTTTTATTTAATGATTGGATCAACCCAAATAAGTATGTTTTTTGCTTCTTTTTCAATCGGTGAATGAATAACAATAAAGCGAGAGTTGCTCTCTGTTCATATCAATAACACATTAAAAGAAATAATATATTACATCATAATAATATATTACTTCGTGATTGATGAACTAGACACTTTAGTTTAATGAATCCCCATTTAGACGGCACTTTAAATTTTATGAGCGGTGACGGTAACTAATCTGCAGCCGACAAAAGAAAAAAAAAAACGCCGTGTGTGTTCCAAACGTATGGGGTTAGAGGCAGCGCACGGAAAGATTTGGCAGGGGATGAGTCATGGTTGCTATTCTAAATTATTCTAAAATAGGCCTGAATCACAATTAGAAGTGGAAAGTTTATATCATTTTAAAGTATTTTTGGGAAGCCTAAAACGTGTTATTAAAACAGCAATTATTAAAACTTAAATAAAACAGCAAAACATTTTTAAAATTATTTAAAAAAATCCATACCCCCCCTCCTCCACCCCCGGTTGTTGTAACCTCCTCTTTACGGTCGTCCTGGATACGCCTATGACGTTGATTCTGTCAGGCAGTCAGGACAAATCCGCTTACAAGCATAGATACTGTTGCTGAGATACAGCAGGGCCTTTGAGTAAGAAGATGTGTGATTCTACTTCATTACAAGTTTCTGGTTTCCAAGGGTAGTGAAAGCGCTTTGTATGGGGTGAAAGTTTTCTGCCTTAGGAAAGCAGCTAACAACTTAATCGGGGCTTTGGTATTTGTTAATAGATTTCTGTTGTTTTGTCGCCTTGGCAACCAAGATTAAAGTTATCCTTGACATTGGTCAAGGTCAATGGGATACCCCGTCTTCTCTAAACTTGTCTAAATACAAGAAAGGGACAAATAAAATCAACTCTTTAAAAACGAGTGTACGTCGCACGAGACTAGCAATCTATATAATATAGAATTTCGTGAGAAAGATTGTGGGAGCTTGGAAGGTCGTACAAAGCTGGGAAATGGCTCAAATTAAAGGTATTAGCACGAAGGAGCGGGGAAAATATAGGGGGTTTTCAATTTACAACATTTATAGGGTTTTGAGGAACTTAAAGTTAACAAAAATCTCCGTAAGAAATACATCGCAATGAAAAACAGCAGACTATGATTTGTAAACAAACAAATATTTTAAGGTTAAGTGTATAGGTTTTTGCTAATAGCCTTTATAGTTTTTGTGTTTTCATTATTTGTTTTATTGTGTAGTTTTAATATGAACGTAAGGGGGAAGGCCACGTAGAGCAGGCGTGGTCTTCAGGAACAATGCAGACAGAGAAGAGCTGTTCGTCAAACCAATAATATTCCTCGACAGAATGACGTTGACAATAGCCCACCGTTTAGAAGAAAAATAGGGGCATTTGCCCCTACAAGCCACTAGTATAGGCCTAATATAACATTTGATTTCACCCATTATCTGTAATACTTAAACACAACTTAACGTAGATTATACTTTGGGATATGTTTACAACTTCAATCAATAATAAAATGTGAAGTTGATTTAAAAAAAATGAGCTATAAAACTAATGTAGGTTATAATATTTTACAAGATTTGTTTGAGCTTATAAAATTAATATAAATACAACCTTTTATCGTCAATATGTTCATTTATACAAATTTAAAGAAGTTGCCCATTCGTATAACAGATAAACACATTAGATTTCCTCATTATCATATTAATAACTAATAAATCATTTCATATATAAATTTATCTATATAAATAAAAATGAAATGCTGCTCGTTGGTAAGCGCATCACTTGAGAACGGCTAGACTAATTGGCTATTGTTTGTTTTAAAATGTTCGTAATAGTCCGAATTAGGTTTTTATGGAAAGAAAAATTTGAAACGTTAACCGGAAAACTTTTTTCCATGGGATTTTGTATGAACGCAAGACTATAACTCACGAAAACAGCTCTTCGGATAAAAAAAGCAACACATGTTTGTTTACATTCATTAGCGTAGCAACTTTAGGCTACCAAGCAAATTTATTTAGTTTATTATTTTCCAAAACAAACAGATTTTTTAGGTTAGATTGAGAAACTAAAAGCGAACACAAACAAATGCTTACTGTACTATAATTCAAATCAAACATCGGTTGTTACATTATTACTAGTGGCTTGTAGGGGCAATAGCCCCTATACATAGGCTATATTTCTAGGAGCAATACTGTCTTCTTCGTGATGGCCTACCTTTGCGAGTTGGTCTTCCAGCGTTATTCGTTACAGTAAAAAATAGAAAGTACAGTAGAAATAATTTTATAATTATTATCAATCATATAGCCTAAGCTTTGATTTTAATTCTCACTTTGAAAGAAAAACACAGCTATAATAACAAAACACATCACAAAACTGCACATTTAGGTGTTGTTATGATAGCTGAATTTACCAATTTATATACAATCACCTGTTTTTAACACTAAAATCACTTGATTTACAGCTATATATTCCCATGGTATTTAAATGGGAATTATTATATACAATCACCTGTTTTTTTATTAAAGTTGGAGATTAACTAATAAATATTATTATTATTATCTAGAGAGAAAACTATTCTATCGATTTCGAACAAATTTGCACCAAACACATCAATTAGGTCTTTATAGATGCACGTAAAAAGGTTTTGAACATTTTTTAAAAACAACCCCCTTTATGGCCAAAAAACCCCCAAAAATCAGTTATTATTATTATTATTAGCTAAACGAGAATTTTTAGAAAGATGCGGGTTTTTGCATATGGTAGGGCACATTAATGGCTACAAATAAGCCAAATTTTATCAAAATCGTTAGAGCCGTTTTTTTATAAAAAAATAATAACTGATTTTTTGGAGGTTTTTTGGCCAAAAAGGGGGTTGTTTTTCAAAATTTTTCAAAACCTTTTTTCTTGAATCTATACAGGCCTACTTGACATGTCTGGTGCAAATTTGGTTGAAATCGATCGAATAGTTTTCTCTCTAGCTTTGTATACATACAGACATACATACATACAGACATACATACAGACATACATACAGACATACATACATACGGACATACATACAGACAGACATTTTGTAAAAACCACTTTTTTGTACTCAGGGGGTCCCAAAAC
This sequence comes from Philaenus spumarius, assembly GCA_018207615.1. Lineage (NCBI taxonomy): Eukaryota > Metazoa > Arthropoda > Insecta > Hemiptera > Aphrophoridae > Philaenus > Philaenus spumarius. The sequence continues at coordinate 309,203 of JAGFPH010000116.1, read as the reverse complement.
GGATATTTCCACAAAAATATCAACATCGATTTTTTTTGCGATCACTATACTTTCTCTATTCTATGGTATAGTGAGAAAGTAAAATGAATATTTCCCCCCAAAACTTCATGCCCAGACCTCTAACAGCTTTCTACGACCTACCGTTCGCTCACAATTTCATTTGCAAATTTGGGATTACGGAATTAGATATATAGATAAATAAAACAGCTGATTTGGATCAAAAACTGAATATAATTTTAGGTTAATCCTATGAACCAAAATACGTTCATTTTCAACCAATTTGGCTAATTTAGAATCAGGTAATTATTCTTTATATCAGTTTTTATAGGTTAGGTAAAAGCAAATAAATGGTTTACTGTATTATAAGTGAAACATCTAGATACAAAATGTCTTAACATAATACGGATACGTAGTTATTGTATATGTTAGCCTGTTCCCGTGTCAGAAAATCATCAGCTTAGTTTACACGCCAAACAAAACAAAAAAATGTAGCCTACCATAAAACATTGCAATGAAGGAAATAGTGATGCCACATCAAATCACTCGAATTAAAGCATTTATTTGTGAATACTAAAGACTGTTTACTTGAAATCCTGACTTAATTCAATTATAACTTAAATTTTGGAACAAACCGCATGGTTCCAAGTCGATCACATTCCAGGCACATCACACATTTCCAGCATTTCAGCGGCGAACTGCCGATAGAATTCATCTAGCATGTAAAATACTCAATCAGCGTTCTTCTGAATATTCTCCTCCTCAGTTTTAATATCCATGTCCTCAATAGTCAATAGATACAATTATCACTCAGAAATACGTTTTTTTTTCACATTTTTGCCATTTTTGAACAGCTTATCACAAATGCTCAAAACTATCACAAACAAATTTATAGAAAGTTTATCCATAGGTCTATTCATTACCAGGAGCGAATAAACATTACTATTACTACAGTCTAAGAGGTTGAAATGGGGTTACCACCCCTATACGATAAATATAAATTAAACCAACATCCTACAAGCTAAAAAGCGAAAATTATGTAATAATGTTTAAGTGATATGAAAAACCATTTGCTTATACTTAAGTCAAAGAGATAGAAAGGAATAACTACCCTTAAAATTCAATAATAATAGATACATTGACTTTTTCTACATTCTCAAAAAGTACTCAACTAATAATTTCACTAAACATTTCACAAATTACACGTATTAGTACCAGAATTGTTTAAAGAATATGTTTACTACAATCCAAGAGATTAAAATGGGATATAATAAAAATAAATTGCACTAACTTCCAACAAACTATACATCTAAATATTTGTGCACACCGGGTTCCAACAGGGAGTTGGGTGAGGGGGTGGGGGTTGGCTTGAGAAGCACGCAGGGATCTCCCCTAGTATTATTCTTAAGTGACATAAAAACCATTTGCAATTCGATTACTTTCGTCAAAGTAATGAAATGGAATAACTACTCTTAAAATTAAATCAAGCAATAGCGAAGCATTTTTTGCTAGTATTTTGATATTTTTTCCATATTTATAATAATGTATATAAATACAAAATGTTAACAATTAGGCCTACAGTTAGTAATCCTTATAATTGTACACATTTACCAGTTAAAATTCCCTCAGTATAGGTAGGCCTAGATAAAATTTGTTGTTTTACTTTCTCACTATACTATAGTATAAAGTATAGTGATCGCAAAAAAATCGATGTTGAGATTTTTTTGAAAATATCCGTTTTGGGACCCCTTGAGTCCAAAAAAGTGTTTTACAAAATGTCTGTCTGTATGTATAAAAAGCTAGAGCGAAAACTATTCGATCGATTTCAAACAAATTTGCACCAGACATGTCTAGTAGGCCTGTATAGATGCACGAAAAACGGTTTTGAATTTTTTTGAAAAACAACCCCCTTTTTGGCAAAAAACCCCTCCAAAAAATCAGTTATTATTTTTTTATAAAAAAACGGCTCTAACGATTTTGATAAAATTTGGCTTATTTGTAGCCTTTAATGTCCCTAACATATGCAAAAAACACCATCTTTCTAAAAATTCTCGTTTAGCTAATAATAATAACTGATTTTTGGGGGGTTTTGACCATAAAGAGAGTTGTTTTTCAAAATTGTTCAAAACCTTTTTCGTGCATCTATACAGGCCCAATTGACGTGTTTGGTGCAAATTTGTTCGAAATCGATCGAATAGTTTTCTCTCTAGATAATAATAATAGTATTTATTAGTTAATCTCCTACTTTAATCAATCACCTCTCCTACCCCACCTACAATTATGAAGTCACAGTGAATCTGTTTGATAATTTAAATATGTTTGTGAGAAAGTGTATGCCAGTTCCTGGTACCGTTTATTTAATAGTATTATTTAAATGATCTATTTCTGATGAGTATTTAATTAATCTGCCTTACATTTGTCATAATAGTTGGAATACGCTAAATGGCTTTATCTCCATGGTAATATCGTTTGATTTATGCTTTTACATTAAAACAGCTGATGACGTCGTCCATGCTTCAACGATTGTGGATGGTTCGAAGATGCGTTTATGGTTTATCTTCGAACCATCCACAATCACACAAAATAGCAGCATACAATAGCATGATATACCGAGCTCTAACCATACCCATGCAGCAAGATGACCTAAATAATGAAATGGCAGTCATCAAACATATAGCGCAAAACAATGGTTTTAAATCTTCAATGGTGGACAAACTCGTACATAAAATACAGAAAAAACTTGATAACCGTAACAAACCTCTACACTGCAACAACAGCGACAAAAAGACAAAATTCATTCCAATGCAATATACACCAATCTTTGATCAGCAAGTCCGCAACTCTTTCAAGAAATACAATTACAACATAGCGTACAGAACAAAAAACAGTTTATCACAATATTTCAACCACACAAAAAATAACCAAGACCTATACAACAATAGTGGCATAGACAAACTAAATTGCAGTGATTGTGATAAATATTACATCGGACAAACAGGCAGAACATTTAGAGAAAGATTTAAAGAACATATACCTAGCAGCAGAAACAATAGAACTACAAACTCAGCATTCACAGACCATTTAATTGATAACATGCATTCTTACACCAGCATACAGGATAATATGTCAGTGATACATAAAATAAATAAAGGCCACACCATGAACATCATTGAAGAATATGAGATTTATAAACACCACAAAAGCAATCCGGAAAAAATCTTAAATGAAAAATTGAATTTTGCTTCCAATTGCCTTTATGATTTAATATTTTGCCAACAGCATAAAATCAAAGAGACAAAGCAAATCTAGTGGGGCACAAGGTACAATCTGATAAGAGTAGAACAGAGCTGCACCTTTATCTTTCCAAATCAGTCTTGAAGGAATTACGCTAGAATGAGGTACCTCTTAAGTGTAGCAAATCTGAACAAACCTATTTATTTATGTGACGTGTACAAAAAATGTACGAAAATATGTGTAACTTTATGTGTTGTGTATATATAAGTGTTTAAGTGTACATAGATAGCTGGCCTGATGATGCTGCCTGTGGCAGTGAAACATGTAGCCACATAAAAGGTAAAGAACAAATACTGACTACATTTGACAAAATATAAATAATATATATATGTAGATACTAGCCTTGAGTCCGGATGTGTTTGGTCAATGAAACATAAAATGATTATTAGGGCTGTGAGCTCTAAGTAAAGAAGCAAGTTTCTTGGCAGAAGTTATTGATTTCATAAAAATATTTTCGCTTGACTGACACCCATTAAAGTTATTGTGCTTCATAACTAATTGTGTATGTATGTATGCAGTTTTTATTTACTATTTTAGCCTACGTGACGCTGCGGGTGGTATGTTAATACGTTTTATATACGCCGTTTAATTAATTTTAACTTCCTGGTCGACAGAGATTAATAAGATTAAGAGAAAAAAAACATTGGGTCTTAACCACACGTTGGAAGTGATACATTTTATGACCGATTTATATTTTTATCAGTATTAATATTAGAGGTGAATAAGGGTCAACAAATTACACAAGTCAATATATTGTCAAACAATATAATATCATATTTTGAAATTATATAATTAATTATTCAAATAACAAATTATTCTTAACTCCTAAAAATTGTAAGTAAGTAATTTAAGTATATTTTCAATTATCAGTAAATCTGCAGAACATTATATTTTATATATTTTCTTACGTTATACATTACACGATTTTATTCCGTTTTAAGCGTGTATATAATCTAATTAATACATATCAAATTATAAATAATCAATATGAAAATTTACCATATTCCATTTGTTTAATTAAAAAAAAGAGTAAAGGCTTTAGTTTTGACTAAAAAAAATTAATATGGGATTAAATTTCCTAAAGTTTATACAAAATTGTAGAAACTTTAAAAATTTTAAAAAGGCTATACATTTTCCATTTAAAAAAGTTATAGAAAAATTGTAACTGTCAATGTATACTAACCAACTTTCTGTATTAACGAATCCAACAACGAAAATTCAACACTCTTGTCTATATCATGAGTCACTTTATATGTAATTAGTAAATCACGTGAAAGGAGGTGACGAAATATTCGTAACAGAAATTTTAGTACTACTAAAAAATAAGACAACGATTTTAAGTTATATTTTGGACTTATTCAAATTAACTGTTAATTTATTCAAATTATTCAAAAGGCCAAATAAAAACCGTTAAAACGGTCACCGATGTACAATATACTCCCTTTCCACGCTCTGACTTGTGTCTACGCAAAAAGTTGCTTGACGCGAGATTTCAGAAACATTGTCAAGCGAAAGTGACCAACGGGCCAATAGAAGTTATCACTTCAAAAACTGGAAGACGTGGGTATGTACGGAGTTCTGTACTATGAATAAGCCCACCTTTTCCGTACTTTTTTGATTTTAGACTGTGAAATATATAAGAGGGTTGTCCTGACTGGCTGACATAGTATCAACGTGGAGCAAAAACTACTTAATTAAGATATAAATACGAAAATTTAATGGTAGGCCCTATATTCTTATGGGGATATAGAAAAGAAAGGATTTTGCAAAATATTATCGCACTTTAAAGCGTAAATATAGTGAACATTCTGATGAAACAGATGTTCGGGTCAAAAGCTTAGCACACACATATTTGTTTACATTCATAAAAATAAATAATCATTCTACCCCTGCTATAAAGCTAGATAACTGAAACTTGGAACATAATATTCTTGTTGCATATAGGAAAAACAACAATCATATATAATAATAAATTATAAAATTATTTAATTGTATTTCAACTTATGTAACTTTCTAAAGGTCACGTTGTTGAGCTATTTTATAATAATATGTAATAAAATATTTTTATTTTTATTTGGCAACTAAAACATTTTTTTTAAACAAAAAGATAGCCAAATTAATTGGTCCAGCAGCCGTTCTCAAGTGATGCGCTAATCAACGAACAGCACTTCATTTTTATTTATATAGATAGATTGATTTATCAAATAATATGACAATGAAAAAATTAATAATCGAATTATGTTATTGATTAAAGTTGTGAACATAACCCCAAAGAGCCAGTTGTTATATTGTAAACGTAACAATATAATCTACGCTAGGTTTTGTTTAAGTATTACAGATAATGGGCGAAATTAGCTGTTATATTATATTGTTACTCACGTACGTATGGACGTTGATATTCCATTCAGGCAGTACGGCTATCCTGTATTTGGGAGGCGTCATTTTATTCCATTGAGTTAGATGTTTTGTTATTATTTTTATTTTTGTAATAATATCAGAACGGCAATAATAACGGTAATAATAACATTGCTGTGCACTTGACGTGTGAGCAAGCCGGCTACTCGCACTGCCTTGTTTATTTATTTAAATGATCATATCTGCTTAAATGTTTATTAATATTTATTTAATATTTTATCATTATTATTTATTAGCAAATGCTTTAGAAAGATGTTATTGTTTGCAATATTGTAATCTCATAATTATACAAGCTACCACTGTCGCCGCAATTAGATTAAATAAGAGACAAACAATTAATTACATTTATAAATCACGAATCAAATACATTTTAAATCATGTTTACAGAAAAACTAACGAGAAAATTAATTGCAGTTATTACCAGCTTATTACAAAAAAAAATCGGTAATCAATGTTCTTATAAAATAACTGAGACTCGGATAGTTTGCATACAAATTGTAACTATTATCTCCATCCACAACAGCTGTTCACCTGAACAATCTATATACAAAGGGTTAATCAAGTATGCAAACGTTTTTATACTGATTACCAAAGAGGAATTTTATTTAAGAAAAAAATGTGCCTTTCAAAAAATGTGGTTTCAATCTATTTCTGTCATCTTGGATCCGCCAGACTAAACCGATCTTAATCTTTTTTTTAACTAACGCACATACACAGGTTTCATAATTGTTTTATAAAAGTCCAATTGCAAGATTCGTACGGTTCAGTATCAGTGCTATACGTGTTTCCTCATTCCCACACACCAGTGCGGCGTCAGTTCAGTATCATTTAGATTCAGGCAAAACTACATTATTGTTCACTTTAAAATTCACTCAAGTTTTTTTTTAGTAGGCCTATAACGTAGATTAAGGCTCTTATTTACCTTGAAGAAAACTCCCGAGTGTACAGTATGATTTTAATAAAAAGGTTGAGCCGCAAAATCGTTGAAACATGCATTCGTAATAACGTGTTTCGGATTCTATTTATAAATTAATAATCTGGGAAACTACTTTAAGTTATAAAGACGGCTTTATATTTTTTACGTGTTAGCTTAAAATATTTAAATTATTGCTTAAAACTTCCAAAAAGTGCATTCAAAATATTCAATTTTTACTCAGTTAAACTGTTGATTAAAAGGAGTTTCCGTCGATTTCTTTCAATTATGAGATATAAGACAAAAACACATAGCCTTTAAGAACAATTTAAGATGATTCACAACTTTTTAGATTGAAAAACTGCGTCCGAAACACGATAGTACAAAGTGTATATTTTTGCTGTTTTACGCAAGGTATAGAAGACCCTTAACAGGAGCTCAAACTTTTATGATTTTATTATAAAAGACACAATTTAGACCTATTGCCCAAGTTAGTTAGTGATATTTTAAAATATAGTTTTATGTTTGTAGGCCTAAGTATTTTGTAGGTTTTAAAGAATGAAGTAAATAATAGGGATTTAAAAAATATACATTTTCAAAGGGTTTTAACTTTAAAGTCGATCGTATAGATATGTAAATAATAGATGGTTACTTATATTACCATCATTTATTTTAATTTCCTCTCTTATCTTGCTCCAGATTTTATTTTTAAATGAAATATCCATAACGTTATGAGATCGAATAAAATCGGGTATTTGATGATACATTCAATGAGTTGTTCGTCGTTCATTGTAAACAAACAAAAACCATGGCCGTGAAATTTAAAAAATAACGTTGGGAATTAATTTACTGATGTAATACTGAATCAGCACTGACAACACTGATATAGACACGCGCCCCTCTATTCAACCCCTCTAATCAAATCCCTCTATTCAAATCCTCTCTATTCAAATTTATTTGTCCAACAGGACTCAACGTGTACAGGTTGCAGGAAGGCTTTCTAATAAAAACCTAATTAACTTTGGAGTCCCACAGGGATCAGTTTTAGGACCCGTTTTATTTCTTTTATATATAAATGACTTATGCTCATCTGTATGTATTGATAATTTGGTTCAGTATGCAGATGACACAACGATTAGCTTAGGAGCAAGAAATGTTCAAATCCTTGAACAGAAAGCGTTTATCGAAGTCAATGCTGCAAGTCAGTACTTTACTGAAAATAATTTAACTGTCAATCAAGACAAAACAAATTATTTATACTTTAACTTAAACAAAAATAGTGCAAAGTTCAGGCCAACTGTTATGTTGGGGGATAATATTATTAAAGAGGCAAGTTCAGCTAAATTTTTGGGGTTGGTCATTGATAACCAACTAACTTGGAAATTTAATACAGACAATATATGCAAAAAACTTTGTTCTGGAATTTTTGTATTAAGAAATCTCAGGCACTATTGTAATCTATCCACAATGTTAACAGCCTACTATGGGCTTATACATCCTCACTTGAACTATGGAATCATAGTATGGGGTGATTGTTCATCTCAACAAGTGAAAAGGCTTTTTAGATTACAAAAAAAGTCAGTACGGCTTGTAGCACATATAAATAATATGGGGTCATGTAGAAATGCTTTTCGGGAGCTAGGAATATTGACACTTCCTAGCATGTATATTTTTGAAGTCATTTTATACATTAAATACAAGCGTAAAACAACACTAAATAAGGATGTACATGACTATGGTACCCGATTTGGAAATTACTTACGTCTAGGCCAACATAGGCTCAGTAAGCACAAAAAGCTACCATCACAAGCTGGTGTAGCATTGTTAAATAAATTACCTGAAAGCTTAAAAAATATTGAAAATTATGACATTTTTAAAAAAAGCCTTAAACGACTTTTGTTGTCTGGATCCTTTTACTCGGTGGAGGAGTTTATTGACTGGTAGTATTCCTCAGCTCTTGCATATTCTTGTGGTCGGGTGCGAGCATGTGCTGGAGTTTGTAGGGGACTGAATGTTTCATGGGTTCTGTTGGTACTTTGATTGTTTAAGTTGTTGAATTTAGTCCTGTTTCTGTATTTATTTGTATTGTTGGTTTTACTATTGTTATTATTCTTTTAGAGTTTTATTAGTTATTAATTTTTAGGTGCTATATCTGCTATTGTTATTTTGGGTTTATTATGTTATGTTTAGGACTAAGCTGTAGTTATTATAATGACGTTGCTATGCACCTTGTGGTGTTTCTGCTATGAATAAATAAATAAATAAATAAATAAATAAATACCTCTAATCGAATCCCTCTATTCAAATCCCTCTATTCAATCCCTCTAATCAAATCCCTCTAATCAAATCCCTCTATTCAAATCCACAGAAGAATATTGTTTTTCATTGACACGCCACGCGACTCCTCGTTCTTTTGAGTCACGGTGTTTATTTTTATATTTTCCATAGTAAGGACCGAACTCTCCACTAACGTAAATATAACTGAGTCTTGTCAAATACCTACAGACATCTGGTTTCATGTTTGAAACAACAGTGCTTATCAACACTACAATGAAGACAGTGAAAATAGAAAATGTCCCATGTATCAAAGAGATAGGATTGAAAACTGTCGCGGCGTCCCGATTACCTTACAACTCATGTGCACCGGCCTTTGCATCGAACACAAGTTGAAATTTATAAAAAATTGGGTGTTCCCACACGTTGGAAGTGATAAATTCTATGTCCGATTTATATTTTTATCAGTAATAATATTAGAGGAGAATAAGGGTCAACAATTACACAAGTCAATATATTGTCAAAAAATATATCATATTTTGAAATTGCATAATTAATTATTCAAATAACAAATTATTCTTAACTCCTAAAAATTGCCAGTAAGTAATTTAAGTATATTTTTAGTTATCAATAAATCTGCAGAATATTATATTTAATATATTTTCTCACGTTATGCATTACACATTTTTATTCAATTTTAAGCGAGTATATAATCAAATTATATCATATTATAAATAATCAATATGAAAATTTACCATATTCCATTTGTTTAATTCAAAAAAGAGTAAAGGGTTTAGCTTTGACTAAAAAAATGTAATTTGATATGGTTTTAAATTTCCTAAAGTTTATAAGAAATTGTAGAAACTTTAAACATTTTTAAAATTGTTAATTATCTTACAAAGTGTTAAGTTTTCAAAAAATAATATGATTTCCTTTCTGTCCATCAGATTTAAAAATGTGTAATCAAAGGTTATAAATTTTCCGTTTAAAAAGGTTATGGAAACATCCTCAAATAATAATAAATACAATTGTAACTGTCAAAGTACTTACCGACTTTCTGTATTAACGAATCCAACAACGAAAATTCAACGCTCTTGTCTATATCATGAGTCAATTTCTATTAATATAGTAAATCAGGTGAAAAAAGGTGACGAAATATTTATAACAGAAATTTGAGTACTATTAAAAAATAAGACAACGAGATTTTAAGTTTTATTTTAGACTTATTAAAATTAACTGTTAATTTATTCAAATGATACTAAAAGTATTCAAACGGGCCAAATAAAAACCGTTAAAACCCTCACCGATGTACAATATACTCGAAGTTACGATGAGTAAACAGCCTAAGGGCTAGTGCTAGTAGTTCTGAGTAATCGCAGGTGGTAGAGCACAACAACGTTCCCCGAAGACCGCACCAATACAATATCAAATATTTAAAACAGGAGACCGTTAGAACACTCGACGATTCACACTACACGCACACATTAAGCTGATAAGTTTCAAGACAAAATAGTCCTACATAAATAACTCGGGGAATTTGTAGGACTTAATGTTTTGTAGTTTTTGATAAACTTAAATACAGGAAATGATAAATTATATATTTTTAGGGAGTATCGGAATGTGTGGGCTTCAAATTAGTACATCTGTCGCGTTAACGGGTTTCTTCCCAAATTGAGAGATAGTTCCTACAAAAAATTATTCCATTTAATAACATGGCGTAAATTTTTTAACGGCAGTTATTTTTTAAATACAGTGATATTGATTTTTTGTAAATGTGCAGTGTAAAGCGTTTAAAATTATACTTAATTCGCACAAAATGGTTGGAAAAAGAGAAAGCAGTAGTGGGACTGCCTACAGAGGTGAAAACGGTCATGAATATAATATTCATGACAGTTTCCACTTCTGTACTGAACCAACACAGGTTTCTTGAAAATCTTCGAGAAGGGATTACTTTATTAAAACTTTAATATCTGTTTAAATATTAAAGTTAAACAACTAATTTGTATTAACAGTTTAACAACATAATTGTAGGTTGGGCCTATACTGAACCAACACATGTTTCTTTAATGCATTTACATTGATTAATTACCCTAGCAACTAAGTTAAACAATTTATTCATTTAAAATAATGAGAAAGCACTATGTCCATTTTAGAGGCATCACCAAATACACTAATGTATCATAAAAAAATTAAGAAGTGCAATGTCCATTTCATGGGTAGCTTTAACGTGACTAAATCCAGACAGCTATTGAGTTTAAGCCTTTGAATTTACCACTGCCTATTTTATTTCGTCGATTTAGAAGAAGAAATCATGACGAAATCAAAGACGAGTATCGCGAGTTCAATACTTTACCTCATCCAAAAAGTGCTCAGCTCCTAAAGAAGTTTTCACTTCATAAACGACGTAATTGGCCGATAAAAAATTCCTCGGCGAATCAATATCGGATTAAAACTATGTCCGTATTTTTGTCCAAACGAGCACCGGTTTCGCAAACAATCATTAACAGCGTATGGTATGGCTAATGGTGTTGGTAAATTGCCAATAACCGTCATCCGATGATGGATTACATCGTAACAAATAATTTACAAAATACCAGAACCGGGTTTACATTAGGATCACGTGATCAAGGTCAGCTGCTTGTCAGCGTAGTTAGATTTTGGGTTCATTCAGTATAAATACTCGTTTGGAACAGGTTTTCATGCCTCTTTACTTTAGTTAGCCGAGGTCCTCTGGTGGGCGTGCGCGTTACAATCGTGGAATACTAACAGCTGATTTAGGTAAAATTCTTTGGTGCGCAACATAATTAATTTCTTAATATTATTTTATCGAGAGTATGTAGCCAAAAGGATTAAAATGTGTTTTTTTCAAAATTATTATGATTTCATCAAATGTTTTTAACTCTTTAGCCCATAATGACATACACAGTTCATCAATGTATTTCTATTGTAACTGTGATTTTACGAAGTTATACGTCCATGTGTATTTTTATTTTTTAAATTTATTTAACGTTCCTTTAAAGTTGTAATAATTTGTCCTCTACACGCTTCCCCAAAAGAGTTAATTGAACTAAATTACAAAAGAAATAATTCGACCATGCATCTGAACCGCTGACGTGAGTTGAGCGATTTCCAAAATTAAGTTAATATTTTTTATGGTTTCAACCAATTATTTGGGAAATTGGTCTACTCACGAAGTCGCTGAATAGCTGCCTACGTGTACGAAATATATAAGTAGAATTTGTTTGCACCTCGGCCTCCAGCCCTGGTTCACGAGCTGCTTCGTTCCGTTCGCACATTGCGGCCTCGGACTATACTGATTCGCTTCGCTCGCAGCGGACAGACTTGCTTCGCGAGTTTACATCCCGGCTGTCGGCGTTGGCCTCGGATCAGAAGCTGCCCCGTGGATTTAAAAAGGATACTTTTATGTTATTTAACGTTTTTGTCGAACAAGACGACTATAAGGTCGTGTAAAAAAAACAATATATGCAGAATAATCTCTTATATTTGTGTTTTTTTTTTTTAGATAAAAGGTTTCCTTCTAGTACGAAAACAATTGTGTGCTTAAGACCACACGGGAGAAGTGTACACTTCTATGGTGATATTCTGATGAATATAAAATAAAGGCCTTACAGTGTTGATAAAGTCCCGGACCCCCTAAATAATTCTAAAACGAATAAAGATGCAAATTTGAAATTTTAATCATGGACACAGATGATAGGAGGTTTCATTTCAGCGTCGTTAAAAAAATTATCCGCCATCTTGAATTCGCCATTTTGAATGTAACTTTTTTAATGAGAAGGTGGTCATGTGATACATCATTTCGATGTAGAATTTTAAGAGAAAACCAACGGTGAAATTTGCCCATCCATATCCTAAACCGATTAAAAATGGAGGTCAAAAAACAACGAAATCGTGTTTTCCGATTTTACCCCATTTTGCTGTAATATTAAAAAAAACTAATTATTATTCTTTTTGGATTCAGAATTAAATTAGCTTTCAAACGATATGCCACGATATGGGAGAGCTAATGTCGGGAGTGATCAATGAGCACCGATCATGGTTCCCAGAAGACGTTTTCGGGTGTCATTAAAAATTATATGCCAGGTGTTCCAAAAGTATAGGACCCTTTCCGTAACTTTAAGACAACGGAAAGTAGAAAGATGAAATTTGGAAATGTCTTTTAATGATTAGTAACTACTTTTACAAACTTGCAAGACCACTCCTTCTCAAGCCGTATGTTTACATTAAATTTTTTTGAATTGCTCCCCACAGGACTGCTCCGTAAGGGGGGGGGGGAGTGGTCTTGAAGTTTGTAAAAGTAGTTACTACTCATTTCATATTTCTACTTTCCGTTGTCTAAAAGTTACGGAAGCGGTCCTATACTTTTGGAACACCTGGCATATAATTTTTAATGACACCCGAAAACGTCTTCTGGGAACCATGATCGGTGCTCATTGATCACTCCCGACATTAGCTCTCCCCATAAGAGAGCTCATCTTAACTACGGAAATTCGCTAAAACATCCGATAACATTAATACGAATCTACAATAATTATTATTGAACCAAACGAAGCATGAAACCTTACAATTCCAGTTCGCCGACGTCATGTGATCTACAAAAGTTGTTTACAAAATAACCTTAAAATTAATTGTAACCTGGAGTTGTTCGACACAATAACTCACTTACAGGTCAGCGTCATCGCTAGGTCGGAAGATTCCATTCTTAATACAGTAAAGTTATTATGGTTACAATGTTAACGGCAAAGTAGGCTAAATTTGGCGCCCGAGTCAAAGTCCAACTACGGCAGTCATTTACATCCATCAAGGTGAAGTTTATAGTAATACCTGAAGGTAGTTTACACTTGTTAGTTTGACTGAACATATTTTCTTTTATTAAACTCATTATAATAGTAGCTGCTAGTATGTCGCCAGCAGGGGCGGCTCTAGGTATTTTTCAAGTGTAAGCAAACCACCTCTTGAGTTGTCCTAATTACGACACGTTTCGAGACCGTAATCTCATTATCAAGTATAAAATATATCAATTACTATTCAGGTCGTCATATACACACACAAACACAAACACATTAATAACACAAAGTACACAACACATAATTTATAGTGCGACGCAGATTGAGCCGGTTGGTGTACACCATCTTATCGTCTATGGTACACTGAACTAAACTACGTCTATGATACACTGAACTACTTTGTACGATGGTTATTGACCAGTTCTATCTTGATAACCGAGGGCTGTATCATATAAGTCATTGGATTGAAATGACAGCTGATCATTTAATACGTTATCTTTGTTATGTCTGAATTCCCTGTGAATTTCGAATTCTTCTATGGCGTTCATTAGTCTCCCCTTTACGCAATAATGAAGAGGTGTCAAGTTGGTGTCGAAATTTGTGTAGTTGTGGTTATGTTCTATCAAATGTTGAGCGTAATTTGACTTCATTTTGAGTATGTTATTGTGCAGCACACGCTATGTTCTTTAAACCCTCTGCCTGTCTGTCCAATATAAAAGCGGTCACAGTCGTTACAGTTTATTTTATAATATGCACCTGACTTCCTTTCTGTTGGTGTCAACTGTTTATGTCACAATATTTTTTGAACGTTGTTGTTAGTTCGATACGTGATGTTGATTTTGTGTTTCGCGAAAATATTTTTTAACATCATAGGCACAATGTTAGAATATTCGACCGAGACAAATTTCCTTGTTCTACGAGGGGTGGATTTCTTTTTCATATGTTTATGTAATAATTTGTCTATCATTGAACTATGCTAGAAGTTCTTTTGTGTAAGCCACGGTGACCGTGGTTGTTAAAGCGTCATTGCTTTATCAATCGTCATGGCAACCATCAATGGAAAGGTTCCGGGTTCAATTCCCATTGACCCCGAATAATTTTCTAAATGGTTTTTTAACAGACATCGTTGGCTGTGGTTCGGATTCGACGTAAAACTGTAGGTCCCGTCTTCATTAGCCTTAAGTACAAAACAGCAGGACGTTAAAAAAAAAAAAAAAAACAAGTTCTTTTGTGCTATATATTTTATGGTGTTTAGTTCATCATGAAAGTCCTGTTCTATTAGCGGAATGGTGAGAAGGCGGTGGATGAAGCTGTTGTATGCAGACATTTTTTGGGAGATGGGATGGTGTGATTGTGCGCGTGTATGGTTGTGTCAGTGGTTGTAGGTTGTCGGAAATTTTTTTTTAGGTAAAATACTATAGTAATTTCATGTATTTATTTCATTTTATGAAGTGTCTTCGATACCAAAACCATGAAACTAAGAATTCCGCTGACGCCCACGGTGCGGAGGGTGCCTTCGGCGCTCTCCGTATCGGGGCGCCACCCGCGGCCGCGTAGTTTGCTTATGTCTCGGACCGCTCCTGGTCGCCAAAAGAAGTTACACTCATGCTTGAGTGAGAGAGTGCACTTCACAGCTGGTTAACGTACTTGTATTAAAAAACTTATCGCCAAATAGTAAAAAAATGATTGCAGGATTAACATAATCTCAATACTATGTTTCAGAAATGAGCCAGGCTATCAGAAATAATATTACAAAATTGACTATTAGAATTTATCCATCTTTGCCAAGTTTACCTTTTATTTTTTGGAGACAAAATAAATTGTTAAATCAGGCCCAATTTATTCTAATTCCAACGTGCTAAAACAGTATAAATTAGCTTGTTTTTTTAACAGTAATTAAAAAATATCCAATGAACAGCTGATTTTGGATAATACTCAATCTCAATTCTATTCCACTCTATTTCTAACGTGCTAAAACAGTATAAATTGGCTTGTTTATAAACAGCTGTTTTGATCGCTTTATTTACTATTTCGTTGTGATTTTGCAATCAACGCGGCAACAAGACCCTATGTTAAAAATTTTCAACTTTTAAATTAGATTTTCTCAAAAAATGCGTTTTTACACGAAATACAACTATATGGGTGTACTTAAAAATCAAAACTACACCTAAATACAAAATTTCTTTGAATTCGTTAGAGCCGTTTTCGAGATCCGCGACAGATACAAAGATACATACAAGAATTGCTCATTTAAAGTAGGATTCTAAGTTAAATACTAAAGATCCTTAAAACCACGATATTCATTTTGAAACACCCGGTATTACCAAGATTTACTTCACTCGCCCAATAACTGCTCACACAATCTACATAATTTGTTGTGCTGGTGACGTTTATTTCGTCCACGAGAAAGTAAGTTCAATATCACATTGCACAACTGTTTGTTTAATTTTATCTACGTTATGCAGAACTGAAAACACGTCGACCTTGAGCAAAGTATTTCCTAACTACTCTGCCAAAGCGTGTAAAATGTTAACTATAAATTTCTTCAAGTCCCACTTTGCATAAACTGTGTTGGTGGTGTTAAGTTCAGGATATTATTTCCTTTTTATGTTTTTAGATCAGAGAGCACGTTCTAGCGCTTACTATGTACAGATCTTCACAGCGGCTGATCGTGCTATAGGTTCACTAGTTCCCCCAAGCAATTTGTTTTGATTCCATAATACTTTAACGACTACAAATATTTAGTTCTGAGTTTTGTGTATCCAATAATATATAGAGAAAAGTTGTTGAAATACGACAACGAGTTACAACGCGCGGCTCTAGAAGCGTCGTTTACATTGGCCGTCTTTGAATTGAACCTCCTGACTTGGGCTCAAGGGTAAGGTAGAGCGAAGGGGGAATTGCCAGTATAACATTGTTTGTCGCTGTGTTTAGATACAGCGACTCCCGACTCCAACCGAAAATAGCCGAAGCTTCATTAACATCTCTGTTGTAAACAGCGCTTATTCCGATGTAAGTTTGTTTACCTCCTGCTAATAAATAAAGTATACTTAATAATATGTAAGACAACATTGTTATCAATTTTTAATTTATAATTTAATTTACGTACTCCTGTTTATCATCAAATCTAAAATCATATTCTTTTCCATTACACACTTTTCAGTGCCGTCTCAAAATAGTCAAATTGTAGTAAAAAGTAATAAAAGTGCAATTTTTACGTTTGGTAATCCAAACGAAAATTTCCTCCCCAGACACCCGGTAGATTTGAACCCCTAAGCTAATGAATCACTAGCCGCCACTTACAACACCTAAAGGCAAAAGAGAAGTACACCCAAAAACCAAATAATACGGTAATATAATCTCTTCAAACCAATTAGGCTTAGTGTTTTTATAATAATAATAAGGTTAAGTCTCAACGATAAGATATAAGAGCGGACCACGTGGAGAAGTTTATCTAAGAAGAAATTATACACGTGATTACCACAACATTGTGCCGGGTCACGTGACTCGCTATCCCAATGCACTTTGCCACGGTTACAAAATATGCTAATTTTTACATAAAGCAACTAAAAAATATTGTTCTATGAATTTTGGGGGGCAGTAATTTTTATAATACTATCGTCTGATGACAGCTTAAAAGGTATTCATTAAATTATATTGAAACTACAGTATTTATTAAAATATCTCATCTAAAAAAGAAACTAATAAATTAGAAGTTTTCATACACTTTATAGTTAGAGAAAGCAGAGTGGTCGAGGGGCTAAAGGCCTTAGCCCAGTCTGTATATTGAAACTGTAGCGAATTCGAATTTTTGTGTTCAAGTTTTCCATCGTAAACCCTTCTATTTACAAAAAATATTGCAGCTAATATTTTGAAATAGTGGTGTAGAGGTGAAGCAAAAATATAGCTAGTGCGATTTCCTTGAAAAGTGATGCTAATTATATTTTTCTTCAAAAATCCATCCACTTTCACTTTACGAAAATGCTGCAGTTAACACTCATACATACTTTACAGGAAAACTATATCTGAATCGAAATTTTGCGTAAAAGCTACAATAAACGGTACCAGATAACTGCCACATACTTTCTCCCAGTTGAAACTTTATACCTTCCTAAGAACAGCATAGGAGATGGTTATTTAGAATTGCAAAAGTAGGACATACCGTGGAAAATATTGCATGTAACACACATTCATATTATATTATTACTATTATTTAAACTATTCAATCGATTTCGAATAAATTCGCACCTAACATGTCAATTTTGGCCTGTATAGATGCAGGAAAAAAGGTTTCGAACAATTTTGAAAAACAACCCCCTTTTTGGCCAAAACCCCCCAAAAAACTGTTATTATTATTATTACCTAAACGAGAATTTTTAGAAAGGTGTAGTTTTTTTGAATATTAAGGGCTACAAATAAGCTACATTTTATCAAAACCGTTACAGCCGTTTTTGAGAAATTTAGATTTTTCTCGGTTTTTTGCAATTTTTAGGGGGTAAAACCCCTTAAAAATTAAAAATTAAAAAAAATGAAAAACCACCTGGAGATATTCCAGAACTACACCTACATACCAAATTTCATCAAAATCGGACCATTGGTATGTTCTCCAGCTCTGTACACATCCTAACAGACACACGGACAGACATCACCAAAAAACCACTTTTTTGGGTTTAGGGAGCACCAACACAGATAATTCCACTAAAAAATTTTTTGGGGTTCAGGGAGCACCAAAACAGATGATTCCACTAAAAATTCAAATTCGAAAATTTTTACGAAAACAATACTTTCTCCATATACTACGTATAGGGTGGAGAAAGTAAAAATGTGTTTACTTTAAACAAAACCATACCCTCCTCTATTTACTAAAATAATACAATTAATATTTTCAAAACGTAATTGGAAACTGTATGTATTTTGTATGTGCGTATGTATATATTTTATGGATGTATATGTGTATGTATTTCTTATGTACGTATGTATATATTTGATATGTGTGTGCATTTTTTATGTGCTGTGTATTTATTTTATGTATGAATGTATGTATTTTTTAAATGTAAGTATTATATATTTTATGTGTGTAGAATTTGTTATGTATGTATTTAGGCCTATATATTTGATGTATGTTTATACTTGCGTGTGTATGGTGTATGTACGTATCTACCGGTTGTCTTAGAAGTCCCACCCCCTCTATTATTTTGCTTATTAATGGAAATAGACAGATTTGCTTTGGGGATTGTTAACACGACCAAAAATTGACTTTTTGGTGTATCGTAAATTTCTACCACTCCCCCAAAAATGGGGTATTTTGGGGGTAGGCCTAAGTCGAAAATTTGAAATGAGAAACCCTATTGAGTGACACCTCATTTTAAAGGTCTTGATAAAAAAGAAGATTTTCGCAAACCGGAGTTCTGTATGACCTTATCCAACATTATGGCCAATCAAAGTTATAATTTTCCCAAAAAACTCCTATTTAACGTTTCATTAATAATTATGTTACAATGAGTAAAACCTTTAGCACTCACCTCATTTTCACTCAGATTAAGTGCTCGAAATGAGAACCATTAACTCCTTGACAAAAATACAGCCTGGACTCAAAGTGTTGCCTAACATTTCCCAACATTTCTGGTGTGATAAGGTGACAAGCGTGTTCGATCCTTCGGCGCAAGTCATCTAGGTTTTATAACTTAGACTATCTGGCCCGACCCGGCTTTGCACGGATAGACAAATCAAAGTTAAATGTATATTAACAAAAAATATATTATATCAATAAATATATTACACTATGTATTTCTTATGGGTTTTTTTAGTAACTTTGACCCCCAAACCTCCCCTAAAATTTAGATTTTTTTTAAACCCTTTCTTAGCGAGCACCTAGGGCCTAGAGGAAGCTACATAATAAATTTCATTCCAATCCGATCGGTGTTTCTTTTTAGTAACTTTGACCCACCAAACACCCCTAAAATGTCGAATTTTTTAAAACCCTTTCTTAGCGAGTATCTAGGACCCTAGAGGAAGCTGCATACCAAATTTCATTCCAATCCGTTCGATGGTTTTTTGTAGTAACTTTGACCCCCCAAACCTCCCCTAAAATTTCAAATTTTTTAAAATTTTCTTAGCGAGCACCTATGGCCCTAGGGGAAGCTACATACCAAATTTCATTCCAATCCGTTCGATGGTCTTAGAGAAATCGTGATTTTGTAACTTTGACCCCCCCCCCAAACCCCCCTACAATTTCGAATTTTTTAAAACCCTTTCTTAGCGAGCATCTATGGCCCTAGAGGAAGCTACATACAAAA
Organism: Philaenus spumarius; assembly: GCA_018207615.1. Lineage (NCBI taxonomy): Eukaryota > Metazoa > Arthropoda > Insecta > Hemiptera > Aphrophoridae > Philaenus > Philaenus spumarius. The sequence goes on along the minus strand of JAGFPH010000116.1, from coordinate 289,206 downwards.
TTTTATTCTAATCCGTAGGTTTTGATAAATCGTGATTTAGTAACTTTGACCCCCCCAAAACCCCCCTTTAAAATTTCGAATTTTCGGAAACCCTTTCTTAGTGCGCGTCTAGAGCCTATAAAGAGTATTAGTGTAAAATTTCATGTCTCTATGCCTCGTGGTTTTGGAGAAACTGTGATGAGTCAATGAGTCAATAGTATTTGGCTTTTATAAGTATAGATTGAGTGATCTACTGGATGAAACCTTTGTAAAAAATAACAGATGTATCATCTTTAACATTTTGATGTTATTTAAATGGGGCAAAATTACAGGTAAACATACAGACCTGTGATAGCGCCAATCTTCTTCTTTTATCAAGGCCTTTAAAATGAGGTGTCACTCAATAGGGGTTCTCATTCAAAATTTTCGACTTACCGCCAAAATACGCCATTTGGAGGGTTTGAAATTTACGATACACAAAAAACTAAATTTTTGGTCATGTTAACAATCCCCAAAGCAAATCTGTCTATTTCCATTAATAAAAACAATAATAGGGGGGGGGGGGCTTGTAAGACACCTGGTATATATTTTATATACGTATGAATATATTTGAAGTATTTTTGTATTTTATGTGTATGAATGTATTTATTGAACTGAAACATTTAACGCTGTTTTCTGAAGTAAAGGATGAACTACATACAACACACTGTAAATAACACATGTTACATGTAGTGTAGTACAGCCAATTAACATTCGATTTGATAATTGGGTTTCACTTTAACTGATCAATTACGTCTTACCGCTCCATAAGCTCAGCTCGGGACACGTAATACATAAATTAGCATGGACAATGAGCGTGTGCCATTCATGCGAAATATATTCATGAGCTGCATAACTTCGCGACGCATGCCGGTTCCAAAACATCGTTAGAATCAAGGTTTTTTTATGTCAGGGCAGTCGCGTGAGTCGCGGCACGTAGCATCTTCCTTCTAGTGTTAAAGAGCAAAGAATGAAAATTTCATAATCGTGATAATAGATTGAGTTAAAAGAAAACCGATAGGAAGTGCGTGGACCGTTTATTATTGCGAGTTTGGTTGGTTTCTTTTTGTTGTTGTTCGTAAAAACTGCGTCATGTGATTCAATTACATTACTAATTCGACCACGCAGAAGAACAGCTGACGTGAGTTGAGCGAATTTCCAAAATTAAGTTTATATGTTTTAGGGTTCCATTCCAACCAACTGTTTGGGAAATTGGTCTACTCACGAAGACGTTGAATTAGCCACTTGCGTGTTCAAAATATATTAGTAGAATTTGTTTGTAAATCAGCCTCCAACCAAATAAATAATTTCCATTTAATTTCATTTCAATAAACCAACACGGGCACGAGGCTTATGCTTGAGAGTTAATCTGGTAAGGGGTAAAGAACTATTAAAAATAATGATTCACTTTATAAAATAAGTAAATAAATATATGTACATATAAAAAACACCCACGTACCAAAATCAAATATTTGGCAGCAACAAATCAAACGAAACAGCTTTGTATAACATTATAAATAAAATAAATTACACATACAATCCCCTACAGCACCGGCCGAAAACCGCCGAGTACAGTAGGCTTTACGTTATTACAACTGAGAAAATACAAACGTAAATGACTTACTTCATAAAAAAAGGAACAACAGAAATCCCTTGTGGGATGTTTTAAAGGAAAGAGATAGAACAATTAAAAACAAAAAGTGTATTAAATAACCCGAACAACGACGAGTTTCAACAACAATCACGAAAACTAACAGTGTTGGCAGATCTTCAAAATTCGCGAAAACTAACTTGTAGTGTAGCCAGATGTATAATACTAATCGCGAAAGCTAACATTGTTGCTAGATCTGTCAATATTAATCATGAAAGCTAATATTATTGCCAGATCTTTCAAAATTATTTGCGAAAACTAACTGTCAGTGTTGCCAGATCTATAATATTATTCGCGAAATCTAAGTTTGTTTCTAGATATATTAATCATGAAAGCTGACCGTGTTGACAGATTTATCATCATTACTCTCGAAAGCTATTTGTTTTGTCAGGTCTATCAACGTTAAGCGCGAAATCTACCTGACAGTATTGCCAAATTTGTCAAAATCAACCACGAATGTTCAATGTTCCCAGATACACCACAATTCCACGTGACTATTTCGCGTGTCGATTACCCATGTATTTCCAAGTGTGATTACCCAAATCGTATTCCATACAAAAATCAAGACCTGATAATGGAGATAGAGCTCCGAAACCAGTCTTGTAAAAACTGTAAACGTACAGTAAAGTGTTAGTGATAAGTTTGAGGTAGAGCACGTTTGATATTATGTAAAAGGAATTTACTGAAGCTGATTGTTAAGCAAATGTTATCTGATCCGTACTTTCGCTGAATACCTAATGAATCACCAGGAGCTCGCTTTCAATGTCAAGATCTTAAATTAACCAAAGGTGACTTTCGTAATTCACAAGTTATCATTAAAGGTGTGTAAAATGTTTACACACAACCTGTTAGTTTTATTGCCAGTAATTATAATATATTGGTCAGAAAGACACTATAGTATCTCTATTCCACACATAATATTATGTGATGTTGGATTCTTCTCGCATAAGACTATTGGAAATTAAACCGTATAATATTAAGTGTTATCTGATACCATTATCATTCTTGTTTCTTTTAATATATGGTCATGAGAAAGGCACCTTCAACATTTTGCAAATATTTCGAAATTAGAAGTGTAGGGCACCAGGCCTAGTTCCGGCCTGACGCACGCAGTGTGTACTACCCACTATAGAATGAGTAACAATAGAGGACTGAAACTTATCCTTGTAAAAACTAAAGTAATTACTAATATAGCAATAATCCCTATAGTGGCGGAGAAAAATAACGTTGAATACGTGGAAGACTATACATATTTAGGGCAAACAAAATAATTTCAGAAAATAAGTAGCAAAGAAGTGAACAACAGGATAAACTCTGGATGGATAAAATATTGGTCGCTTGGAAAAATCTGTAAAGGTGGTTTCTCAAGTCAAATCAAGGTTAAGGTATTGTTGAGCTGTGTATATCCAACTATTTTATATGGATGCCAAACTTAGGCCATCACAAACACATTAGATAGAAGATCGGAAGCCACAAGTCAGGATGATAAAAAGTTTGTTAGGGGTAAAGCAAAAAAAAAAAAAAATAATAATAAGCAATAAGAAGTTATGGAGGAAGGGAAAGATAAAAAACTTGGCAAGGAAGCGAACGTGTTGAAATAGAAATGGGCTGGATATGTAGTAAGAATGAAAAATCTCCGTTGGGCGAAATTAACGACAGAGGGACAACTCCCATGGACAAACAAAGGAAGAAAGGAAGACCAGCAATACGATGGATGAATTAATGGAAAAAGTAGACGACCAAAGGAGCACGCAAGCAAGAAAACGAGTGCCGTAGACAGGATTTATAAAAAGACAGATTTTAATACTGTGAAAAAGAATATAGTTATAGTATTTCTTTGCCTTTGTCTTTTTGTTTTAATTTTTCTTTTTTTCCTTTTGTATTTTGTTAATTTTGTTGTATCTGTTAATTTTATTAATTGGGTTTAGTACCATTGCTGTTCAAAAATGTAATGCTGTTAAAATGAATTTTATTAACTATATTTTTCGCACCATTGAAGATGTTTCAACTCAGTTACCTCCTAAAGGAGAGGCTTTTGTTCTTGTAAATATAATGTCAATAAAGCTTTAATATCCTATTACTATAAATGAGCAATTCTTGTATCTTAGTATCTGTCGCGGCTCTAACGAATTCAAAGAAATTTTGTATTTAGGTGTAGTTTTGATTTTTAAGTACACTCATGTAGTTGTATTGCGTGTAAAAACGCAATTTTTTGAGAAAATAGAATTTAAAAGTTGAAAATGTTTAACATAGGGTCTTATGGGTTGCCATGTTGGTTACAAAATAACAACGAAATAGTAAATAAAGCGACCGAAACAGCTGTTTATAAACAAGCCAATTTATACTGTTTTAGCTCGTTGGAAATAGAGTAGAATAAAACTGAGATTGAGTATTATCCAAAATCAGCTGTTCATTGGATAGTTCTAAATTACTGTTGAAAAAAAGCTAATTTATACTGTTTTAGCACGTTGGAATTAGAATAAATTGGGTCTGATTTAACAATTTATTTTGTAAAAAAAGGTAAACTTGGCAAAGATGGATAAATTCTAATAGTCAGTTTTGTAATATTATAGGCCTAGCTCATTTCTGAAACATAGTACTGAGGTTATTTATGTTAATCCTGCAATAATTTTTACTATATTTAGGCCTGGTTTCAAAACTTTAGTCGACAGAAGATAGTAGAACTAGGACTAAAATCATAATGAAAGCCTCTCACGTTTATAAAGCATGCGTTTGAGGTTATAATTAATCTTGTAATTACTGTTAATGTTGTACCAGTTATCCCTTTTGATCTTATTGGGAATCACTAGTCAGCGTGTATTTGCACCGAGTTAGTAAATTTTTGGAAGACATGACTGGAACTGTCGATGCAAATGGACGATACCCAGATACCCAGAGCAAATTAATTAATCATCAACCCTAATTTAACCGATTGCCTTTAGCCGTACCCTGCAAATCCGATTCTGCCAGCTTTTAACAAGCGCTTAATTAATTATATAAATCTAAACTATTACACTTTAACTTTAACTAAATCACTAGTCACCATTTGTACACGATAGGCTTCTAACCGAACCGAACTTATTACCGCTTAATATTCATTACGAGTGCGCGATTGGTTATAATCTCACGTTACGCGATTACCGATTATAATATAAACTTAATTAGAGTTGCTTATGGCATAATATCGAAAGATTACAGTGAGTGTAGAACTTCGTCGCCGACGGACGTTGCTCCTGCAGCTTGCGTCTGGTTGATAGGTCGGCGCTCGGCACTACACTGGATTCTAACTCAATGTCAAGTTGCAAGGTCAGTTCTGACGCGCATGCGCGCAACTAGTCCAGGTGTCTGATACATTTAGGTAACGGAGTTCGGTAACTCGTTACAATGTATTTAAGCCTGGTTTCATAATTTTACAAACCTATGTACAAACGAGCCAAAGATTAACGAGATTCTTTAGCAAATTTTCCAACTGCGAGCGAAGCGTCCAGGGGCAGAGCCCCGAGTTATTATTATACCACTATCAGTTTTGGTTGTCATGAGAAAGGCACCTTCAACATTTTGCAAATATTTCGAAACTAGAAGTTAGTACAGTGCACCAGGCCTAGTCCGGCCTGACGCAAGCGGTGTGTATTACCCATTCGCGCGGTTTTTACCCCTACCTCTCAGAACTTGCTTTAATGATATAATATTGAGATGTTTCGTACGTAATGTTAAAGGTTTACTGTAAACCGTACAAAGGACACAGGTTCCAAATGTGTAATGTTTACAACCCACTGATTATGCTCATCAATATTATCAAGCACTTTCCGTGGATAATTTAAATTTCGCTTTATGAAAGGTCTTAAGCTACAAGTAAAGGGAAAAAATTTGTAAAATATTTCTTAATAAAGGATTACAAATACTTTGTGTCCCAGCAATCTATGTTATTGTGCGATATGTTTCAGAGTTTCAGATTGCCACATAACATAAGGCACTAAGCAGCACTTACACGTTTCACAAAATATAGAAAATGATCTACTAGTGGATTTACTCAACATTTACTCGATATATATTATATACCATTATCATATAGATTTACCGAGAACTATCTGCATTTAAATGAATCCAATATTATGCTAACTATATTATGATATTGAACTATCTGTGTTTCAATATTATGTTAACACTTAAATGGCAGAATCAATTTATTTACTTAGCATACATCCATGAATGAAAAACCAACAATGTATTAGGCCTAAATGTTTTCCTTCTAGAATATCAAAACAATTTAATATGCTCAACCTGGTCACCATTATGTTCTACACACAAAAACCAACGCTTCACAGAAGCATGCAAAGCAAGTACACATATTTTACGAGGAATGGATGATATCACATCCCGTATCAGGTCCTTCAGTTCATTGAGATCACGAACTTTTCTGTTATACCCGTGCTCCTTTATCATACCCCAGAGCCTGAAATCACAGGGTGTCAAGTCAGGTGACTGTGGGGGTCAGCGCAGTGGTCCATCACGACCACAATCCATCGACCTGGAAATGTTTGGTCGAGATAGTTCGAACATTTAATGCCCAATGGGGCGGATCTACATCTTGTTGGAAATACACTGTAAGATTGGCTGCAAAATCGATAAATAGATGTCTGAAGTCACTGTTGGTGTATAAAAAAAGTAGGGCCCAATTACTCCAGCAGCGGTCACAGAGCACCAAACATCCACTTTTGGTGAGTCACGTTCATTCTCCCAAATGAGTAGTGGCTTTTCAGAGGCCCAGAAAATTGTGTTGTGTCGATTGACAAGTCCACGTGTGTAAAAGTTGGTTCATCGCTGAATGCCATTTCCTTAATAATGTAATGCTGGATACAGTGGCGGCTCGTGAGTAAAATGCTGGGGGGGGGGGGGCACACACCACCGGGATGTTTGTACATTTTGTGTATTTTAGTGAGTTTTTAAGGCAATCTAGGTATTAAATTTGTGATGCCATATGTTTCTGAAATACTTATCATATGTAAATCTGAAACTCTACTTACATACCTTTAGTTATATTGCTTGTAGCAGAAAGTCCATCCTTCTTTCCGACTCACTAGATACGTCGCTCTGCGCATGCTCGGACGCCGTCCCAAGCCTTCCATAAGGCACAAGCTTAGACGCGTCATAGCACCAGCAGCCCCCACCACTACCACTCTTCATATAACTGCATGGTAATGGATTGGGACGTTCTGGCCAGCGTCCCACGGCTACAAATACAAACTTCTCGCGCTATTTTTGCGTGTTTTTTCCCTACATTTTCGATGTATGTGATTGAAAAAAAAACACTTTGGTTAATTAGATGTATAATTATAATTGAATGGGTATTTAATTTTTTTCTTTTTCAAATCTTTTGGAGGGGCGGCGTCCGAGAGCCCTTATGGGTAAGCCGCCACTGGCTGGATATTCGTCATTTCAGCTAACGCCTGACAGCATTCCACTAGCTTACACTTCTGTGCCAATGTTATAGATTGGGCAACTGGGATGTGATAAGGGTTTAACCCAAGATAATGTCTCAAAATGTGCCATTCCTGTTTTCAAACTACAGCGTCCACTCGATTTAGAAGGGCTTTGCAGCAAGGATTGCTGTTCACTAGCAATGTTCAAATCACATCTCCTGCATTTTCTCAATAACTGTTGGAAATTGATCCAGTTTCCACAAACTTAACCGTAGATGTGATAAATTGTTAAACGGCTTTTAGGGTCACATGCAGATTTCCTTCGAAACTTCTCACGAACCACACTGTTGGTGTAACTTCCATACAGTTTCCTACAAATCTCTTTTCTCCAATGTTAAACGAACAACCATCGAGTAGCCTAACCGATGAATAGAAGACCAACAACATAACCTATTAATGTTTATTGATTACAAAATTGCTACAATTGATCAGCTGATAAAAAGTTAATACACTACTTCTTCATTGATGATTATAATAACAAGTAGTGTTCACATATTTGTTTCTGCCATTTAAGTGTAAGCATAATATCGAAACACCGTATATATTTACAATAACGCACCAAAATTTATAAGAATTGTTTTGTGTTTCAGTGAATCATGCAAACTATTCTTTCGTCAGGATCCTATAAAGATAGTGCGTGGAGAAGGCCAGTACATGTACGACGAGAAAGGCGGCCAGTATTTGGACTGCATAAACAATGTAGCTCATGGTAAGTTAAGGGTGTTAAAAAAAACTAAAGGGATATTGTAGCCTAAAATCAACAAATTTAAGTACCATTAAAAAAACTAATAAGTTTAGAAAGCTTTTTTTAAAATGTTTTGGAGTTTTCGTAATACAAAAACGTAATTTGGCAAAATGTAGGAATTTTTTGTAAAACATTCTGGTCTGATATGTTCTGAAAATATGTTTATTTCATAATGACCTCAGGCAATCCATGTTTATTGAAATACTTATCAAATGAAATTAAGGGCTTTTGGTATTTGCAAGAAAAAACTGTTCAGTATGGTGCTGGAATGTTTCAGTGTAATCGACAGGACTTCTTGTTTGCAATATTTTTGTTCTATCGAAAAATCATATTTTCTGATATGCAGGTGCACTTTTTATAATAAACCTTTTGAGCTGAATTTTACTGTTGCAAATTAGTCTTTCAATGTTAACTTATTTTTGTTTGGACTACAAATTCTTTATTATTTGTAAAAAAATATGTTTTTATATTAAAACCCCACAATTTAGGACAATAAATACCATCATAGCTATTTGCTGCGGATGGTAGAATTACGTTGTGATAGCATGTGTGGGGAATATAGTTGGTGAGTAACTAGACTGCGTAGTGGGAGAGGAGTTGCTATTTTAATATTCAATTCCGTAACAACCAGTTGGATGCTATAACAGATAAAACAGTTGGATAGGTTGTAATTCGAAACTTTTTAAGTCAGGCCTAATTTCAACAATATGAAATTTGTGGTCCAACACAAAATGGAGGCCGGGTAGAAAAGTATGCGTGCTAATTAAATTTGATCAGTACCTAACCTCTCAGACACCCGGACTAAGCCGTTTTTAACATTTTCTGGTTCCATAGCCTATAAATCTGTCACGAAAATCGATCAATCGAATACACCGGTCCAATGCATTGGAATAAGTAATAAAGTCGATCCTCATCTCGTGTCGATAGAATTAATATTAAAACCAAAAACACATTTACCTCCTGGTAACGAGGCAATCCAGTATGCAAAATATCGCGTAGCGTAATCATAATATGAAAATATTTAAGGCCTCGAAATTTAAGTATTAATATTTTTGTTAAAATGTCAGGGAATATGATCATCTCGACTCGGCCAACTTCTAGAATAAGTACTTGTTGAAATAGCATCAGCTGTTTTGGAAAGTAAGTAGTGCTACCAACTACGGTACGTATTCTGTTAGGGTAGGCTTTTATATTTAAACTAGTAAGCCCCCGTGAAAAATCACTGGCAGATTAATTATCTAAATGAGATTAATTAGATCAGAAATAAATCTTGTAAAAAAATTATATTTTAAAACAACAGACTTTATCTAGTCCTAACTATGCTGACGGGGATTTTTAACTCGGTAAATGTATACAACTATAAGGATTATAAAACTGTAGGCCTATTTGGTAAATTTTGTATTTATAAACATTATTATATTATATATAAAGAAAGATACAAATATTATCTTTTAATTGCCTTTTATTTCATATTGATATATAAAATGATTTAGAAGTTATAAATATTATACTGAAGAAATTAATAAAGAATATGTTTATAATAATTATATTAAACGAAGGTCTACGAATGTTTTCGAAGTTAAACGAATAGTTATCTTTTCTTTAAATTTATGTATTAAAATAATATATTGATGATAAAAGGTTGTATTTATATACAGTTTATAACCTCAAGCAAATCTTATAACGTATTATAGCATATATTAGTTTCATATCTCATATTTAAAAAATCAACTTCACAAGAAATTATAATGATCGAAGTTGTAAACATAACCCCAAAATAATATACGCTGAGTTTTGTTTAGGAATTACAGATGATAAGTGAAATCAGCTGTTATAGTATACGTTACTCACGTACGTACGTATGTATTTATGTATGTTATGTTCGTAGGACGTACACTTGCTTTTATAGGAGTTGATCAAACAATTCCAAAAATTGTATAACTATTGTACATTCTGAAAAATCACAGGCAGATTAATTAGCTACACATCAGAAATACATCAATAAAAAATAAAAGAAATAAATAAAAAATGTATTAAAATAACAAACTTTATGTAGGCCTACCTAACTTTTCTGAGGGGATTTATAACTCGGTAAATGTGTACAATTATAAGGATATTAATTTAGATATGATTTTATAAAACTGTAGCAGGTTGGCAACCAAAACGTGGTAGAAGAATAGTGTTAAACTAAAAATTAGCTCTCGATTCTAGTAATCAATTATTTCTTTAAAACTACACCTTTAATTCCCACGAGAACAAGGAGCTGAAATTTCGTACAATTGTTTTTTGTCTTAATACATCACCCCCGAATATTTGATTATTTTTATTTAAGGGATGGATACGTGGATACGAACCCCTAAAACAAAAACTATTTATTACTCAACTTCATTTGAATCTGGAGAAGTAAAATTTGGTGCATTTATTTTGTAAAGTTGCATAAAAAAAAAAAAAAAAAAAAATATAGTTTAAAAAACTAAAAAAAACACGCTTTAATAGCAAACAGAACTAAAAATTTTAAAATAATTCTAAACAAAACGTAAAATACCATAGAAGTACCCGGTTCAAAGCCATGTGGCGGATCCTACAGTGGGGTTGGCGTGCGAAGCACGCAATGCGTTGTGTATGAAGATACTCCCAATATGCGGAATGGCGTGTGGACCATTTTGCAGCTATTCAGCACAGTCGTGAATAGACCTATTTCCCAAATTGTTTGTTGAAACCCTAAAACATAGGCCTAGGCCTATAAACTTAATTTTGGAAATTTGCTCAACTCACGTCAACGGTTCAGCTGCGTGGTCGAATTATTTGCATTTCGATTACATGAGTCTAAGGGGTGAAATTAGATAACTACCCTTAAGAATAAACAATAATTCGTACACTTGATAAGAAGGCGCAAGCGCAGTTTTACATCGTGGGATTGACGCGGAGTGACCGCGTAGTCTTTACACAGTTCCCAATTTAGCCCGGCATCATTGGTTAACGAAAAGTGTCTACATTTTCACGACTGCCCGTTAGCTCCTAAGGTCGCCGAACGGGTAATAAAACAAGAACAAAACATATCTGACCAACTTTCACGAAACCGTTTGTTAGCCAGAATTAACGATGTAGAAAGTGCGCGCAAAATTCCATCAACTTTGTTATGGCAAATGTACGTTGTACTAATTGCGAATATTTATTCCAATGAATTGTAGTAAAGTAGAAATTATTGTAATGCATCAAACGAAATTGAAATATCCTTAAATATATTGTGAATAAGCTGCATTACCACTTTATTTGTTTATATAAATGAAGAAGTCCTGACTGACTTATTGTCCGAGCGACTGATTCATTCATAATCAACGAAATGCCAAAACTATGATAGCTAGAGACTTACCTTCAGTCTCTACCACCCTGTAATATTTTTTAAATATTAAACTCTCACAACTCACAACCACCAAAGAAGTCTCGCTTTAAAAGAAAGACATCAACATTTGCAAGTTTTCTTAAATCTGTGTGAATAAAAAAAGAAGTAATGACTGACGATTCATAATCAACGTACAGGCCAAACTGTGGTAGCTAGAGACTCACCTTCATACCACTTTGTAGAGGTGCACTAAAAGAGGATTTTGTAAAATATTGATTTTAAGGGTTGAAAATGGTCAAAATGCGGGGATCTCTCCCAGCCCTGTAACTGATAAAACACCTGATTTGAATCAAAAGCTTAGCAACACAATTCATGTGTGACACTTGTTTCTTGAAAGCATTTACATTCATCATCATAGCAATCAACTTAGCAAATTTAGAATCAGTTAATTATTTTTCTAACCAACAGATTTTTTAGGTTAGGTTAACAAAGTAAAAACAAACGAAAAAAGAAAAATCAATGAGAAAGGCTTACTGTATTATAATTCAAACATCTGTTTTTACATATTATAAATAAATCAGCTGATTTGGATCATAACAGTAATACAATTTTAGGTTAGGCCTATACTGAATCAACACATGTTTCTTGAAAGCATTTAGCTTTATTACCATAGCAACTAAATTGGCGAATTTAGAATCAGGTAATTATTCTTCTCAACCAACAGTTTTTTTTAGGATAGGTAATAGGAACATAAATATCACGATTGAAACACCTATCATCGATAAAATTATGCCAACATTATTCTTTACTAGGCCAATTTGACCAGTTTGAAATGCTTTACCGTATCACATTTTGGTCATATTTTATAACTTATAAATTACAACCTGTCTATATCAAAATAACATAATCTACCCTAATTAATCGTCATTCCCATGAAAATATAGTAGGCCTATATAATCATGTGTTTGCATTTGCCTTGAAGCGGGGATTGGTGAGCGAATAGAGCAGAGGTGGAGTCCTCTAGCCTCTATTCATAAAAATTAATGTTCCTTTGTTTTTGTCCTCTATAGATTCAAAAACTATTCGACCAATTTCCCTAAAAATTTCACAGTTTATCCATATCATTGCCAGGCGTGTTCAGACGTTATAATTACTACAGTCTAAGGGGTTGAAATTGGGTTGCTACCTCTGTACTATAAACATAAATTAAACTAACTTTGTACAAGCTATAAAACTAAAATTATTTAATATTATTTTAAGTGATATATACAACTATTTACAATTTGATTACTTAAAAGGGATAACTACCCTTAAAATTAAATAATAATCCAAACACTTTAAGTTAACAAAATAAACGAAAAAGGCTTACTGTATTATAATTCAAACATCTGTTGTTACATATTACAAATAATAAAAAAGCTGATTTGGATTATACCGTAACACAATTTTAGGTTAGGCCTAAATTAATCAACACACTTTTCTTGAAAGCATTTACATTTATTACCATAGCAACTGAATTGGGAAAATTTATAATCAGGTAAATTATTCTTCACAACCTACAGTTTTTTTAGGTTAAGTAATAGCAAACAAAAAACAACGAAAAATTCATCATAAAACTATATCATAAATCAAACACCTATCGCTATTAAAATAATTATTATAAAAAAAAAATTGTTTACTAACCTTCAAATGGTCCTATTAATTTCCCCTCTACTGCTGCTGTGTTACTGTCTTACTAGTTTCGACACAAACCTCTGTAATTGTCGAAGACGAACATTTCAGATGATAATCACATAACATAAAACACTACACAACACATAAAGTATAAACACGTAATATTCACCATTAAAGGGTCGTTAAATAATTAAAATGGGACATAGCTTTCCACACAAGTACTTTCAATGTTACTTGTACTTGTGTGGAAAGTACTTACGTGATCATTTACCTTAGGTCTCACCTTGGGTCACTGCAATAGCTCATCTTTCCAATGGAAATTCGCTAATAATAAGTCATTTAGTGCGAAATGTATAAAAATGTTATAAAAATGTAGGTTTAGTTTGTTGTAGATCAACTTTCACAATACAAATTCGAATTTTTATTTTAGAAGTTAAAAACATAAGGGTATTGTACATAAAATTTGCTTTAGATAGAGGTTTCTTGCATTTTATGTGGTTTTTTACCCTCCTGAAAAAGTGTCTTTTGTGACATGCGAAATTTTGCAACTTACCATCGATATTAAAGATAGCTATAAGGTATGAGAAAACTTCGTTGTTTTCAACACGGGTGTAGGCGGTACGACTGCTAATAATTTACACTGTATAAACACCTATTTATAATACTAGGTTTGTAGAATTAATATAGGCCTAAATCAATACATAACAAACACCTGCGAATTATAGCCTACAATATTAAATATCCATTAATGTAGTTCTGGAGTATTTCCAAAGTCTTTTCCATAAACACTTACGTCAACTTATTAGCGAATTTCCATAGGAAAAATGAGCTATTGCAGTGGCCCTTATGGTGAGACCCAAGGTCGGGAGTAGCAAATGAGCACCGATCATGGTCCCCAGAACACGTTTTGGGGTGTCAAAAAAATTCATATATATATATATATATATATATATATGTGTTCGCACTCTAGCGGCCGCATTTTAAGTCCGATTTGGTCCAAATTTGGTACACGTGTTAGTTGTCTATGTGGCTCGGACGAGTTCGTTAGCCAAAAAAATCCAACAACCGGAAGTACGTTTTTTGACCGGAAGTAACTATTTTTTGAGATTTTTACTACGAGAATGAAATTTTTTTAGAGTTTTTTCTAACAATATAAATGTAGGATGTTATTCTGCGCATTTTGTTTTTTTACGCGACCTTATAGCTCGCTTGGTTCCCCCAAAAATCGACAAAAACGTAAAATACCATAAAAGTACCCAGTTTAAAGCCAAGTGATGCAAACTCGCGAGGCCACTAGGAGGAAACAAATTCTACTAATATATTGCGTACACACAGACAGCTGTTCAACGCCTTCGTGAGTAGACCTATTTCCCAAATTGTTGGTTGAAACCCTAAAACATAGGCATATAAACTTAATTTTGGAAATTTGCTCAACTCACGTCAGCGGTCCAGCTGCGTGGTCGATTTATTTGATGTATTAATTAGCTTGTTAAATAGACATATATCAATTTCGTAAGTGACACACCTGTTTTGTTTTTTAAAACTTTTTGAACTGCAAATCTTATGTTTTAATCGAATTTCCGTAGTAAAGTCGAGGTATTGCAGTGACTCTTACGATGAGACTTAAGGGCGAGAGTAGTAAATAAGCACCGATATTTATTTACTATCGGTTTTAAGTGCCATTAAAAAATTTATATAGTGTGTTCGCACTCTAACGGCAACATTTTACGTCTGATTTGGTCCAAATTTGGTACACACGTTGGTTTTTCCAAGTCACTCGAACAAGTTCGTTAGCCGAAAAAATCTAAGAACAGGAAGCACTTTTTTGCCCAGGAGTATTTTTTTTAGATTTATTGTACTAGAATGAAACAGTTTTGGGGTTTTATAAAAAATAATACAGGTGATTGTTCTGCACATTTTGTTTTTACACGACCTTATAGCTTCCCCCAAAATCGATCGAAACGTAAAAGTACCCGGTTCAAATCCACGTGGGGAATTTTACCGTGGACGGAATCTTCTGATCCAACGGACGGGATACAAGCTAGCAGAGGGAGTTTGTTCTCCGAGAGTGAAACGAAGCAGTCTATAATACAAGACCGTGAAGACTAGGCGCAAACTCGAAAAGCGAGTTTTCCGCTCAGAGCGGAACGAATCAGCGCGTGAGCAGGGGCTAGATTATGTGGTGCAAACAGATTCTACTAATATTTTTCGTATAAGCAGACAGCTATTCAGCGCCTTTGTAAGTAGACCAATTGCCCAAATTGTTGGTTGAAATCCTAAAACACATAAGCTTATTTATTAATGATGGATGTTCAATTGCTATCCAGACAAAGGTACATTTAAATTTGCATATTTTGCTAATGACTTTTGTAACAACATTACATAATGGTGCACACATAACTGACGCCATTTTCAAACCTAAATTTTTCCAACAAGAACAACTTAAAATAACCGAAATGTAGTAATGTTAAATAAGTTACCGCTCAAAGTTAAAGTTTGTACATAAACCTAGGGATTCAATTGTTGTTCTGACCCCGGTCTGTTATCACTTGTTGCCGTCAGGTGTGTGTTTGTGTTTTCTGTGTTTGTCATATTATTTTTCTAGCTTCTCAGGTTCAGCTTCGAGATATACTACGTAGATATTTAATGTTAATGGTATATTTTAGTTTTACATTGTTTTTGTTTAACATAGGTCAAGATGTAGTAATATTAACTATTCAAAGTTATCGCTGAAAGTTGAAGTTGTAGTCATTGTACGCACACTAAGCATATAGAAATGTTTAGATTTCACTTGTGGTATAGTTTAGAAGGTGTCAAATGCCATTAAAAACTGCCTGGTAAATAAGCTTTTAAATAATGTAATTTGCAACCTTTCGTTTGTCCCACTTTTTAAGAGTATTCACAGCCTGAATATGAAACACAAGACGTGCTGAAATGTACTGTACGGTATTGTACTATCAAACACACAAACTGATAAGATAATAATGTTTAAGACAACTTCCAATATCCAGCAACAAACACAAGTTATATATTATAGTGGCAATTAAGGATGTATTAATCCAGGTTTCTCTGTGGCGATGAAGTACCAGATTCCTATGCAAATATAAACATGTTATATTTAAATCCGTTCGATGAAGTGATATTCGATTTCCTGATTTGCATGTTTTATAAATTAATCATGCTATTAAAGGCGTGTTTACAGTGTGCTGATTTATTCAACAACGCCACGCAATTCTGTTGATTGTTGCAATCATGTATTAAGACAAAAACATGTATTATTAGCGAATTTCCATAGGAAAAATGAGCTGTTGCAGTGGCCCTTATGGTAAGACCCAAGGTCGGGAGTAGCAAATGGGCACCGATCATGGTCCCCAGAACAGGTTTTGGGGTGTCATTAAAAATCATATATATATATATGTATATATATATGTATATATGTGTGCGCACTCTAACGGACGCATTTTACGTCCGATTTGGACCAAATTTGGTACACACATTGGGTTTCTCAGTCGCTTGAACTGGTAGGTTAGCCAAAAAAATTGACTGGAAGTAGGCCAAATTTTTGACCAGAAGTAGCTTTATGTATATATTGTGTGAGCACTCTAACGGACGCATTTTACGTCCGATTTGGTCCAAATTTGGTT
>JAGFPH010000116.1:261644-272641 GCA_018207615.1 Philaenus spumarius | reverse complement strand
TATGTGTGCGCACTCTAACGGACGCATTTTATGTCCAATTTGGTCCAAATTTGGTACACAGGTTGGTTTTCTATGACGCTTAGACGAGTTCGTTAGCTAAAAAAATTTACAGGAACTAGACCAATTTTTTTACCGGAAGTAACTTTATGTATAAGTGTGCGCACTCCAACGGACGCCTTTAACGTCCGATTTGGTCCAAATTTGGTACACAGGTTGGTTTTCTAAGTCGTTTGGACGAGTTCGTTAACCAAAAAAATTTACTGGAAGTAGACCAACTTTTTGACCAAAAGTAAACAAAATTTGAGATTTTTGGTACTAGAATAAATTTTTTGAAGTTTTCTTTAAAATAATAGACATACGAAATAATTCTGCACATTTTGTTTTTTTGTGCGACTTTATAGCCCATCTGGTTTTCCCAAAAACAATCAAAACGTAAAATACAGTAAAAGTACCAGAATTAAATCCACGGCTTTTACCGTGTTGACCGATGGCAATATATTTGGTGTATGCTGGCAGCACCTTCGTGAGTAGATCAATTTCCCAAATAGTGGTTTGAAACCCAAAAACATATGTAAATTTAATTTTGGAAATTAGCTCAACTCACGTCAGCGGTCCAGCTGCGTGGTCAAATTATTTTAATTTGTAATAATTTTTCTGCTTACACACTTTTCCAGCAAGGTTTAATTTAATTAAATTACGATTGAAAAACATGGACCAAGATCGGGGATTCGAACCCAGCACCTTTACCATTCCTTGGTAACGCTCTGTGGTCGATGTTATCTCACTTGTACGGTCTGTTCTGGTGTGAACAGGGAGGCTCAGTTGGTAGAGCGTTACCAAGGAATGGTAAAGGTCCTTGGAAAAACATGGACCAAGACCGGGGAGTCGAACTCAGAACCTTTACCATTCCGTGGTAACGCTCCGTGGTCGATGTTAGTTATCTCACTTGTACGGCCTGTTCTGGTGTGAACAGGGTGGCTCAGTTGGTAGAGCGTTACCAAGGAATGGTAAAGGTCCTGGGAAAAACATGGACCAAGACCGGGGAGTCGAACCCAGCACCTTTACCATTCCGTGGTAACGCTCCGTGGTCGATGTTATCTCACTTGTACGGTCTGTTCTGGTGTGAACAGGGAGGCTTAGTTGGTAGAGCGTTACCAAGGAATGGTAAAGGTCCTGGGTACGAGTCCCGGTCTTGGGCCATGTTTTTCACTTGTAATTTAATTAAATAAATATACAGAGTGTTCATAAAGTCCCTTTAACCCCCTTTATTATTTTTGTTATCCTTATAAATAAAACTGAGAATCTGTGTGTGTGTGTGTGGGTCGCCGTACGGACAAATTATAGAGAGTTAAGCCATGAAATTTTCAGGAAATGTTCCTTAGGTAATGTAGTTTTGCACCTATGTCTTAGTTTTTTGTATTTCCTCTAGGGCTTTGACCCACGGGCACCCAAAAAAATGCAATGTTAATCTTATGGAGTGAAAAAGACGTAAAAATCAAAACATTTGTCTGCTATTAAACTAACACAGCTGTGGTATATACTGTTTATTTTAATTCACTGCCATCTAAATTAGACATATGGGTTAAACTGCATTATAAATAAAACATAACGTATGTTTTTATAAGGTACCATTGGGGGTTGGCGTGCGGAGCACGCAGGGGTCTCCCCTAGTTGAAAATAAGTTAACAAAAATTTGAATATGTCTTGTGTTGCATAACAGGACAAATTTTTTGACATATCTGAACCTTTATGATTTTGGGTGGCTTGAGGGGGTAGGGGCTAACAATTTCAAATATAAAAGTAGGTCATGTAATACACCATTGAAAAGTTTATTAAAAGAGAAACACACGCAAACTAGAGCTTAGTATCTTGCTTCGTTTCAAAGTAATGGACAATCAAAGTTCTGAAACATTATATTGTAATCTTAACATCAAAGCAAGTTATTAATTTGTTGATATTAGGAATAGGTACGTTGTATGTTATAGCCCCTCAAAATCATAGAGGGTCAGATATTTGTCCTGATATGCAATACAAGATGTATACAAAGTTTTGTTAACTTTTTTTCACTAAAATGATGAAAGGGTTAAAGATACTTTATGCACACTCTGTATAACACCACTCAACGGGTTAATGTTTCTTTGTGAATTTAGTATTTCATAATTTTCAAAAATCCCTTTTACCTATAAGCCGTTTCTACCCAGATATATGTGCAACAGTAACTTATTATAGTAATTTTGTTTGTGTTTTTTTGTTTGTTTAACGTCCTGCTGTTTTGCACTTTAAGGCTAATGAAGACGGCACTTACAGTTTTACGTGGAATCCGAACCACAGCCAATGATATCTCTTAAGAAACCATTTAGAAAATTATTCGGGGTCAATGGGAATTGAACCCGAAACTTTTCCATTGATGGTTGCCATGACGATTGATAAAGCTTTCACGCCTTAACAACCACATCCATCGCGGCTATTTATTATAATAAAACATTAATCTATATATATATATATAAGCCAAATCCACTGACTCACTGATCACGATTTCTCAAAAACTACTGAACGGATCGGATCGAAATTTGGTATGTAGCTACCTCTAGGGCCATAGGTGCTCACTAAGAAAGGTTTTCAAAAAATTCGAAATTTTAGGGAGGTTTTAGGGAGGTCAAAGTTACTAAATCACGATTTCTTTAAAACTACTGAACGGAATGGAATAAAATTTGGTATGCAGCTTCCTCTAGGGCCGTAGGTGCTCTCTAAGAAAGGTTTTTTTTTAAAAAAATCGAAATATTAAGGGGGGGTTAAAGTTACTAAATCACAATTTCTCTAAAATTACTGAACGGATTCTAATGAAATTCAGTATGTAGCTTCCTCTAGGGCCGTAGGTGCTGATAAGAAAGGGGTTTTAAAAAATCCGAAATTTTAGGGGGAGTTGTGGGGAGGTCAAAGTTACTAAATCACGATTTATTTAAAACTGCTGAACGGAATGGAATAAAATTTGGTAGGAAGCTTCCTCTAGGGCCGTAGGTGCTCTCTAAGAAAGGTTTTAAAAAGAAATCGAAATATTAGGGTGAGGGGTCAAAGTTACTAAATCACAATTTCTCTAAAACTACTGAACGGATTCTAGCTTCCTCTAGGGCCGTAGGTGCTGATAAGAAAGGGTTTCTACAAATTTGAAATTTTAGGGGGGTTTGGGGAGGTCAAAGTTACTAAATCACGATTTCTCTACACCACTGAACGGATTGGAATACAATTTGGTATGTAGCTTCCTCTAGGGCCATAGGTGCTCACTAAGAAAAGTTTTTAAAAAATTCGAAATTTTAGGGGGCTTGTGGGGGTTTTGATGTTATTAAATCATGATTTCTCTAAAACTACTGAACGGATTGGAATAAATTTTTCTAAGGCCGCAGGTGCTGATAGGACAGGGATTTCAAAAAAATTTAAATTTTATTGGGGTTTGGGGTCAATGTTACTAAATCACGATTTCTCCAAAACAACCGAACGGATTGGAATTAAATTTGGTATGTCGTTTCCTCTAGGGCCCTAGGTGCTCGCTAAGAAAGGGTTTTTAAAAAATTCGAATTTTCAGGAGAGGTTTGGGGGGGGGGGTCAAAGTTACTAAAAATTCCCATAAGAAATACATAGTGTAATTTATATTCATAGATATAATATATTTTTTGTTAATATACATTTAACTTTGAGTTGTCTATCCGTGCAAAGCCGGATCGGGCCAGCTAGTGATAAATATTTGCAAAATAGTAATTTATTTCATTACGTAATATTAACATTTAAACTTCAGTCAGTAGTTTAAATTCAGCAAATAATTCGATCACGCCGCTGAACCGCTGACGTAAAGTTTAGCAAATTTCCAAAATTAAATTTATGTTTTAGTATTTATTTCAATCAACTATATGGGAACTTGGTCTACTCATGAAATATATTAGTAGAATTTGTTTGCACCTAAGCCTCTGACTCACGCTCTGCTTCGTTCCACTCGCAGCGGAAAAACTCGTGATGTGAGTTTGCACCTTGACCTTGAGGCCTCGGGTTATGAACTGCTTCGCCTCGCCAGCAGCATACAACCTCGTATCAGAAGTAGACCCCCTACATCCTGAACAAGTCCAGAAAATCTCCTACTTTTATTTAAACCGGGTACTCTTAGAGTAATTTACAAAACGTTTTCATTGATTTTAGGGGAACCAAGCGAGCTATAAGGTAGTAAAATAAACGGTACCATATAACTGCCACATACTTTCTTCCATTTGAAACTTTATACCTTCCCAAGAGTAGCATAGGAGGTGGTTATTTAGAATTTCAAAAGTAGGAAAATGTTACCATGGAAAATATTAGATGCATGTAACACACATCCATATTATATTATATTATTATTATTTAAACTATTCGATCGATTTCGAACAAATTTGCACCAAACATGTCAATTAGGCCTGTATAGATGCACGAAAAAAGGTTTTGAAAAACAACCCAATTTTTGGCCAAAAACCTCCAAAAATCAGTTATTATTATTACCTAAACGAGAATTTTTAGTAAGATGCGGTTTTTTTGCATATTGTAGGGTACATTAAGGGCTACAAACAAGCAAAATTTTATCAAAATAGTTAGAGCCGTTTTTGAGAAATTTAGATTTTTCTCGTTTCTTGGCCATTTTGGGGCGTAAAACCCCTTAAAAATCAAAAATTTGAAAAAATGAAAAATGCCTGGAGATATTCCAGAACTACACCTACATACCAAATTTCATCAAACTCGGACCGTTAGTATGGTCTCCAGCTCTGTACACATCCTTACAGACACACGGACAGGCATCACAAAAAAAAATCCTTTTTTTGTGTTCAGGGATCACCAAAACAAATAATTACATTAAAAATATTTTTGGGTTCTTGGAGCACCAACACAGATAATTCCACTAAACATTTTTTTGGGGTTCAAGGAGCACCAAAACAGATAATTTCACTAAAAATTCAAATTCGAAAATTTGGACGAAAACAATACTTTCTCCATATACTACGTATAGGGTGGAGAAAGTAAAAAACCCAAAATGTGCAGAATAATGTCCTACATTTACTTTTGTAGATAAAACCCCTAATAAAGTGTCATTCTAGTACGAGAAATCTAAAAAAATAATTAGGCTACTTTTGGGCAATAATAATTTTAATGACACTACAAAACGTGTTCTGGAGACCATGATCGGTTCTCCCGACCTTATGTCACTGCAATAGCTCATCTTTCCTATGGAAATTCGCTAATAATTTATGTTGGTAACAGAAGTTAACTTTCTGTACCAATTTGATAAGCTACGAACATTACTGTTGCAATGAAATTATTGAAGTTGCAAGGTTCATCGTAATCCCAATCTACCGGGACGATTTTAGTGCTGTTTGTTTTAAATGTCAGAAAATGTTGTCATTATTATCAAAAAAATTATGAAATATCAATTTTATTTCATGGATATTTTCATAAGGGCACTTTTTGAGTTTTTTTTTTGTTTGAGGTTAAAACCAGATTGATATCGTACCTATTTCTGAAGATCTACCTAGCCGATTTTAGTGCTATTTGTTTTAAATGACAGAAAATGTTGTCATTATTATAAAAAATTATGAAATGTCAATTTCATAATTGAAAGGGCACTTTTGGAGTTTTATTGGTTTTAGGTTAAAACCCTATTGATACCTATTTATGGAGATCTACAGAGCTGATTTTAGTGCTGTTTTTGCTTTAAATGAAGCAAAATGTTGTCATTATTATCAAAAAATTATGAAATTTAAATCTTTATTTCATTGGTATAAGGGCACATTTTGAGGTTTTTGATTTGAAGCTAAACCCCTTATAAATTAATAACCTGCTTTTATTTTATAATAAAAATAAATAATTTTCTAGAATTTTAATTTAATTGTCCATTACTTTGAAATTTATTTTTTTATTTTTATTATTTTTACTAAAATTAGTTACAATAAAACTAACAATCAGTTTACATCTGACAAATACAATAAATACTGTCCACGTTAACCCATGAGTGCTCGTAGATTGTGTTGACTAAACTGTAAGTTCAAAAGGCTTAGTCCTCTTGAGTCGTCTGAATGTTGTTTCTTCACTATCTAACAGTCTGGACGTTACCTAGTTAATATGATATTTCAGCCGTTTTTCATGGCTTTGAGCACATTTTTTTTATTATTCAGTAACAGCGAGTACTTTTTAAGTCCCGATGGAGGTCAGTATTACGAATATACCATGGCGCATTAACCATGTTTCGCAGAACTTTGTGAAATCGCTCAATGATTTGCACGTTTGCTGTTTTAGCACATCCCATAGCTAGATTCCATTGGTCCAAATTGGTTTCAAAACTTGTTTGTACAGCACCACCTTATTATACAGTGATTATTGTGATCTTTTGCCTAACAGCCAATACATCTTTCTTAATTTGATGTTCAGTTCTTTATTTTTGATGCGCTCCTTCCAGCGAATTTTAACATCTAATGTCATACCCAGGTATTTCGCTGTGTTAGAATGGGGAATGTTCTATTTATTACGATTTGTGAATGGTGATAAATCCTTTTGTTTGTGAAATTAACGTGCATTGATTTAGTTTAATTTATTTTTATGCGCCATTTTATCATCTGCAAATGTAGCTATATACACCTCTGTTTGCTTTGAGACTGGGATCTCTAGTGTATAGAAGATAGAGCAGTGGCTCCAAAACACTACCCTGCGGAATTCCTGATTTAATGTCTTTTAGCTTAGAATAAGCTTCTTAATTATACTTATTTATTTCATCACTTTTTTTGTTATTGTTCCAATGGAACTTGTGACATGTCATTATTAATTACATATTATACACATAAAAGTTACCAAAAATAATACGTACATATACTTAAAATCACACATACATTTACATACAAATTTTATCAAAACTACGGTTTATTAATATATTTTTAAACAAATAAGCCCTTTCCGACACCTGTAGGCTGGGCTCAGGTACCTCTGGAAAATTATTCTTCCCGAGTGAACTCTTGAAAACCTGGATAGAACCTATGTTTTTCATATTTTCTGGAAGTGTATTGAACAACTAACAACTTTATACCAGAGTAGTAAAATCCGAGTTCAAAAAATTTAGTCTGTGAACAGGACATTGAAAAAGTTGTTGACGCCAATTCTTCTTGCTTCTCACGCAAATACCGATTCACGCAAGGTAGGATTTAACTGAATATAACTTGAAAATGGCTGAATAGCCGAAACGGCCATCGTTTAGCGACTATAATGGAATGTTGAAGACGGTAAGTCATAAATCTAATAATGAATATAACCATTAGGAGCTGTGATTACGTTCAAAAGAAGCAAGATACTGAGCTCCCACGCAGTATAATAGGCCTACAATCGATGTAATAGCCAAGATATTAGCTTCCTTATGTAAAGAAACAACCTTGAAACTTTCCTCATTATCGATATTCTTTAGGCCTATTATACCGCATCACAACACCAAGGGTTTTTTAAATGTTTACTGGCGCCCTTTTTGTACCAATCTTATATTTACTTCAATTTAATGGTTTGTTAGGGTCATTTACCAGATTCGATTGATCGAATCAATAACGCTCTAGCGGGAGAACCATTAAATAAGCAGGTTCAATAATTAATTACAGAGACGAGAAGATACGGTTAAGATTACTGATTTACAGGGAGTCACAAAAAATATTAGTTGGCTATACAGGACCGGATTGTATACATTGAATAAATGATAATTATGTCCAGTAACTTTTTTTCGAATTCGGCTTAGTTTAGTCGCAATCACCCATTTAGTTTTTTTTACAAAAACTCACTGATACTCCAGAAATAAATAAGATATTGAGTTCAAATTTTGGTATAAGCATTTTGTATGTTACGATTTACGAGTGTACTAAACACCTAGAATTTATGTTTATAATTTTTAAAATGGCAGCCGTTAGAAATTTGTAAAGTGGAATATCTTGAAAACCACTAACTTTCCAGAAAAATTACAAGAGAAAAAATTTATTTTTTTAACTACAATAATAACATATTTTTTTGCCGTTTCTGTAGGTAAAAAAATAACGGAATTATTGACAAAAAAATTAAAACACAATTTCTTGGTAATAGTCTACAAAATTTAACAGAGCAATGGATTTTTATCGTATTTATTAAAACTGTAAGAAGTAAAAAATGTTTAATCTTTTAGGAAATCAAAAAAGTTCACATTTTTAATAACAAACAAAACGGGTTTTTAATTTTTCGGTTTCAAACTGAAAACATAATTTTTTGGTATTGTCTATAGCAATACAGAAATAACAATAATAGTACATACATTTTTTTAAATTTCCTAAACATTTTTTAAAGTTACCGGTTTTTGAGATATTTTACATGAAACATGTTAAACGGCTGCCATTTTGAAAATATACAGTATGAAAAAACGTTTCGCTTTTTTCTACATGGGTAAAAGATGTCATACCAAATGTGTTCAACATATTTCCTACATCCAAAGATATTGAGTATTTTGTAAACAAAAAGAAAAAAAACCGTAAGCAGCACTGCCGCATTACTATAGCCGAATTTTCTTTTCATGGAATAACTAGTATTATATAATGAGAGATTGTGGTATACCAGGCAATGAAAAAGCTGATGCGTTGGCCAGCACCGCATGTAACATGGGCCCTGCACCTGAAGCATGTTTTTCACTACTGCAGTGCAAGAGAGCGGCTGAAAACTGGCTTGAAACTACATGGAACCAGCGATGGCAGCACTGCGACTCTGGACGAGCCTTTTACGCTCTTCAGCGTACTCCAAGTGATCCCCGTTTACACAAATCAATTCCTCGATTCGTGTCTTCATTTGCGGCAAGAGCTCGCACGGGTCATATTGTCACAAACAAATATCTACACCGTTTTAAATTATCTAATAGCGATCTGTGTGTTGGTGGAAGAAAGTCTGGAACACATTCTCCTCCAGTGCTCCCTCCCACTTCCTTAGGGAGCGAGAAATATTAAAAGTGAAACTTGGTGAAGAGGCCACCCTGGCGAATATTCTATCGGACAGCAAGTTTTGGCAGAGTGCGGCACTGTTATACCGGAGACATCGAGCCATCGGAGCGGAAAGCACTGGAAGCTCGCCTTAAGAAGTAAGAAGTAAGTATATAATGAGAGATTCCTATGCATTTTGTTCCTTGTTGCGGAAATTGTTCCAAATATATCTTTGCACAGGATTATAGTAAATTTAATTGTCTTTCGAATGATATAGCTCACAAATGGCACATGGGTTTATGAGTTGGGAGAAATTGCGTAATTACCTTACATTGATAATACAAAAAAAAAAAAAAAAACATTTATCAGGAGATTTCTATCAGTTTTGTTCTTTGTTCCGGGGACTGTACCTGAATTACCTTTGCACAGGATTGTATTAAATTTAATTACCTTTCGAACGATATAGCTCAAAAACTGCACACGGGCTTATGAGTGGGAGAAATTGTGCAAAAATCTTACACTGACAAAATCATTTGTTTGGAGCTTCGTATCAATTTTGTTCTTTGTTCCGGCGACTGTACCCGAATTACCTTTGCACAGTATTGTAGTAAATTTAATTACCTTTCGAACGATATAGCTCAAAAATTGCACACGGGTTCATGAGTGGGATAAATTGAGCAAAAACTATACACGGATAATGAAAAAATCATTTATCAGGAGCTTCCTATCAATTTTGTTCTTTGTTCCAAGTACTGTACCTGAATTACCTTTGCACATAATTGTAGTAAACTTAATTACCTTTCGACCGATATAGCTCAAAATTGGACACGGGCTTATGAGTGGGAGAAATTGAGCAAAAACTTTACACGGATAGTGAAAAAATCATTTATCAGGAGCTTCGTATCAATTTATTTCCTTGTTCCGAGGACTTTACCTGAATAACTTTTGCACAGAATTGTAGTAAATTTAATTACCTTTCGAACGATATAGCTCAATAATTGCACACGGGCTTATGAGTGGGAGAAATTGAGCTAAAACCTGTCATGGATAATGAAAAAATCATTTATTTGGAGCTTACTATCAATTTTGTTCCTTGTTCCGGGGACTTTACCTGAATTACTTTTGCCCAGGATTGTAGTAAAATTAATTACCTTTCGAACGATATAACTCAAAATTGCACACGGGTTTATGAGTGGGAGAAATTGAGCAAAAACCATACATGGATAATGAAAAACTCTTTTATCTTGAGTTTTCTATCAATTTTGTTCCTTGTTCAGGGGGCTTTACCAGAAATACCTTTGCACAGGATTGTAGTAAATTTAATTACCTTTCGAACGATATAACTCAAAATTGCACACGGGCTTATGAGTGGGAGAAATTGAGCAAAAACCTTACACGGATAATGAAAAAAAATCATTTACTAGGAGATTCCTATCAATTTTGTTCCTTGTTCCGGCGACTGTTCCTGAATTACTTTTGTTCAAGATTATAGTATCTTTAATTACATTTAGAACGATATAGCTCAAAAATTGCACACGGGTTTATGAGTGGGATAAATTGAGCAAAAACTTTACACGGATAATGAAAAAATCATTTATCAGGAGCTTCCTATCAATTTTGTTCTTTGTTCCAGGGACTGTACCTGAATTACCTTTGCAACAAGATTATATTAAATTTAATTACCTTTCGAACGATATAGCTCAAAAACTGCACACGGGCTTATGAGTGTTGGAAATTGTGCAAAAACCTTACACGGATAGTGAAAAAATCATTTATTTGGGGATTCTTATCAATTTTGTTCTTTGTTCCGGGTACTGTACCTGAATTACCTTTGCACATAACCGAGGACTTTACCTGAATAACTTTTGCACAGGATTGTAGTAACTTTAATTACCTTTCGAACGATATAGCTCAATAATTGCACACGGGCTTATGAGTGGTAGAAATTCTGCAAAAACCTGACATGGATTATTACAAAATAATTTATCGGGAGTTTCCTATCAATTTTGTTCCTTGTTCCGGGGACTG
>JAGFPH010000116.1:203004-261634 GCA_018207615.1 Philaenus spumarius | reverse complement strand
GACATTTATAATGAAAAAATCATTTATCGGGAGTTTCCTATCAATTTGTTCCTTGTTCCGGGGACTATACCTGAATTACTTTTGCACAGAATTGTAGTAAATTTAATTACCTTTCGAACGATATAGCTAGAAAAGTGCACACTGGCTTATGAGTGGGAGTAATTGCGCAAAAACCTGACATTTATAATGAAAAAATCATTTATCGGGAGCTTTCTTCAATTTTGTTATTTGTTCGGGGGTTTGTAAATGAAATACTTTTGCACAGGATTGTAGTAAATTTAATTACCTTTCGAACGATATAGCTCAAAAATTCCACACGGTCTTATGAGTGGGAGCAATTGTGCAAAAACCTGACATGGATAATTAAAAAATCATTTATCGGGAGTTTTCTATCAATTTTGTTCCTTGTTCCGAGGACTGTACCTGAATTACTTTTGCACAGGATTGTAGTAAATTTAATTACCTTTCGAATGATATAGCACAAAAAGTGCACACTGGCTTATGAGTGGGAGTAATCGCGCAAAAACCTGACATTTATAATAAAAAAATCATTTATCTTGAGTTTCCTATCAATTTTGTTCCTTGTTCCAGGGACTGTACCTGAATTACTTTTGCACAAGATTGTAGTAAATTTAATTACCTTTCGAACGATTTAGCTCAAAAACTGCACACGGGCTTATGAGTGGGGGAAATTGTGCAAAAACCTTACATTTATAATGAAAAAATCATTTATCGGGAGCTTTCTATAAATTTTCTTCCTTGTTCCGGGGACTGTACCTGAAATACCTTTGCACAGGATTGTAGTAAATTTAATTACCTTTCGAACGATACAGCTCAAAAATTGCACACGGGGTTATGAGTGGGAGGAATTGTGCAAAAACCTTACACAGATAATGAAAAAATCATTTATCGGGAGCTTTCTATCAATTTTGTTCCTTGTTCCGGGGACTATACCTGAAATACCTTTGCACAGGAGTGTAGTAAATTTAATTACCTATCGAACGATATAGCTCAAAATCTGCACAAGGGCTTATGAGTGGGAGAAATAATGCATTTTCCTAGCTCTAACTTTGCCATTTTGGTTTAATTCAAACGATCCGCCATTTTGTGTAAAATCGAAAAATGATAATATCAGTGTCTGGGACATCCTACAAGGACCCTTCCACTAAAATTTCAGCTATTTTGAAGCATATTTACTACCATTTTATCAAGGTGGGAAGAACCCATATACTTACATACCGTTAAATCCCTACCCAAAAACGATTAATCGGTATAACTCCGCCATTTTGAATCCGATCGAAAAACAAAAAAAAGTGTATCTGAAGAATCCTACTAGGACCCTTTCACCAAAAAATCAGCAATTTTGAAGCATATTTACTATCACTTATCAATCCGGAAATAAAACATATATATATATATATATATAAAGTAATTTTCAAATTGGTTCGAGTGTAATAGCTCTTATTTTCTTCAAAAATTCGGCTAAAAAGGTTGGATATCGAAGCATTCCTGAAGCATATGAACTTTTTCTTTATTTTCACTGGTATAACACGTCCTGAAAATTTCTCCGTTTCTTACTGAATAATCATCAACGTTACGTAAGTTAAGATTTATGATCAACAAAAACACCATTCTCTTTACACGATAAATTAAATAGTACAGATGAAGCAAGTTTTCTAGCGCTTAATTAACCTTTATTGTAGTTGACATTGAAAGCGGTCGGCCTTTATTAGACCTCAGACAGTAGGCAAGCTGTACGTATGCTATGTTGTGGTTAGACCTACCTCAACATAATTATATATTTATTATGCTATAGCTAGGTTAACATTCTCGTACTGTCGTCTACCAATCAGATCTTATTTCCGTAAGAGTAGTCTAACGATGTATAGTGTACTATAGTCGAATTAAAACCAGAAACGTATTGGACTGTAGTTGTAGTGGGAGGCTCTTCGGGAACGATCGGATATTTTCGGCAGCGGTGTTGCCAAGTCGTACAGAATAGACGCGGCACTACTGAGAGTGAGAAAGGCAGCCAGATAAATTTAGCACCGCTGTCAGGGTTGTCATGGCAACTGCCCGATTGTCATTGGCCGAGCGCAGAGCCTAAAACCCCCACCGTAACGGCCGAACCTTCCCCAATACGTTTCTGGTTTTAATTCGACTATAGATAGCTCCGCCAGCTGCTCATCAACCCCGCGGCTAAGAAAATGCAAACCAATTATGTTTACTATATTTTCACGGGAATGACGATTATTAGCGAATTTCCATTTGAAAGATGAGATATTGCAGTGACGTAGTGACTCTTATAAGTTAATCGCGCCCTCTAGTGGTGAAACTATGAGGAATTTGAAAAAAAACTTGGTAAGACATAAGTCGGGAGTAGTCAATGAGCATCGATCATGGTCCCCGAACATGCTTTATTATTCAAGTAAATGGTTTTGAGATTTTTCATACTAGAATGAAATTTTGAGTACTAGCAAAGCGAGTTTTTTCGCTGCGAGCGGAACGAAGCAGCGCTTGAGCCAGGGTTGGATGCTGATGTGCAAACAAATTCAATTAAATATATAGTTCGTACACCTAGCATGGGCGCCCATACCTATGAGCAGAGGGGGGCCACGCCCCCTTGCTCCCAGTGAAATTAAAATATGTATATTACTAATTATAGTCAGGTATTTTTCTTTAAAGAGATTAGCGCTAAAATATGTTTTAAATGTTATGTGCCGTTTGATTTTGCATATACTTATTTAATTTTTTACAAGAGTTCAAGCATGAGCTGGATCACTACTTGGTGCGGCCTCTAGTAGTGATAAGTCTTTGTTTATTCACTGACTGTGTAAAGGTACAGACTCAATGCTGTGTGGGTTAACATTTCAGCTGAACAACCAAATTGGCTTTCCAAATTTTAAAAGTTTTCTTGGGAAGGTCAAAAATTTCCCTGGACTCCATTTGCCGAAGGAGGGGAGGGTACTCTTTAACACGTTCACTGCTACGCAATTTCGTACTTCCTATGCTAGGAGCTGACCTTTTATGTTTTATATTGATAATCTAAATGAGTAGAAATTACTTTATTTTTTTATTTTTGAACCTTTCTACGTAATAATTACTAATATTTTGAAGCGATCGCACATGTGCGTCCATAGCACATAGGCTTAAAATTGGGGTGCGAAGCACGCATTGCTCTTTGTATTGAAAATTCTTCCAGTTCGGGGGTTGGTGTGCGAAGCACGCAATGCACGGTGTATTGAAAATACTCCCAATACGGGGCTTGAAGTGCAATGCACTGTGCGTCGGCCGCATATAATAGTGTTCAGTGTCAAGCTCACATGTGCGTCCTTAGGCCGGCCGCATACCGGATCATACATTTTGACTTACGACAAAACATTTTGTAAGACAGTGTCGGAAGGCGTCTGATGCACTCGGTTTAACATTGGGTTAAACGGAGGCCCGCACACTGGCTGCGACATTGTGTGAAGACCCCTGCAGGCGTTGTACAGCGTATATTCCTTGTCGGGCGAAGGTTCCCCAAGTTTCGTACTACGATAAAACACCTGCCAACAAATGGAACTGCGCAGGCGCGGGGGCCCCTACTCACTCACTTTACATGTGCTCAGAGCTGTTCTGATGTCAGCCATTGGTGATGGTATTGTCGTGCAGTTGTTTATCATTGTTGTAGGTTGTTAAGAAATACAATGTAGCCTCTTTTTATTCACAACAACCTAATATTACAGTAATAACAGTATAATTATTTCACTAACTCAAGTTCATAAATTACTAACATTACTAACACTATTATAAACAAGAACTAACACAAAGCCATTTTGTCCTGCCAAGAAACTGATTCTTCACGCGAATTAAAATACTCAACATAGTTATTTCTCACTTTGTACGCAACTCTTACAGCTCTTGTTCCTCGTCACAATCTTCAATGTTCATAATCTCAATTAGACACATCCCCGAGCTTATTTTATACACTACAAAGATATGACACAATCACACACTAATGTTATGCTCGGAAATCACCGACCGACTGGTGTCGTCGCATTCAAACATCTAACCCCTCACACTGCGTCATACAAGACAAAACGTTTTGACTGAAGCTGTTTTGTCGTAATACAAATGTATGATGTATGATGTTCGACCGGCTTTATAGCAGTGAACGTGTTAAGCCCATACCCCGGTCTAGCCCCCCCCC
This sequence comes from Philaenus spumarius, assembly GCA_018207615.1. Lineage (NCBI taxonomy): Eukaryota > Metazoa > Arthropoda > Insecta > Hemiptera > Aphrophoridae > Philaenus > Philaenus spumarius. The sequence continues at coordinate 257,442 of JAGFPH010000116.1, read as the reverse complement.
CAGAAAATATCATATGGGCGACCTTGACACGGAGGCAGCTATTCAGTGCCTTCGTGAGTGTACAATTTCTCAATTAGTTGGTTGAATCCCTAAAACATATAAACTTATTTTTGAAATTTGCTCAACTCACGTCTGAGGTTCAGCTGCGTGATCGAATTACTTTTACATAGAAGAGAGACAATTTTCAAGTTTTAAAATATGACCAAAATGGGTTACGGTAAAGCAGTAGGCCTTTATCAAACTGGTGTTTCAAGCCTTTTTCGTTGTCTGTGTTTGCTATTACCTATCCTAAAAAATACTGTTGGTTGTGAAGAATAATTACCTGATTCTAAATTTGCCAATTTGGTTGCTATGGTAATGAATATAAATGCTTTAAAAAAACGTGTGTTGGTTCTGTAGAAGACTGACCCAAAATTGTGTTTAGCTTAAGATCCAAATCTGTTGTTTTATTTGTAATATGGAACAACAAATGTTTGAATCATAATACAGAAAGGGTTTTTCGTTTATTTTTATTTTGTTAACCTAACAACAACAAAATACCGTTGGTTGTGAAAAATAATTAACCGATTCTAAATTTTTTAAGTTGGTTGATATGGAAATAAATGGAAATGCATTCAGCAGTGTGTTGTTTCAGTATAGACCACACCAAGAATTGTGTTGGTATGCTTTTTATTCAAGTCAACTGTTTTACCTTTTATAATGGCTGGGAGTGAACCCCGTATTTTGAACATTTTCAATCCTTAAAATCAATATTTTACAAAATAATTTTTTAGTGCAAGAAAAGTACCCTGAAAATTGTAAGACTAGCTATCATAGTTTTGTCTGTACGTTGATTATGAATCAGTTAGTCAGTCAGGACTTATACAGGGTGTCACAAAAAACCTTAATGGGTTGTACAGGATCGTATTGTATTCATTAAAATATATTTAAAATGTTCAGTAATTTTTTTACAAATTCAGCTTAGTTTAGTCGCAATCCACCATATTTTTTTTACAAAAACTCACTGTAACTCCAGAAAAAGATAAGATATTTAGTTAAAGTTGGTATAGGCTTAAGCATTTTGTTTGTACGGTTTACAAGTGTTCCCAATTATCAAGAATTTATGTTTATAATTTTCAAAATGGCGTCCCAATTTGCTCTACCGCGCAAAAAGAAGTCTCACTTCAAAAACTCAATTGATTTTAAGATGAGGCTTTCACCAAAGTGAATCATTAAAAATAGTTTCGAGATCAGGTTTATACAGCACGCATGGATCATAACTTAAGTTTGATTTTTTTAGTCAGTTTACAGGCTCTTTATTATTATTGAAAGACAAGTAAGCCCACGTGAAAAATCACAGGCAGATTAATTAAATACACTTCAAAAATACATACTTTATAAAAAATATTATTTAAAAACAACATTTTTACATTGCTACTTTAACTACCTATGTTGAGGGAATTTTTAACTAGTAAATTTGTACCATATTGTAAGGGTTATAAAACTGTAGGCCTATTTGTTAAAATTGTGTATTTACATACATTATTATATACCAAAATAAAGATAAAAATATTATATTACTTGGGTTCGTATTAAAATGCCGAAGTATTGAAATCTTACGAAAATTCTAAAACATTTACCCCCACTTTTTATGACTTTTCTCGGCGTGTTCGAGGTCTCTGAATACTATAAAGCAGTAAACAAATTTTGTGTCCGTGTTTCTGTCTGTCTGTGGACATGATATATGCACTCACAGACGTCGAAGAAAACTTCTGTTGGTGCCAAAATCTTCGTAATTTTATTGCGGAGAGCTGAACAACTTTTTATCTTTCTAGTGACAGCAACGTGACAAAAAACACGAGATAAAGTCTTGAAAAAAGTTTTCCATCTTTTCATTTTGTTTTCATAGATTTTTGTTTCATATTGATACATCATAATTATTAGAAGTTATTAATATTACAACGAATAAATTATTAATCGAATATGTTTAGGCCTATAACTTATAAATGTAATACGAAGATGTACGCATTTTTCCGAAGTTAAACAAATGGGTATCTTTGTACAAATATAGTCTATATATTGATGATAAAAGGTTTTATTTATATTCATTTTATAACCTCAAAGTAAATCTTATAAGGTATTATAGCGTACATTAGTTAGTTCTATAACTCATATTTCAAAAAATCAACTTCACCAGACATTATTGTATAGATTGAAGATGTTTTTTTTATGGGATGAGGAGTCCAAGGTCTTCCCACCACTGCGACCCACCAGGATCTATTGGGGTAAGATTTTCCCCTTTAATGATCATATCATATATCTCCAAGGTCTCTAATAAAAGGTGGAATCAACACCACCGGTCTCTTTCGTGCTAATATAACAAAAGCACTTCCAAATACCATGAATCTCCTACGTGCGAGAGCCTCGCATTCGCACAGCAGGTGTTGAGCCAATTCAATCCCAAAAGAGCAGAATCGACCGGAGTCTTCCAAGACCAGTCACTTTTCTTCGTCCAGATTTGAGTGGCTCTTGGGCCTCCCACAGAAGGAATCTGGGCCAATGACGGCTTTTTGGCCCCAATTGTAGCAAGGCGATCCACCACCTCATTTCCCTTTAAGCCTCCATGGCCAGGCACCCATTTAAGAGTAACTTCATTGAGTCTAGCCATTTTATTCACTACTTTGAAGCAGTCCCAAAATAGCCTTGATTCAAAGGTGAACGATTACAGCACCATGGTTGAAATTGTAAACATAATTACAAAGTATAATCTACGCTAGGTTTTGTTTTTAAGTATTAGGCCTACATATGATGGGTGAAATCAGCTGTTATATTATAATGTTACTCACGTACGTACGTATGTGCACCCACTTTTATAGGAATTGATTATATACGATACTGCTCATAACTAGCCATCTAAAGTAAAGACCACGGAAGATTACCGTTTGTACACCGAGACCTTGGATGCGCCAATCGCCATTGTGCGACGTTGTCACGTTCTTCCCACGCTTCTAACTGAACGCGACTGACTCAACGCATTTATAATTTTTTTCTATGCGCTCAAAGGCAATGCCACAACTGCCGTGAAGTACCTAGTTATTTGTATTGAAAAGTAGAGAAGAACACGAAACTTTAAAAAAAAGTACATATTCGTACGTGCTCTACTTCCTGAAATAACAGTAGTTAAAATATTGAAAGTTTCTGTGTTCTTTGGATACTGTTCTGTAGTTCATAATAGTATTTATGTTACATTATACTTTGCGAAAAAATTAAAAGAAACCCTATATATTTTATTTTATTTAAAAAAGTCATACTTATCCAATACCGATAGCAATGAGTCCGAAATTGAAATTGAAAATTACGATTCCGAAGTTCTATCTACAATTTTGGGTCATGACAATGAATAAGTATTCACATACGTTGGGTGCAGTGTGTAAATATGTATATGTTGTGTATTCCACTTAATATGTAGATTTAATAAATTGCATTTTGCTGTGAAGTTCAATTAAATTATTTTCATCTGGTTCTTTTAAATGGCTCCACCTCAGTATCATAAAATGTAATCAGGAAGTTTTGTAACCAAAGGTAACAGAAATTAATACATTCGTTAATTTTGTTTGTCAACACATTTTCAAGATTTACAGGAATTTCAATGGACGAATTATGAGTTTGACTTTTTTAATTTATCAGTTTTCAAAGACATGTATTTTGAAAATTTGCTTCTAAAACTACATTTTTACTTTTATAATTAAACTAGCTGACCCGTATGGCGTTGCCCGTGGTGGTTGGTATTTTCAGTCTTTTTAACATAATTGTATTCCTTTTAAGTGTTCAGTCAGTGAGTGGTATTTGGCTTTTATATATATAGATCTTAAATAATAAAAGCACTATTGTCATAATAATAAAAGATCTGAAATTATAATTTTAATAACTTTGATCCCCCCAAACCCCTCCTAAAATTTCGAAATTTTTCATATCCTGTCTTAGTGAGCATCTATGGCCCTAGAGGAAGTTACGTACGAAATTTTATTCCAATCCGTTCGGTAGTTTTGAAGAAATCGTGATTTAATAACTTTGATCCCCCAAACCGCCCTAAAATTTCGAATTTTTTGAAACCCTTTCTTAGTGAGCACCTATGGCCCTAGAGGAAGCTACATACCAAATTTCATTTCAATCCGTTTGGTAGTTTTTGAGAAATCGTGATGAGTGAGTCAGTGAGTGAGTGGTATTTCGCTTTTATATATATATATATTTCATTATTTAATAGTAGGGTATAATTTTATTATACATGGTTGAACGAGAAATGAATCAAGGAACGCTATGATTTGCTTATAGTGATTTTGTACTAATTACTCTTGTGAAGATATCAGGTTCTCAAAGTCAGGCGTCTACTAAACAAATACGATAGGCCTAGTAAAGCCCGTGTAGCCTCGAGTGACAAATACCAGGGTCCCTAGGAGTGTTCGAGACTAGCATAACACCAATGCTATATATTATGTCAATGCTGCGGTAACCTTTTGTGTTCTTTAATATAAGTATGTAATTGTGATTGTTGCAGTCGGCCACTGTCACCCTGATGTAGTGAAAGCAGGATGCGACCAGATGAGCGTCCTCAACACCAACAACCGTTTCCTGCACGACAACTTAGTCCTGTGTGCACAGAAACTGACAAGCTTCTTCCCAGAGAAACTATCCGTATGCTTCCTGGTCAACTCTGGCTCCGAAGCTAATGATCTCGCACTAAGGCTAGCTAGAGCTCATACCAAGAAATACGATGTCGTCACCTTAGACCAGTAAGTTCAGTTAGTAAGTCTCTTTATTTAGCACTAGTTGGTACCTGCGGCTTCGCTCGCAGATGTGATTAAATAAATAAAAGGACTATCTGGTGTTGTGTCGCCATTATACGCAATAAAAAAACTATTTCAGATCCGAGTTCCACGGCCCAAAAACGCACAGTAAGTTTCGCCCAAATCGATCTATGCTTCCCTTTTAGGCCTACGTAAATTATTATCTATGCACCAATGAACGCTTAAAATCCCGTTTCCCGCCAGTTTGTTACTCGTAACTCCCGAACGAACATACAAATTACAAATAAGGTTTTGAGTTGCATTTAATATCTTTGAGTACATTTCTCATTACTGCGTACTGTTTTGATATATATTTAACGGTTAAACCAGTGTATAAAGTAGGCTAAATTAAAACACAGATGGTCTTGTCAAAGTGTTGAGCTTTTCTTCCAAATCAGTTGTTTTATTTAAGGTGTGCACACACCGGCGCTATATGAGGGAGGCGTAGTGTTCGGTGTTTTAGTGTGTGTTTCTAGTGTGATTGGAACGAGCATGTGTTGTGTTACAGAATATTAAAGTTAGTGTTTATTATATACAGTTCTTACCATGTCATCGTCTGATGAAGAAGAAGTCCTGCTATTGCTTGATGTGGCAGAAGACGAACAACCGAAGAAAATGTGGGTTCACCAAATAAATTAAAAAAAGGCTTCAATTTGGCGAGTACCACACGCTCATGCCCCAGTTGAGAAAAGATGATAAAAGGTTTTACATCTATTTTAGAATTACTCAGGAATGTTTTGCTTAGTTTGATTGCTGACTACATGGTGTTATTGTTTTTAAACAACTAACTAGTTCAGAGGTTTTCCGCACGAAATACAATCGTGGGAAGCGCTGCAAACGCTGTAAACATCATGCCCGCTTCCCGCAGATCGCGCCGGTGTGTGTGGCTTCATATCCCACCTTGGTACACGCTTTACAACAGATCGTCTTAAAATTGGTTAAATCCTTAAATGCATTCGGGATAAAAATAAAAATAAAATTAATCAGTCTCAGTTTTAAAACGTTAGTTAAAAAAAAAAAAAAAAAAAAAAAAAACAGTACAAGATGTTTTTTACTTGTTGATGACCAGTTTGGTTCGAAACCAGTAATTTTAACTAAACCAAGTGCACAATAACTGGTTTATTCTCAAACCCAATGTTTTAATTCCATTACAATTAAACTATTAAATGAAAACCTCTTATTTGAAATACGTTAGGCCTACCACTAATTTTAATTAGTTTAATTATTACATTTGGGCTACAAATTAATAATACATTTAAAAGTTTTATTAACTTTATACAAAACTTAACTGTTAATTAATTTAACAGCACATGTGCCATAGGTATGAGTCCTAGTTATAAGAAATAGAGAAGATAGCCCTCAGGTTACATCTGCCTCCTATATATATGTTACAGCGCTTACCACGGCCATCTGTCTTCCTTGATTGACATTTCTCCTTACAAGTTCCACGATGACGCTTCCAAACCAGACTGGGTTCACGTGGTAAGTACTTTGAATTGTTACTTTTATGACAAATGGAACAACTATATTTATATTTATGTGAGTGTACTGTGCTTGCAGGTATTGTGATTTCTGTGTGTATACAAAAATAATAGCCATGTGTGATAAAAACTAGATTAAATGAGATCAGATTGAGTGTCAGTGACCAATATGTCTACAAAACATCACGCTTTAAAATAGGATTCCAAATCAGATTTAACGAAAATAAGACCATGTCCTTAGGGGTCAGTCATAGCCCAACCACATAATGTAAAAAGGGGGATTTTCAGTTTCATTCTCGCTCTAAGGGTTTTGTAACATCCTCAGACTTCTCAAAAGTTTCACAAAATGATATTAAAAACAGCACATCAATACACCCAATCAATACACCGAACAATAACAGTAACTTAACTAAGGTAGGAATAAATCATACATTGGTGATAAGGACCAGTGAATAGAGGTAGTCTCATAAATGTATTTCACATAACTTTTTTTATAAAAGTTTGGATTTGTCATAGTTTTTCTGTAATGCATTTCAAGTATTACTAATAATACAGTCTGCAAAATTGTATCTGCATTAATTTCGGAAATATAATGATAGGAAGGATTGTTGAACAATATTTTGAAAAGGAAATACCACAAAATAATTTTAAAAAAAATTTGAAATAAACTCATCATTATTAGCATTACTTTTTGTTACAAAACATTGATATTACAGATTGAAAACGGACAGATCCGATGGGCGAGAGTTGCAAACATCCAGGGCCTTGCACCATTGAAAAATTAAAGAAATTACTTAAACATTCAAGACGAATTTATAGTTCATATTGTACATTGTCATCAAGGTCCCGTGCCATATACAAATATTAAATAACAGAATTATAAAATCAAATCTAGTTTACATGGAAGACCCTAACACCTAAATGTCTGTTCGCAGGACTATCACTATACAATATTAAATAAATGAGTAATAGAATACAGAGCATAAAATGCAAAATTGTAGGTTGAATTCACAAATTTTGTGGGTAAATTTGAAATGCTTAAATGGCATAAATTGCTCCCATTTTGCATAAATATTTTCTAATTTTTCAGACCTTCCGCTGGGGGGTCTTCCGTACCACCGATCATACTGGCAGACTTACACCCTAACCAATGCGGGAACTCCAATATCGTATCGCCCAGGGTCCCTCATGGTCTAGATCAGGGCCGTCCCTAGGGTTAGCGGTGCCCGGGGCAATCGTAGCTGGGGCGCCCCCTCCTTCAAGTAATAGTCGCATATATAAACTTTTTGTGCTGCCACCAATACTTTAATACTTACACCACCTACCAATCTACCATAAGGATAAATATATATACACTCAATTCAAGGATTTTAATAAGTCAAGGAAATCAAATAGTTCAAACAATGTAATTCTAAATGAAAACTTAAATTACTGACAAATAGGTAAATTTATAACGGTATTCTTCGAGATTTTGCTAAGGAAAATTGTTCAATAATTTTTCCAAGGTTGAGTTTTTTCGCCTCCTCGTTTTCAAAGGAGAGTATCGCAAGCGACAACAATCTTTCTTGCGTCATCGATGTACGTAGGTAGGTTTTAATTAACTTCAACTTGCTGAAACTACGTTCACAGCTGGCCACTGTCACTGGAATTGTCAGCAATATGCGTAGTGCTATCCACAGATTAGTAAAAAGGTCTTTTCTGTCGGTGTTTTTGATTATATTGAGTGCTTCTAATGGTGATAGTGTCTTGTTGGCCGCCTTCTGCTCACACCATTTTTCAAAAACAGTAGTTATCAAACTAGCGTGTAGAAGTTCATTGTACAGTTCTTCCCCATTTATATCTGAAATGTTTTTCACAGTCAGGTGTTCTTGTAACATTTTACAATCCTCTTTAAGTTTGTCCTTTGGTGGTAGTTTTCAGGTCAAATAGGAATCCCCACTTTGACTCGTATTCCGAGAACTTGCCCATCCTGTCTTTTAAAGATGATTCAATTGTGTCAATTAGGGGCAAGAAAACATAATTTTTGAAAGATTCTTCTGGATTAGGGTTGTATTCGTCTTCTTTTTCACAAAGAAATAGTCTTTTCGTCTTTCTCTGCTGCTTTTCCTTAAACAGTGGTTCAATGCCAACTTCCTCAGCTACTTCCTTTGCTTTAGAAATTGAGTCACTTAATCCTTTTCCTCGAAAGGTCTCAACGAACTTAATACAACTTTTCATCTGCTCAGAAGCCAAACAAAGAAATGTCTGACGATTTCCCCTGAACAATTTTGCTCACTAAGTTTATTTCAAACAGAAGGTCATGCCAGACTATTAGGCTTACTAAAAATGAGAAATCTTCCATATGCATCTGCAGTGACTTTGCCTCTGATGAAATTGATGCATCATCAGATTGTTCACTAAGCTGTTCCAGAGCTTCAATAACGCCATTGTATTGGTATCTCGAATTGCTGATACGGAATTTATCCTAGCTTCCCACCTGGTTTCACAGACTTCCTTCAGGGTTAGTGTTTTAACATGGTCACTAATAATGCACCATCGCTTGGTTGATGCAGAAAAATTTGTATAGATTCTTTGAATGATTCCAAACAGCAATATAGACTTCACCGATGATTTAGCTCCGTCTGATATAACTAAGTTCAAGCTGTGGCAACCACAGGGTGTAAATGAGGCTAGTGGGTATTTTGCTGAAATTCGAGCTTGAACACCTTTTCGAATAGCAGCCATATTAGACCTGTTGTCATAGCCTTGACCTCTACAGTTGTTTAGGTCTATCCTACAAGACTTTATTTCTTCAATTAGAAGGTTAGAAAGAGCTTCACCAGTCGCCTCTTCAGACACTGCATATCCAATAAAGCTTTCTTGGATGATGACTTCACCATTTGCTTCATCTTCTTCATGAACGTAGCGGATGGTTAGAGAAGTTTGGTCTTTGTGACTAAGGTCTGGAGTGCAATCCATAATAACTGAAAAATACTTTGCAAACTTTACCTTGTTCACAATAGCTTCTTTTACATTCGCAGCTAAGAGGTTAATGACCTCGTTTTGAATGTTGACACTTAGCATTTGTGAACGTCTTTCCCCATCTTCGATTCGCCGAAAGTGCTCCATCATTGTTGGATCAAATTGACCCAGTAATTGGATAAGACCAAGGAAGTTCCCATTATTTTTGGTGTACAGCTTTGATGAGCTTCCACGGAAGGCAATATTATAATCACCAAGTACATAATCACTGACACTATTCTTTTAAGAATGCTTCTCCACCTTTCTGCTTCATTGTTAATTTGTTGGATAAGACTTTGATCGACAGCTTGTTCATTTTTTATCCTGGTTGTTGCCTTGATCCATTTCTCAGAACAACTGAAATGAGATGGAGATGTCTCATGCATGTAGGCTCGCTCTGTGAACTTTTTCCAGTTGTTGAAACCTTTGTTTTTCCCAAAATATGATTTTGGAGTTGGGTCAAACAGACGACAAGGAAGACAATAATCTGAATCAGTTTCTGGAGAGTATATAAGCCAACTCCTCTTCACTTGTTCACCATTTCTTGCTACCCTGTATTGAAATTCATTTGAGAAATGGCGCTTTTCGGTTTTAGGATATTCCTTATCGCTCTTCAGGAAAGGTATTGGATCCATTTTGATGATGCAGTCTCTCTCTCTTACAGTCAGCCGTTCCGGCCAAGTGGACGGGTCATTAGATAAGAATCTGCAAGTGTCACTTCTGTGCGAAACATCTGTTGTGATTGTGATACTATCATCTGTTTCAACTATTATAGGCTTTAAATTACATTCAGGCTCTTTTTCTTTCTTTGATGCTTCCTGAGATTTTTGGCAACAAATGTCCAAGGATGAAGTTGATGAACAGGTGGCGAAACTAGCTGAAGAAGTTGAATTACACAACAGAGGGTTACTCACATTATCTTCCTCTTGGTTAGATTTAGACTGAGTGGAGGTCTCACTAGATGTTTTTAAGGAGTTTTCATCACATAAAATGTTTGATTCACAAGGTTGTGAAGAACTTGAAGAAAAAAAAAAATGTGTTAGCTTTGACACTTTATTTAACACAGCTTCATGGGCTGCTTCAGAGTCTATTATTATTTAATTCTTTGTATTATACTACATTTATATTTAATGTAGTGGTACAAATTTATGTTAGCTACAACCTCATTTTTCAGATTCGTATTTATTTACTTTATGCCTTTACAATTCATGCACCCCTACATGACCCCGCTGAAAAAAAAAGAAGAAAATTGGCGCGACGCCCTCCAGGCCGCGGCGCCCGGGGCAGCTTGCCCCGGTTGCCCCCTTCTAAGGACGGCCCTGGTCTAGATCCGCCACTGAACAATACAAAGAAATTAGTAGTTCAATAATACCTCACTTTTATGAGACAACGTGACTAGTCATCAGAATTATCTGAACGATAAAATATTAAATTTTGTTTTTATTGTATTTCTTCTAACACTACATTAATTTGTAGTATGTTGTCTGTGCTAGTTTGTGTAGAGCCTTTGATACAGTAACAACATATCACTGCACAACAGATATTAAATCAAGTGGTTCTCAGTTATAAGAACAATCGTATGTAGATTCAACAATCTTGTAGTATGAAAAATAATTTTTGGAACATATTTATAATCAGTTCAATATTTGATGGTTGTTTTTAAAATAATTTTGATTGAGAGGCCCGAGCTCTTGAGTTCTATACTAGGAGCTATTCCTGACTGCATCTAGTTAAGGAACCACTCTTACATGATCGTCTGACACGTACTTAGTGTTTTTTTTATATCGATCATCCTAGCTTTATGATTTTTTAAAATTTAAGCTTTTCTGTACACTTCTATTTCACTGCTACAGCCAGAACAATGGAAATAAGATATATAAAATTACCAAGTCTGTCATGAGATAGGCTAGATCAGATTTCATGTAAGCAGCCTACTCATTACCTAGGTACTCACAGGGATAATTCTTTATAATTAAAATGTAAACTAATGTATCAGAAAACTAAGCATACATATTTTCTAATCATTTTATTTCTAAATCTAACTACACAAAATTTATAAATTGGTCTCTAAATTTCACTGACATTGAAGGCTAAGAATCTACGGTAGTACCTCTAGAGTGATTGAATTGGTGAAAAGGCTGCACTAAATAACAATCACACAGCAACAACTGTGGTCTGATACATTGGGAAACATGAGCTGTCGTAGGCAATAAGCATGTTAAACAAATCTGGTACCTTATTGTTCTAGTAGTATCAATCTATTCGCTTGGGCAAGAAATAAGTATCCATTTCCTTATCAGCAAAAATAGGTCATAACCTTCGCTTAGATAAAGGTTAAGTTGTTTAAAGTTTAGTGGCATCTCCGATCAGCTGTTTTTACTCTAATAGCCAATGGTAAACATAACAAAGGTCAAAGTTATGTCTATTTTTTTTAATTTCTTATGAAATGTTGCTTTGACTTTTGTTAACTTTCAGTTATCTCTTTTGCAACATTAAACTGTTTGTATTTTTAAACTTAATCTAGTAAACTTTTCTTGCCCAAATTATTAAGTTTCTTACAAATTATAGACGGTAAAAATTTTTTAAGTTAGACTATATTGGTAATTAATATTTCATGAAAATAAAAAAATCTCATATATAAACAAATTAGAAACCTGTTTCCTAGTGGATTCTACATGAAAAAAGGTTGTCACCAACTTTTGGCTACATATGCTATTTGGCAAAGGTTATTTATACTCAAATAAAAGTTATTTGATTGAGATTTTGTATAGAATTTGATGTAACTTGCACATTACTAAAGACAAAATAATCTTGATATCACTGTTATAATATAATTTGTTTTTTATATTAGTGAATGCATTAGTTGCTATAAGGAAGGGGTATGTGGGCCTCAGTCTACCCAATAAATTTTAACTTCTTTTTAAATTGAAGTTTGTTAATGTTATTCGCAGAACCATGTTTGTGTTCCTCTTACTTTTTTATAATGGGGCTGGCTTGTCAAGGCTACAACCCCACCTATTCGCAACCCTGCCATGTCTTGACGCTATTGCCTTAGTGCACGTTTTATAAATTCTAAAAAAATCCTCGACCGCAGGTTAGTTACAATTGATACGCCCATATGCGTGTCATTTAACTTTTACGTTTTTACTCCACAAACTGCAAAAACATAGGGTCGGCTCAAGCCCCTTCTTGTTCATATTGATGGATGCAAATACGCAGAACTAATATTTGGTTATAACCATCACACACAAAACTACCCTGCTTTCCAGGGCTTAATATTTTAATCTTAAACTAGTATTTTCTTTGATATCTTGTTGATCTGTAGCTCTTAGTACGGAGTTTGAGATCCTCACATGCTTTGTTTTCATCACTTTACTTAAGATTTTACTTACAATCCATCATTTTTCCTCTGAAATGAGCATTTGTCTGACTTTGTTATCTGCCGTAATTTCCTCTCCTATTGCATTACAGATTTCTGGACGATCGTCCTTTGCATCGCATTCAATAACTAGTGTATGCTCACCATTTCAAAATGGCTGCTTAATTTTTGAATTTCTGGCCCATTCAGGGATATCCGTAGAGGGAATCAAAGTTCATTGAGTATTTAGAACAATTTTTTGAGTGTTTTTGAAGGATTTGGGAGGGACGTATTTTCAAGAATAGTAAATGGATTACAAAGCACAATATCTGTTTGGTTTTTTACTGCTCTAGTTCCTTTTGAATCTAGCTTATTTTGTTCGCAGTAAAATAGCATACAAAAGTTTTGTACTATTAGGCAATGATAAAATTCTGTGTGCATAAATTGAACTTCCAAATTTTAATTAAATTTTTTAAATATAACTAAAATGTTTTTGCTTCTCACCACACCAATTAAGTTAACACACAAAGAAGCTAATGCTTTTGGACATTGCAACACAGTATAATCATGGTTATCCGAATATAGAAAACCCTTTCCTACAATTACATTAGGTACTACTGTATGCATTAATCTACAGAAGCAGAACCAGGATAAGATTCTAGTATCTCTGTGAAAACAACTGCCTGATTGAAATATTAATGTAGGCCTAATATCTATGTAATGATAAGTGTAAGAGTTTTAATTTTTATTTCACAAGTTTGATTGTTGTTTTATATTCTTGTGTAATTGGCTGATTTCACATTTACTGACTCGACGCCGATACCGACACGACCCAGTAGCGATATAAGTATTTATTTAAAATTAGCCGTATTATTAGCCATACCAAACAGATAAAACTATTTTCACAAACTAAAGAATATTTATTTTATACATTACAACTAGCAGTAGACACGCACCACATTGAATTGTGCACAACATCGAGATATTCTTAAGTTACCTATATAATTGAAAATTGGTTTACAAAAATATCTAACTAGGATTTACATAGGCCAAATTATTGATTAATTACCATAGCAACTAGTAAACAACTTCAACTGCAATTTATCATACCGATAAATTCGGAAAACCTACAGCACGACGACTTGGCGGCACCTGCAATGATATATACCCTGGCTTCCATTCTAACCAATATGCTGAGCGGCGCCAAACTGAGTAGGATTTCCAGAGCTAGAAAGGGATCAATGAAAAGGCTCTGAAATCTGTATATATCTGTGTTGTCCACGAATAGCTATGGACTGAAAGTAAACAAATTCTATTGAGAAATTGCTGATGTATCGAAAATAGCTTGTCTTCAATAAGCCTTATTAACTTGACACCTGTTGCCATAGGGTGAGAATCACGGAACGCGGTAGCGTTTCATACGTCAAGCTATGGCATACTACAGCACTGTTTTACATACCCCACAAATAGAGACAGCACACAGTCAAATCTGGTGAAATTAGAAGCCAGTCTTTAAGTTGCTGCCAAGGCCGGTTGGGAAGGAGCTTCATCTCTGGCCGAGTAAGATGAGGAATTCGTCGATCAATATATCTGCAAAGATGTATCTGTGTACTTATAAAATCAGCTGATTGACAGCTGACTGAAAGTGCTCAAGTGGGAACTGAGTAAGGTGTGAAAATTGTCGAATAAAAAAAAAAAAAATTCTGTTTGTTTGTTAAACATAACCAGTTTAAATTCTGATGAATCTTTTTTATATAAATATAACCTATCTGAAAATGACCAAGTTTGTAGTTTTGGGACACTCAATTATATTTTATAGCCTATTTAAATATCACAGAACAACAATATGGTTGTTTTTAACTCCGGAAACCATATAGTTGAAATAAACTACATCTTGTTTTGTAAACTGTTTAACCTTTCGATGTAATCTTGAATTATGTTAATATTTAAAGACTGATAACCAGAATTATCATATCAGTATGTTATCAGTAAATTTATACAGTTTAATATGTACGTCTACTGAATAGACAGATTAATCTTTGTGTTTGTTTTTCTTGTTATTTCTGAGCAAAATAAGTTTAAACAATTTCAAACATTACTTTATTTACTTGTGGTCGTATAATGACTCCCAAAGTTCAAAGTATTTGTCTATTTTCTAAACATAGTTAACTATACAGAAACTTATTACTTCATATGTTATACATTATCAAGCTTCGACAACAGATTGTTAGTCATCTGTCGTACTGATAGAGTTTGGATGTTTTCTTTAGTTTCTGGAATTAAATTTCCACTTAGGTACATTGCAGAGTGTACATATTTTTATTAATTTACCAAACAATTTTTATTAAACAATGGGAAGTCCAAGGCCTTACCACCATTGCCATCCCCCTATGGTGGTAAGATTTTCCCTTTAATGATCGTTCCATACACTGGTGGATCCAGGGGGGGGGGGCTGTGGGGCCCCTCTTTGGGTTATTCAAATTGAGTAGTCTCAGACAACACAACTTGTATCGAATATTTCACCCACTAAATATTATCAAATCTCATTAAAACAAAAACCATTGGAAAGAAAAATAATGTTTTAAACTTAAATTTTTTTATTTACAAATTTCTTCTAAAAAGTATATTTACATAATATGTAATCATCATTGTAAAATTGTAGTTGCCTAAATCAATATTGATGCCGCGCTAGAAGAATAAGGAAATGACTCAAACTCGTCAATTTTTAAAGGCACTTAATCGTTAGACAGACTTGTTTTGAGAAGAAGATAAGGACACCACTGGATTTGTCAAGATTTTAACTTTTTACCACGATCTTCTAATCATTCGTCACTCTTATAGTTTCTTAGATAAGAATTTGTCTGTAAACCCTTGCCATAGGACAGTTTTCAAAAAATGAGAAAGCACATTTTGCAATCGATGTATCTATTAAAAATCTATATGCAGAATTCGTATAATAATTTTTATATCAAATTGAAGTGCAAGTTCTATATTTTCGTTTAATATAAGGAAAACCTGGTTTAGTGTTCCGAACTATTTGGGTATTTCCGTGAAATATGTACATTTTCAACGCCCTAGGAGCGTTAGCCGTTACCTTTTCCTGTCTGGCTGGAACTATATACTATACGTTTGTGAGAATTTTGTTTAGTTGTAATTTAGCAAAATAAGTTTTTAGAATAAATCTATTTAAAATTTTCAAAGATACAGTTACATTTTATGGTTTATTCTCTACAATTTGTTATAATAAAACTTTATTTTTGGATAAAGCATAAAATCCTTTCTTAATTCCTATTCAAAATGGGTGATCGTGAAATAGTCTAAAAAGACGTTTTCAAGCACTATATTCCAAAAAAATTTTCTATACACCCCCCCGCCCCCCCGAATAGGAGACAGCCCCCTCCTTGAAAACCGGCTGGATCCGCCCATGGTTCCATATACCTATCAGGTTTCTTATGAAACTGAGGTGGATCATGGGATCAACACCATGGACCTCTTCCTTGCTAACAAAAGCATTTCCGAATACCATGAATCTCCTACGACCGAGAGCCTCACATTCACACACCACGTGTTAAGACGATTCAATCCCAATGGAGCAGAATCGACAGAAGTCTTCCAAAACCCGCCCCATTATTTAAGATTTTATTTGGCCGGACAGTGGCCAGTCAGGATTCATACTATCCGTCTAAGATTGCCCATCAATAGAAGCTATTGACTTAGAGAGGCAGATGTACATTGTAGCCTACCTAAGCCCAGGAGAATCGTTCCAAATATTAGGATAAACTTTTCTCCGTCCAGATTTCGACAAAATTTCTTAGGTGGCTCTTGGGCCTATTACACTAGGAATTTTTGCCAGTGAAGAGTGTTTTTGGCCCCAAATCTAGCAAGGCAATTCACCACCTCATTACCCTTTATCATGTCCAGGCACCTATTTAAGAGCATAACGGACTGATGTATGTCGGCAAACTGCCTTCAACATGTGACAATGCGGTCATCCCTTCCGACATCATACTTTGTCCTACCACAGATTATTCCGACTCCTACTAACAAGTTCACACACATATTATTCTTCCCATTTTACTCTTTAATAGAAATAAACTACCTGTAAACATATTACATTTTCTACCTCCTCCCTCACAATACTAAATAACCATTTTTTAAATTACTTTATTGCATATATCATATTTAAACTCTTCCCCTTGATATCACGTAGTTCAACAGCTATATTTCTGTCAACATGTGCAAGTTAGGCTGTAATTTAAAATACGAAATGCATCTCTTCCTAAATGTGTTGTCTTATAATTTGACTAACAAATAGCCTAACACTTGTATATTTCATACGAATGCTTCTCTCAAGCCTGTGGTTATATTTATTTATACATTCATTGACCTCACCAGCGAGGTTGAAGTATGTTTACACAATATAACTTAAATACAATAAAAGGACACATGCTTCACAAATGCTTAAAATTAAACATTTCAATAATAATTTCACGTACAATTCAATTACTTCAACAACTTTAAATTCATTAATATTTTAAAATCATAACTTAAATGTCTCACCTACGCTTCAAAAACTCAGGTACTGAATAGAACCCCTTACTAGCAAGGTACTCCCAGTGGCGTCACCAGGATGGTGCGGCCCTCTAAGTCCAAAGCAGTGGCGTAGTAACAGGGGGGGGGGGAGGGGGCAAACCCCCCCAAAAATTTTGACATGGGACATAATCATGTTTGCCAATTTAAAAAAATGCATTACCAGTGGTGAATATCTTTTGAGCAGATCAGAAATAATAATAGTTTTTCTTTGATTTTGGAGCACAATGAGAATTCGTACATCCCACCTCCACGTACAACCCATCGATTACAAGTCCAGTCAATAAAACGTATTACTTAATTTGCTACGTTAAGATCTGCGCAGGTGCAGCCTGTCCAGCACAGTTTACATTGTCTCACGTATTTGTTTCTGATCTTCTCTTTTACTCACTCTAATCTGTACGAGCCAAGCTGAAGCAGTCAGTAGAATACAACTTCATTCAAAATGGATAATTGGTTGATTAGGCGAACGAACTTATCAAACGATGGAAGCACTGAATCTTAATCTATTGCCTCAACGAGTAATATCAACAATAAAGGTAATAAAATATAAAAGTATACATAGGTTGATTCACTGTAGACCCTACTTTTGTCACTGTGAGAAGGGGTCGTACTTTTGGATTCTTCAAGATTTTAACTTTCTAAAATTGCCTTAATATCGTCCATCACTCTAATAGTTTCGAAAATATAAAGTTTTCTGTAAATCCTTTGACAACCAATGAGAAAGAACATTTCAATTCGATATATTTGTATAGTGATATTTATATTGTTTTGAAGAGAAAACTCTAACCTTCATAGTCCTGGGAAATATAGAAATTTGTTGAACTCAACAGGCGCTGTTCCCACAGTCTCTTATATATGTGTTCTCATAGTCTAGCCAGAGACAGGAAATGTATAGATTTCGCCCGTGAGAACGTTGTTAGTTTGGTAAAATTTAGTGGAACAAGTAAAACAAAGTGAAAGAAATGAGATTTTCAAGTATAGAGTTCAATTCTATGATTTATTCTCTACACTTTGTTATAATAATATTTCATTTTTGAGCAAAGCATATATACCTAAATTACTATTCAAACTAGGCCTAGTTTTGTTAGCAGTCTTGTAGTATTAATATAATAACACGTGTTTTGAAAAAAAATTTAAATTGATATATATTTGTATACACTTCTACCAATGAATACAGAATGAGCTAATAACTTTAAAAACTTTACATCAATCAATTAATCAATTATTTCCTGCCGTACATACATTCTTTGAACCTTTCTCTACAAAAAAGTTATGAAACACTTTTGGATTGGGGTAATATAATTACTAATTTGGCGAATTTTTGAAAAAATGCTTGCAACAGGCACCAAAATGGCTTTGCATTCAGGCATTGCAAAAAATTAGCATAAACAGTTGCAGGGTTAAGGATTAAATTTAATTGTTAATATTATTTCTAATTAATCTATTGATCTGTTATGAAATATTTTTTATTGTCAGAAAGCACTGATTAAAAACGATTCAACTGAGTATACTAAAATATTTAATATATGACTCATTTATTTTTTACTTATAACTTATCCCCCCCTCCAAAAAACTTCTTACTGCGCCCCCTGGTCCAGAGAGGTGCAAAATTTAACATTTTCTTACTGGGATTTTAATGATTAATAAAATAGAATTTTGTTGATAGTCTATTATTGACCATTTCATAAAATGAATAATACTATAAACAGGAGTTGACTCCAATGGTAGGTTTACTGAGATACTGATCAGAGTAGGTTTATGACTGTTATGAGTGCTAACATGATAGTAAAGTTGATTAGTGGGAGGGAGACAGGGCTGGTGGTTATTACGCAGACATAAACATTAACTAATAGGCCTATCCAAGAGAATTTCAGTTTTTTAACTGCAGTTTGGAAGTAATTAGCCTATTATTTCACCTTTCTTTCATAGAATTTATCAATTAAATATACATTTATTTATTTAAAACAACATTAAAAGGGGCTCTGGCAAATCGAGCCAGTCTACCTGCTCCGCCTACCCAAAAACATCCAAATGGAGCCAGAGGCTTAAGGGTGACCCTCGGACCACATCCAAATCGAGCCAGCTATTCAACTCTTGAAATCACTGAAGCAGAAGTTTTGTAGACTATTCCATATTTTCAGTAAGGCGTATTTAGAAAACATTTACTGTTTCCAACATTCTGTGACTAAACAGTATAGGTTAGTACAGCTCTGGTTTTTTTTTTATTCTAATTATATAATGTGATAATAACGACGAAATATTATAATCATACTGTTATTGGCATCATTCTGTGACTAAACAGTATAGGTTAGTACCTCTGGTTTTTTTTTATTCCCTTACACGATTTATGGCAGACCCTTACACAATTTATTTATGGAGCTGGCTCGATTTGACTGGGTGGAAGGGGGACATTTTACGACCCATCGAAAATGACCTGAGGGATTGGCTCGATTTGGATGTGCCCCATTAAAAGATAGACAAACTGACCAAATTCTTTTGTTATATTCATTACCAAATTAAAGATACGGATAACTGGTTTTAAATTTCATTTCTAAAAATGTATTTAATTTATTAGTTAATCTTATTTATTATAAAACGTAAATACGTATTCACAAAAAATCATCTCAAAAGCAAACCATACCAAATGCAACTGTCACAATAAAAAAAAATGCAACTGTTACAGCAGACTTTTTAGTGAATTTTATTTAGGACAGTATAAACTTGTAGTATACCTTAGTTGTTCCTAGGTTGTTTACAGTTATAACAATTCAAGTTTTGTGTAAATAAAAATGATCTTCAAAGTGTGCAGTTTTATTAATTTTAAGCCTAATACATATGAGCCTATCAATGATGTTATTTAAGAAATCTTTCAATGTAGCTAAGAAAATACATTTAAAAAATGTATCTTTCATTTTTGTTAGATTGAGAAAATATTGCAAAAATTCTCCATAAATTTAGAGGCGTTAGGGGTGTGAATTATTAGGTGGGAGTGAGGTCAATCAGATTCGGCGAAATGGGGTGGAGAGGGGGGGGGGGGGTGACAGAAGGCTGTCTGCACCAGGTTAATTCTGGCAGCCCCAGGGTACTCATGTAATTTTTTAAAAAGGTTTCCTGTTTAATGTGATCAGGTGTATTATTAAATAAAGGTACTAGATAACTGCCACATACTCTCTCCCAGTTGAAACGTTATACCCCAGATACCTTATAAGGTATCTGGGATAGAAGGTGGTTTTTAGAATTGCAAAAGTAGGACATTCCATGGAAAATATTAGATGTATGTAATACACATCCATATTAAGTTTCATATTAGTTTAATTCAAAATATTAACCAATAAATATTATTATTAAAACTATTCGTTAGAGCCGTTTTTGAGAAATTTTGATTTTTCTCGTTTTTTTGCCAATTTTGGGAGGTGAAACCCCTTAAAAATCCAAAATTTGGAAAATGAAAAAACTCCTGGAGATATTCCAGTACTACACCTACATACCAAATTTCATCAAAATCGGACCGTTGGTATGGTCTCCAGCTCTGTACACATCCTAACAGACACACAGACACACGGACACATGGACAGACATCACCAAAAAACACTTTTTTGTGTTCAGGGAGCACCAAAACAAATAATTCTACTAAAAATATTTTTGGGTTCAGGGAGCACCAACACAGATAATTCCACTAAACAATTTTTGGGGGTTCAGGGAGCACCAAAACAGATAATTCCACTAAAAATTCAAATTCTAAAATTTGGACAAAAACAATACTTTCTCCATATACTACGTACAGGGGGAAGAAAGTAAAAATATTCCTACATTGAATAAGATATGGATAGAAATTTGAATAGTAAACCATAAGACATGTGCTTTTTGAACAAATTTTACTTAATCTTCTTAACATAAAAATACTAGTTTAGTTTTCTACAAACATGGCCAATATGTGGTCGCCATAGGGAGACCTTGGTCGACCACAAGACCCAAGAACTTAGTGATATGAGTTTCGAGAATTTCTTCATGACGCATGAACACACATGCAGACAATAGTGACATGGTTGATCTCTGAAGACCAAGTACATAATAATAATGTTTGTGAACGTGGAAGTGTATCTTTAACATATATGATGTGAATAATATAGATGTGTTAAATAATGGAAAGTTATTTGAAGTAGACTATGAATTTTAGTTTCTATTGTGTTGGTTAAATTACAGTCTGTGTTTACTTAACACTATCAAATATAATTACGGTAATATAGTTTTTACGACATCCAATTCACAACAACCTGCTTTTGTCACAACAGAAATTATCTTATTGCTCTTGGCAATTTGACAGCTCGAGGTTCAGATAGTAAAGATAAACTAATTATAGTGTTTAACTAATTAATTTTGGTGTTCATAGTAATCCCCATGACAGCAATAACATGAAAATATAGGAAATTTTAGTGATGGCTTTGTAATGAAAGTGCAAATTGTAAGTCTTTTTAAAAATATTGAACAGTTTACCGTCTAGAAACCTATTTATCTTCATAGAGTTAAAAACCTTTTCTGACAGAAGCTTTTCTGGGAATAGAAGTTGTACTCTAAGGCCAAAAGCTCTGAGAATGCTAAATAGATGAAATGTTTTTGAACCGAAACCAAATTTAACTATTTTTAAGAAATCTTTTACATGTCTAGCACCAGGCCCAGATTTCTCATTAGGGTGAAAGCTCAAAAGGGCACAAATCAGGAAATCGAAAAATTATTTACATTTTGTTTTAATATTATTTTTGATAAATAATGCTTTCAACTTTTGGTTGAATTTATTTATGGAGAAATGGGTTGGAATTTGTTGATATTGTAGAGCGGAGATGGGGAAATCTGAGATTCAATGAGAAAAATTCTCATTTCATGAGTGAAAACACTTTACCTCTATGCTACTTCAGTAGTCCGTAGCGCCTTGGCAAATTGTTTCGTGTCATTTATCGTGTTATGGCTTGACAAAGGGTGAATTAATTGATAAAGAGTATTGAACTTGACAAAATTATAGAAGAATTTGAGTTGGCTAAAACACGAAAAAGAAGTTTCAAATTGTGTATTTTTCCAAACTGGAAGTCTATCTGGCCTATTTTACCTTAAATGACAAAAATGTGCTTTAGTTCTTGTCTTTATGCTTCTTTTGGTTTGGCCTATATACTTCTTCGGACACATGTCATAGTTTATAAAATAAATTCCAGATTTGTCCTAACCTTGAAATTTATCTTTAGGATTTCCTAACATTGTACCAAGATTATTCTCAGCTGATAAAGGTACATTTAAATTTGCTTATTTAGCTCGATTTTTTAACAATATTAGATAATGGTGGAGCATACGTTGTTTTACCCATTGTTGTTGGGGTTTGTTGCTTACTAAAGTAGATCTCGATTCGTTTCTTGAATTTTCTTTTCTTTATTATTTTGTCTATCAATTCTATATAATAACTATTAAATATTGTGTTTGAGTTAATAAACTTATTAGTTGTGATATTCTCTGTTCAAGTTTTATTTTATCAATATATTTTCTCACAAGTCAAACGAAAACAATTTTTTATTTTTTTTATTTTGTGCAAACGAAAACAAACAGAAATAACTTTCTCGTGAAATAAAATTATGTTCAAAACAAAAAGAGAAAAAAAGGAACTTCTGGAGATAATATAAGCTTTGTGTGATGTGGATTTAATTGATAATATCCAGAAAGCTAAATAAAAAGTTAAATGAGCTGTATTCAACAGTATTTATAACAAATGCACTCTATCATATACAATCAGAATCTATAAAAACAAGTTTGACTTCTACTCATGCTTTACCATTAGAAGTCCATACCATTCATGTGCCTAAAGAAGTTTCACTTGAAAAACTAATTTAATTAGAATCAGTTTTTAAGGATCACTAAATCTCATTATTTTGAACAACGAGAGAAGAGTAATTTTGTATAATATTTCCATTCCAGGCTCCCTGTCCAGATATATATAGGGGAAAGTACCGTGATATAGACTACCCAGGTGAAGACTTAGGCAAGAAGTACGCGGAAGAGGTCCAACATGTGATAAAGAAAGTACAAGATAGTGGACGAGGTGTGTGCACGTTCTTTGCCGAGAGCTTACAAAGCTGTGGGGGACAGATTATTCCTCCTCCTAATTATTTAAGGAACGTCATCAGGTAAATGTTTTAAATGGAATTTGCAATGGCTTTGCCATTGGTCACTGCCGGAGTTGGTGAGTGAGCAGGGCAGAGCCTCTAGTATTAAATGACTGCTTGGATTGTACATTATGTACAACTTACATGCAGACTCAGCAAATCTATATATATATATATAATCTAAATACCACTCACTGACTCATCACGAAATCTCAAAAACCACCAAACGGATGTGAATGAAATTTGATAGGTAGCTTCCTCTAGAGCCCTAGGTGCTCGCAAAGAAAGGTTTTAAAAACATTTGAAATTTTAGGGAGGTTCGGGGGTCATAGTTACTAAAAATCCCCTAAGAAATACATAGTGTAATATATTTATTGATATATTTGTTTGTTAATATACATTTAATGTTGATTTGTCTATCCGTGCAAAGCCGGATCGGGCAGCTAGTTCTCTACAATATTCATCCTCCCCCCTTCTTGGTCTACCTTTATCCTTTTTACTCTTTAGTGATGATCTTAAAGTATTTTTAGGACCTGTAAATTCATAAATTTTATTAAGATTCTGTCATTTAAAAATGTGAATCTACCTGAAAATAGCACGCTCTCAGGTATAAATTTGACTGCCTTTTATGAAGATTTTACAACACCCCTCAATAGCAATTACTGGTGCTTAATAAAGAATTATACTTTTAAGAGCAATAAAATTATTAGTACCGTACTAAAGATGGCATATTTTTTGCAGATACATTCATGAAGCCGGTGGCATATTCATTGCCGACGAGGTCCAAGTAGGATTTGGTCGTGTTGGTAAACATTGGTGGGCATTCCAGTTGCAAGGCGAAGACATCATTCCTGATATAGTTACTGTTGGTAAGAAACATAATCTTGTTTATTTCAAAATACGAGCTACGTTCAATAATTAATTAACAAGACAAACTGTAATTGCGGGAAAATTGTTGGATATTATTAAACAAAACTTTCTGAGCATCAAGTTCACACACTTAGGATCAATTTCGACCAGCTGTTTCAAAGAATCAATCAGATGTTTGAAAGAAATAAAAACACACATAACCTCTTTTGTTCATTTCCAAATGTTATTGTCAAGAGGGATAAGATTTTTGTTATCTAATAAAGGTGTAAAACCGAAAGAAATTTTCTTGAGAATGTTGAAACTAGTGTACTTTTTAAGTTTTGGAAACATGTATAAATGAATTGATCACTTTACAAAGAGCAGATCATGTGTCACCGATATAAATATATTCATTGCTCCGGACAACCATTTGAATTCTTAATGGATGCACTGAGAAATCGCATAAATTGCCTTAGTCTTGG
This sequence comes from Philaenus spumarius, assembly GCA_018207615.1. NCBI lineage: Eukaryota > Metazoa > Arthropoda > Insecta > Hemiptera > Aphrophoridae > Philaenus > Philaenus spumarius. The sequence continues at coordinate 232,713 of JAGFPH010000116.1, read as the reverse complement.
TGATAAATGAATAAATAACATGAGAATTGCTGATTTGTGTAAGAAGAGCGAGCATTTGATCATTTCTGTCAAACTGAATTATCACAAAATGTATTCGAGATGAGATCCGAGACAGTTTACTCAAGTCCATACAGAGACCTGTGACCTTATTTGTTCTGAACATACAACGGATACACAAATAATTAATTTCTACTATTTTGTAAAGTTCTTCCTCGTTTTATAAGTCATTTATGTCAAGAATGTTTTAACTATGTTGTTTATTTTACCTTATTAAGATTAACGTTCAAATTATTTTACAATTTAATCGTTATTACATTCACTTATTATGAGATATCATTTTACTAAATGAATGGACTGAATGAAGTAGTCTAGCTCATTTTATTCTTTAACTCGTTGAAGGTTAATAATCCTGTGCGACAACCCTCCCTGGCCTATCCCGCCATTCTACTCCGCAGTCCGTAAACTAGTTTACAAAAAACTAAGTGCCCTAGTTGAAAGATTTTCAAAACGAACTGAAAGAAGGCTTATGCTCAATTAATGTGTATATAAAGAATTTTTTATAAAATATTAGAATTATAGCAATAATGTTTAATTATGAAACTTAGTTTGGCTCCAGTGTCATGCTTAATTGTAAAAAATAAAAAATTACAACAAATTTATATAAGGGATTTTATGAACAACCAATGATAATTGTTTATTATGACTTTTCTTGAAGGCTATGGAATATGTAATTTCAGAATAAAGATTTTTTGATTTTTTTATACGGAAAAACCATTCGAACAAGTTTCATTGTTGTACATAAATTATACACACACATAATTGATTCTAACCGATACTCCCATAAATTCAAATAGTATTTTTGCACAGTAAAATAATTTTATTTCAATTGAACAATGCATTAAAATTTACTCATTTGATATATTTTGAATCAAGAAAACTGGAAGGAAGTGAGCCTTGGATAGTCTCAATCCTAACTGTAAATCCATTGTTTGAAGGGAAAACATAACAATACAGATTTTCCGAGTGGTCAAAGGTATTTTTGTTCCGTAGAGGTAGGGGTTAAACTGGTCCGACGGGCTGTATGTAGGTAGAGGTGGGATTTCCTGACAGGGTCGCTAACCCCCATCCCCCAACCAGTAGATTTATCCTAATCTCAGTCTAAAGTGTAAGTTCCTTACAGTCCCAATGTAGTGTAGTACTGGTAGAAGTGTTTTGTGCGAGGCAATGTATTCTATGTTCAGTGAGAGGGGACATAAACTAGTAGCTTGTGAGGAGTTTAAATACTCAAAAGGTGACAGGACACAATCTGGTCAGAAGTGGTGATGTTCTAGAAGAAAAGGATGTTCGGTGCATCTATTCACAGGTGACGTGGGTGAAATTTTTTATAGACAGTGGGTGTACATCTGTACATAGCCACTAACTGTGTTCCAACCTGAGTAGGAATACATTTCTGTACAAAAAAACACCTGCAGCGATTTTTCTTCAATAGCCAATGGTTCAAAATTTAAATTGTAACGCTAAATGCTGCTTTACACTATAAAAAACAAAATTTATTTGATATTCATTATTAAGTACTCCGACAGACATGACTGAGTGCACTACGGTGTCAGACACGTTGATGTTTTTTTGTGTTAGTGTATGTGTTGTGTCTGTTTTTAATGTTTGACGAGCTCATATGAATGTAATAAGTCTTATCTGATAATGGGGTCAAGACTCCGAAACTAGTAAAGCATCAACTCTCTTGAAGTCACAAGACTGACCTCCAAGGTAATTAATATATAATTCAATTTATTTGTTCTAGCCTAGGTTTGTTCTCTATTTTGTCCCCCTCAAACAAACTTTTGGATCAGCCGTTGACTGGTTGTGCCTCCCCTCCCCCAAACAGTAGTCCACGTGACGCCTGTGTAGAAGGTAATCGATTTGTGAAAAGTGATGCAACACTGACTCATCACTATGACCAATGGTTTTTGACTAATGTTCTGTGGACTGTGAGTACCGGTTATTATAATATGCTTCAACTTAAACCTGTGATAAGGGCCGTGATATGCCCGCCCTCATTTTGCCATACAAATTGAAGTTATGATTGAAAATTTGGGTCGGGAGATATTACCTTATAGTACCATTCGATTTTCATCTGTTCGGCCCACTAAAAGAGTTTTTATGCCACTCATTCAGAAGACAACAAAGCAGTCAATATTACAGTAGTGGCTATGTCAGTAAACTCACACATGTTTTACCACCAAATCAGAAATATTACACAGTGATAGGATGGGTGCCTAAATATTAATGGAGATTAGATTGAAAAGATATGTAGGTTTCGTTGTCACTGAATAAAACATTGTTTGTCTTGTTGGTTATTGGATGTCTTTTGTACAATGTCGTCATTGCTTCTTTTATATAGGGTGTTACGGAACTATCTGGAACAGCTTTGTAGAATTGTTCCTTATGTAAAACTAAGGTAAAAGGTTCCAATAAACATAGGTCTGAAAACGCTTTATTTTACTTTTATCCACCAATTTGTTTTTTTTACATAAAAACCTTAATATCTTTCGAATTAGATAAGATATTGTGTTCCAATTTGGAGTACATTCCTTTTTTGTTAGCTAAACTTTTACCAGGTAACAAAAATCAGGACATCATCTTGTATATTTTTAAAATTTCAGTTGTTGTTTAAACTGTTTAAATGTTAAATATCTCTAAAAATATCAATAGCCGCCATTTTAAAAATATGTAAGACACTGTTCCGATTTCTAGCATGCAGGTAAAAGTTTATATAACAAATATGTACACCATATTTGAACTCAATATCCTATCTACTTCCAAAGATATAGGTTTTTTGAGAAAAACTAAATGGAGGATAGATTTTAGTTCCGGGACACTCTGTATAGTAAATTATGTTACTTGCAGAGTTGTAAGTCTCAACTTTGACATATTTAATAGCAGTATCCTCACTTTTTATTTAATACAAAATATTTTCCTGAAATATAAAAGATTTTGGCAAAAACTAAAACATCATATCCTTTTTTTTTAAAAATGTAGTCTAATAAAAGTGTCTTCATAATAATCAAAGTTAGTAGAATTAAAGCATACAACCGAATTCCCAATATATAATGCAAGCTAATGCATACAATACACATTCAAATTCAAATACACATTATGCATAGCTGATCATTAAATTGTTAATTTATATCAACGAGTAATATCATGTTTGCCCACTATATCTCTTTTTTTATGTAAAATTATAGTTTGCTGTATATATGTTTTACATAAATTTACGTCTATCTTTGATATGCAATGTAAACGTTTTGAAGGAAAAAAGCTTAAGCCTTGAATTAAAGTAACTTAATCATTATTTATAACCCCGAGGCATTAGCTGAGAGGGTTATAATCTCACGACATATTAAGTATATAAATATGCTCCGATTTTGAAAATCTCAACGGGAATCGATGAAACACATAATTATGATTTCATCAGAAAAGTGTTTGCCAAAATTTCGCCCAACGGCTAGTAAAACAGTTGGCGTTTTTTAGAAATTTCGTCCCATAGACAACTTTTTTTATAAACTTTCTGCGATTTTCACATATAGGGTATGAAACGAAAGATTTTAATGAGTACTTTAAAAAAATATAAAAAATAATTCAAAAAAGTTCATGTGGCATCCCCTACATCACTATTTTTTTGTGGTAGAATTAGGTGCGTAGGCGTTTGTTTAACTTTGCTAGTGTTTGAATTAGCTAGTATAAAAAATAGCAAAAGAACATAAAAATAATGATATAGGGGGCGCTACATGAACTTTTTTGGAAATATTATTCAAGTTTTTATATTAATTTAGAATGGATTATTTAATGTTAGAATTCTACATGCAAGGCCTCTGGGTTTTATCGTTCTCACTGCCACACAGTGAGGTGTCCGGATTTTTTATAATCATAATATGTAATTATTACTAAATTGTATTAAACTACAAAAATAAAATACATTTTAACATAATGTGTATGCAAAGTAGAATTTAAGGAATAAAATGGGAATCCCTTCCACGTATTGATTTATTTTCAAATAACACGGATGTTGTATACTTTAGTTATTCAGGGTGATAAGCTTAAAAGAGGCCTGGAGTGATAGAAATATTGCGATTTATACTATTAAACGAATATACTTGGTAGAATAAAAAAAAAAAAAAAACACTCTTACAATATTTAGTAAAATTCTACAAAAATTTATTGAGCCTTACCGATTATGGTTTTGCCAGTGACGGCATTAACAAGGCAGCTTAACACAGACTAAGGAAAATATAGAAAACAGACATATACATTTTACATCAGAGAACATTTACTTGGCTAATAAACAAAAGTAAAGGGAAAGGGTGTGGCTGGGACAGGAGACCTGTGGTCATAGGGACGATAATGGTTTCAGTAGAGGAGAGTTTGACATAAATTCTACCTGATCAATTGGTACAATGTTGGAGTCTTTATAAAGTAATCTCTTAATTTCTACTGAATTTAATTTCCTACTCTTTTTATTGACATGGAAAATTTAAAAATGACCATTATTGCAAAAATTTAACACTAAATGAGTTTTTAAATGATTACACTACGGTCATTATTGTTTTGCAAAAAAAGTGGTGTTTATAAATTGACATATATCATCTGTAATGCAACTTATGTAGGCCAAACAGACTGTAGTTTTAAATGTAGGTTAAGTGAACACAAAATAAGTTGGTGGTTGTATCATAATGACTATTGTGTGTGAGGTTTTTCCTTAGACAGAAATAATGCCATAGAGAATTAATAAAATATGGCCGTGCTGCAGCAGAACGTTATGGTATTTTCCTTGTTTCAGGCAAACCTATGGGCAATGGCCATCCTGTAGCTGCTGTCATTACCACTCCTGAGATTTCAAAGACTTTCAAAGACACTGGCATTGAGTATTTTAATACCGTAAGTGCAAATTAAATTTATTTTATTTATCTTCTAGAGCACAGGTAAACAAATTGTGCCTGGGGTGGTAACCTACAGCACTATATTTTACCTTACAGCAACCTTTTACCTTATATTTTGTTTACTTTTTACATTAACGTTTAATATTTCCAATTAAAAGTAAAATGTAACATTATTTAATGTTACCAATGATTTGATTGATAAGTGATAGTAGGCCTACTTTATGGAAAGTAATGTTTTCTTATTTCACAGATTACGTATTGATAACACTAATGATAATAATATTCTGCATTTATTAAATAAATAGTTTGACCACACACCTGAACCGATGACGTGAGTTGAGCAAATTTCCAAAATTTAGTTTTTATGTTTTAGGGCTTCAATCAACTTTTTGGGAATTTTTATTTACTCACGAAAGCGCTGAATAGCTGCCTGTGTGTACGAAATATATTTGTTACCTCCTAAGCCTCCAGCTTCGACACACACGCTTCTTCGTTCCACTCACAGTGAAAAAACTCATATTACGAGTTTGCACATCGACCTTGCGGCCTCGGGTTATGGACTGCTTTGTTCCGCTCACAGCGTACTTACTCGGCCGTCGGCCTCGAATCACTCCGAGGATTGACCCTCACGTGGATTTGAACCGGGTGGTACTTTTATGATATTTTATGTTATGATCGATTTTGGAGGAACCAAGTGAGCTATAAGGTATTGTGAAAAAACAAAATGTGTAGAATAATCTCCTACATTTATTGTATTTAGATAGAACCCCAAAAATATTTACTTCCGGTCAAAAAACTGCTTTCGGTTGTTGGATTTTTTGGCTGACGAAAGTCTTAGACTTCCAACGTGTGTACCAAAATGTGGACCAAATCAGACTTAATATGCTGTCGTTAGAGTGCGAACACATATATCCATTTTAGAGCCGAAACGATTTTAGATCCGAGTTCTGTAGCCCAAAAGCGTTCAGTGAATTTTGTCCAAATAGATCTATGCTTCCCTTTTAGGTCTACGTAAATTATTAGCTATGTACCAATAAGCGCTAAAATACCCATTATCCACCAGTTTATTTACTCATCACTCCTGAGTAAACAAATATATATAAATTTTAATGAATCCTCAAAACGTGTTCCGGGACCACGGTCGAGGCTCATTTACTACTCCCGAGCCTTAATCTTAGGTCTCATTATAACGGTCACTGCAATAGTTCATCTTTCCTATGGAAATTCACTAATAAGCTACCTTATTTTTTTTCTGCTCGCAGTATTTTTTTTATTATTAGTTACATCAAACTTCGCCTTTTATGCAGGCATTTTCAAACCAATATAATCCGATGTTAACTTGCATTGGTCAGTGCTCATTCTTTTTGAAATTATGCTTCTTTTGGCACCTTGAAAAGAAATAATTAGAGTGAATTTTTACTATTTAATTATTTATAGTGTTCATTATTAAAAGTTGGGTTAGTTTCTAAATTAGCTTTATCTGTCACAGGCCTACATTAAAAAAAGTAGCAACAAACTTTCCATTTTTAAAAATGTTAAAAAGTGGAAAATATATGTTTTTTAATAATTAATTGAAGTATAAAAATTAAGAAAACTTTCAGAGATAATACAATTTTGTCTTATAAACATGTCATAAGGAGTCTGTGTTGTTGATTTATTTTAATAACTGTATAAAGTTAGGTATTAGGAAAAATACTTTCTTTAAATGTATTGGGAATGTTCTCTTAGTTCTTCCAAGCCTTGGTCCCAGATAATGGCAGCATACAAAATTCTGGAACGAACCAAAATTCTGGAAATGTCACTCGCGGGAACTTTCCTTTTGACTCCTACATTTGTCATTAACCCGAATAGATTTGCCCCCGTTTCAGTGGTGTTTATCATTTTATTTAAGTGTGGACCAAAGTTTAGTCTTATAGTCTAAATGTCTGATGTAGTTTAAATTTTGGTTTTTCACTGCAATATGGTTGATCAAAACAGTGTCATGTTAGCAAAATATGCATGATTTTTTGCCATAATCCTTTTGTTTATTTCACATACAACTTTCAGGATAAGTGAAACAAATTTTTAGATTTATCATCTCAAAAGAATGTCTCTCCTTACCTAGGTTCTGCATTGCCTTGGTTTTTCTTAGACTGACGCTTAATTTTATTTTTATTTGCAAGAAAATTTTTTCCTCATCCTTTCAACATTTTAAAAATGACCCTGATCGGTTGAGAATCTCTTCTAACTAGGCAGATATCGTGTGCATACGCAGAGATTTGGTTATATAAATACATTGTATTTCCTTTGATATTTAGTTTGCTCTCTAGGTTTGGGACTGAGTGCAGAATTAATAACCATAGCTTCTAAAAGCCACTGTTACCAAAACCAATTACACTATTTATATTAGAACATATATTTTGGTTTCAGTATGGTGGTAATCCTGTATCCTGTGCTGTCGCCAAGGCTGTAATGGAAGTGTTGGAGCGAGAGAACCTCCGCGATCACGCAACCAGAGTAGGAAATTATTTACTGAACTTGTTACGTCAGCTGATGAACAAATATAGTATCATAGGTGATGTACGAGGCGTAGGTTTATTTATAGGTATTGAACTTGTAACTGACAGGAAGAGGAGACTGCCTGCGACTGCAGAAGCTCAGCATGTTGTGACAAGGTAGGTTAAGTTATGCTTGAAATTGGTTTATATTAAGTTTTTTTACAGCAATGGATATGCATAATTTGAACTGATAAGTGAAAACTACTCTCATTGCATATGTATTGTATATCAGTCTAAAGAGACTTAAGTTGGTGAATTGAATTGATTTACCTTTATTTAGTAGGGCTAGGTTAGGACTGTCTCGGGCTCTCTACCACCTAACCCCATTGTACATGATTACAGATATTACAGTTACAACACATTTTACATCATAATACTGTATTTAAAAGAATAATAATAATTAGCAGAACATTAAATAAAAATTTAACATTGAACTAAAATTATATACATTAAACAATTTAAAAATAATAACTAAAAAAAATTTATTACATGAAAATTAAGCTTAATTTGCCTTTTAAAACACAAAATGTGTAATTTACAAAATTATATATATATATATATATATATATATATATATATTTAAACAAAGCGCTTTCATACATAATTCATACAAAACAGACTCCACAGAAACTAAGATAAACAATATTATATTACTAAAAAAACAGTAACATACAAATTATTATCCCATCATAGCCCAAGGCAAGGACACTTGATCCATTTAACTCAACAAGAAAGCCTTAAGTAATTTAGAAAACTGAACACAACTGTCAACAGATTTAATTGCTTCTGGAAGTATGTTCCACAAGCGGCATGCGGACACAGTAAAGGATGTATTAAACATTACGGTTATATGTAGCGTTATAACAAGCTCTTTGCATTGATATCAGATGTAAAAACAAACTTTTCAGCCAAATAACCAGGCTCCGTATTGGACCGAGTGCAGAGTAATTAAAATATGAAAAGTTTTAAGATACTAAGTTCTTTATAAAGAGTTAAATGAACTAAACATTTTTAAACGTTTTAAACTAAAAATAAATCATGTGGAGTAATTCTGTGTTCGCTGAAATTTGTTGGCCAGAACTGCAGACAAGTCATTGACTAAGGTGTCACAGTACCAGCAAAGTAAGGAAATATTAAGAGTTTTACTTGGAATGTTTTAGTTTGGAGCAGGCTTGCATTTTCTTGGCGGGAAAAATACTGATTTACAAATAATTGAAGAAGAAATTTAGATCCATCACTTTTTCAAAAAATGTTATTTGTCCATTAAAATATTTGTACATAAAAAAAAAAAAAAAACACATAATCCAGCTGATTGAATAAGTTCAGTGTTGTTACAAAAATCTGCTGTTTACTCTAAACTTCCCTATTCAATGCTTCTATCTAGTGGCTTTTTTATGAAATTTTGATTTGTATCCTAAATGGAGAACATTGTATGTTGTTTTTTTTTTATCAAGCCCGAAGTGTTATTTCTCTACTTTATTTTAGCAAAAAATTTGTAGTAAAAATATGATAACTCTGCTAATGGAGATTCAGTTGATGCGTAGCTTCCTCGTCAGCAATATTTACTGATGTTGTTTTTTGTTACTTTTTTCTTAAGTGTTTTAAGTTCACTTTTGTGTTTATTTATCGAATATCAGTGCATTATTCGTAAAATGATAGAGTTGTGTATTGTTTGTGTAAGGCAACAAAGGTAATTATTGTTTTATGTTTAACTTTGGCCTGTGAATCTCAGTGGGGGATTTAGACTTTGAAGGGCCCTGGGAGATATGATATTGCAGGGCCCTCCTTGGTCAGGGCGGTATCGAATACGAGGGTAAAGGCTACTGAAGTAAAACGGCAACATTTTATGCACTTTAATAGTTTTAAATTTATTCTAAAAGTTCATTTATTCAGCCAGTAATTTTGCATTTTAGTACAGATTTTTAGGATTGTTTTGTTCATAAACCAATTTGTAAACAATATGTAAATACTAACAATTTATTTTTATTACGAAACTATTATTTCCTAAAATATTAAACAATTAAGAATTAATAAAATAATCAAATAAAATCAAGAAATGTTTTAATGCCTAAAAATAAAATTAACTTTACAGATTACACAAACAAAAATCAAGGTTACGTTATGGAGTAAATAATAGTGTAAAACTGATGCTATGTACAGTAATAAAACTATTATTTTACAAATAAGTGTTTTTCTCTACCGTGTAAACTAAATTCTTCTGTATTTTATAATTCTATTATTTAATATTTGTATAAGGCACATGGCGTCGCTGGCAATAGTCAATATGAACTATATTCATTTGTAATGTATAAGTCATTTATTCAATTTTTCTTTTGTCCTGAACTCTCCAGGACTCAGGGCCCTGGTTGGATGCCCTTTCCTTGATCAGCCCCTAGTGAAATAAGATCTCAGTTTTATGGCTAATTTAGTCAACAGTTAAATTGACAAATGGTAAGAAGCCTAAATAACGAGTATTTAGACCTATTATCTGAATAAAATCAAGATGAGATAATTTTTTAAGTATAATAAAAGAAAACCATACGAGGTTTGGCAAACAGCTATCTAGTCTGATTTTCCAACTGACAAGCAGCACAAGGCTAATGTCAAACGCTACACAACCCAGTCACCTGACATCTCCTTTCTCCATCCCTGCTGCCAACCCCTTGATGGCCTTTATTTGTTTGTGATTGTGCATTTGCAGCTCGTCGGATAAATGCTTAGCTTTTTAAAAGAACAATGAGTTAAGATGAAATTTCTTGCGAATCTAGGAAAATCCGAAACAGAAACTCGTTATTTGTTAAAACAAATATATTTTGATAAATGTTTGTCATGCTCTCTGATTTTGAATGGTTTAAATCATTCAAAGATGAACGAGAGGAGATTGAAGATGACTCATGCTTAAGACGAAATTCCACGTTGATGTGGATGGTTGTCCTATATAATGCTATGGAATATTAATGTCTTTATGAGAAATAAAATATTATTTTTGCAGGATGAAAGAGGAGCACATCCTACTAAGTTCAGACGGTCCTGACCGCAATGTTCTCAAGCTGAAGCCTCCAATGGTTTTCTCACTTGCCAACGCTGACACGTTCGCTAGAACGTTGGATAAAATATTGGAAGAAATTACGGAAATCGGTTTGACAGATTCACCGAGAAAGGTTACGATACCGGAACGACGGAAGATTAGCAATGGTTCCAATGACTTAGATACTAAGAAGAGCAAGATTAATTTAGATGATGAAAATGAAGTAAGTAGCTCTCGTAAACTTGTTGTAATTATGAATTTTGTGTCTCACTAGATAGTTTTAGCACATTTATTTTTCTTTATTCATGAAATATAGTGTTGTTGGTTTTAACTCAGTGACTCCTCTTTGAGCATAAGGCCTTGTTGTTCCTCCCATCTCATTAGCAGCTTCAGCTTTATCCTTTTTCTTCCCTCTCTCCATCAACTGCACTTCGAAGTATTTCTCATAAGGCTTCTTCGAAGTATTTCTAAGTCTTCCATCCCTTCATTTGTCAAATTTTATTCTTAGCTATTAACATTTTATCTGCACACTGTCTACATTTTTATAAAATTATATGGTTTTTTTATACTTACATTGGTGGTTGTTTAGAACAGAGATGGCAAACATATGACATGCAATTCACACAAAAAAGTTTACGACGACAAGTCAACTTTACTACAATGTCTATTAATTGAATAATTTCAAATCGAAAGGTGGTACAATTTATTCATTTCAGTGATATAATATTCCGAAAGCAAAATTGATTAAAAAGTCAGTTTTTTAGAGTTTATCTTCGCTGCTACTAGAAAATTGTTTCTCATTAGATTTTTTGCATAATCTTACGCAAAAAGAGTCCCTTATAACATATCCACATGTATCCAGGTGGCAATAGTGGTCAAAAATTGTTTAAAAAAATTGTAAAAGGTGAGATTTTCACTATTGAACAATTTTTGTTAGGTGTTTGGGCCATTGTAAAAAAAAATCCCTTGCAATTTTTCTCTAAAATTTATCGTTTTTGAGATAAAAATTATTTTATGTCTGAAAAATTGCAAAAATTACCATTTTCAACGCCTAAAAATTATATCAAAAATTGCAATTTTGGATTTTTTCAAAGATCTTAGGTAATCTTTAAACATTCCTTAGCAATATCCCAAAGAGTTATTGTTAAAATTGTTGGTTAAAGTCAAGCCGAAGCGAGCAGATGTATAGTGTACTTTGTGTGAATGTGAAAGAGACTAGAAACTCTCTATCTCACACACTCTCGCAAAGTATTTACATATATACCCATAGTTAACTGTAAAAACAAACCTTTAAGATAATATAATCCTTTTGCGTAATATTGTGCTATTCGAAACAATTTTCTAGCAGAAGCGAAGATAAACCCTGGACTAAATGTAAAGTGAATTTTTCGATTCGTTTTTTCCAGGATACCTGTTTTAAATTATTATTAAATAAATTTTTAACAATTTCATCCCATTTCTTGACTGCTGTATGGTATTTGGCACATTTTTGAACTATTCAAGGTACTACCCACCTCTCCACTCCTTTTGGGCAATAAAAAGGATTTAATTGTTGTACATCACCAGCACCAATGAGTTTATCCCCCAAACTGCTTGAAGACTTACCACCCACCCTGTGTGGCAGTTAAATTGTTTATACTATCTCAATCCAATTTGTGTTTTTTGAAATAAATTAATTTACAAAAATGTTCATACTACAAGATAGTATATATATCAAATTCATTATGCCGCCTAACATAAATGTTTTTCTGTTACAGCCACATATAGACATGATCAAAGTAAGCGACTGAAGAAATAACTCTGTGATACATAAAACAAGAAATTTAGTTTAGGTAAATTTTATCTATTAAGACAACATATATGATTTTTTAAAATATTTAATATACTACGCTTAATTTTATGTAGGTACGTACCAAAAACATGTATAAATACCATAACTTTGTTTTAAGTAATAATAAATTTTCTATAAGTTATAGTGCAACTTTTGGGGAGTATTGTAATGTTTAGTTTAGTAATAGTACAACCTATATAGGTTTATCTAATGTTTTAGATTAGTTACAATACAACCTATGTTGGTTTCTTTAATAAGGGCTGGGGGGGGGAAAACGATGAGAGTCCAAAAAGTTTAGTTTTGAAAAAACTCAGTTTTAAAAAGCAAAAGTCCAAAACACAAAGTTAAATACAAATTTTTTTAAGCTTAAAATACTCTATAGTTCAGTAAATAAGTTATCTAAATAGCTTTAAATGTACAAAGCTTGCGTGTTCAAATTACCATTTTTTTTTATATATATAAATGGTATAAATACATAATACTTTTGCAAAAAACGATGAGAGTCCATTTTTTATTAGGGAAAAAAGATGGAGTCCAAATAACAATGCAAACATTTTTAAATATGACCAAGATTTATTATAAATATGCCATGACACTTCAAAAAACACATGTCTTTTAAACAAAAAAGTAATTAATAATGTTGTATAGGCCTGCAAGTTTTAGCCGTAGTCCTGTTTTTATTTGAACAAATGATTGTGAAGTCGCCAATATGTACATTGTAGAGCTTCATTGCCAATGGTTTTCCTCAAAAGAAAAGAAAACTTATAAATAAACTTTTAACCTTATGCAGTGCATGTGCATTTGAAGTTATGAGAAAGATGAATTTTGGATGACAACGAAGGAGCTGTTTTTATAATTTTACAAACAAACTTCATAGGTTTAATTTAAATTTAAGGACAAAAACTTTTAATTGCTAGTATTTATTTACTTTAGGGTATTGTTATTTTTTCTACTTTTTTTCTTCTTGTTTTTTGGCCAGTTTCAAGTATATTTCCGTTTTTTTGCCGCGGACGCGATGTCTATAATGCCAAGTTTTGCCGCGATTTTTGTGGTTTTTCCGTGTTTTTTTGTCGTTACTGCACAATAACTCGCAAAAAAAAAAAGCAATAAACTTAAAGAATATCACTGGTTTATAAACAAACACTTGCTATAACACAACACTACAACATCCTCTTTAGTAATTTTTGTTTTTTTTGACTGCTGGCTGCCTCGCAGACTGCCAACACAACAAACTGAAATTATGAGACCCTCAGCATTCTTTCCCCCAACACAACGGACTCTCAGCGTTTTTCCTAGTTTGGCTATTTCTAAAAGTTTGATTATCTCTTGACCCTCAGCGTTTATCCCAAAACCTGTTACATGGCAACAAACTTTCCCTCCTAAAGCAACAGAAACCACTAATATCTTCACTTTTACAATTTTTGGACCCTCATCGTTTTTCTCCCCAGCCCTTCGTTTATGTTGGCTAAAGTACAATCTGTTAAGTTTTATTTAATGTTTAGATTAGTTACAATATAACCTGTATAGATTTGTCTAATTTTCATGCTAGGTACAATACAACCTATAAAACTAAAATACCGATATACCACTAACCTTAAACATCTACGTAGTACTTCTCAGAGCTGAAACTGAAGTCAAACAAACAATTTGACAAACACAGAAAACACAAACGCACATGGTGAATACATGTTGGCGGACTGGGGTCAAAACAACAACTGGCCGGATGCCGAGCAATTGGCCTATTGTTCATTAAGTTTAGTTTCTTAACCCGGGACTGAGTTAAAACCCCACATGGAGATTCAACAGGTAAAAGTTGAATCAAACGGGAGTTGATTCATATTCCCAAAACGTTGTGTATTGATTTAAACACACAAATGATGGCAAATGTCCAAATAATAATAAAATTTATTATCCTTCGTTAATATACAGGTTTATTGTAATGTTTAGTTGTAATTCTATCTTGGGTGTTTCACATTGAATATTAAACAGTTCAATAATTGATGTGTATAATTGTTATGATATGTGTGGCGGAAAGCAAAAAGGGACCTCATCGCGGCAATTTCCGGTTTTTTGTTTTTGATAATATTGAAGTAAGCTTTAACTAACAAACAATTTAGTGCAAAAATCATATCTTTATGATTTTTTTTGTTTAAGTTACGGATTTTTTAATTTTATACAGTGAAAATGGGGATTTTAAGAAAAGCGCAATTGAAATATTCAAAGTAACACAAAATCTTTATTTATAACATTTAAGAAATGTAATTTGTATACAAATAAGATTAAAACGTCCTCTAAAAAATGACATAAAAGTCTCTCATAAATATCCATATTAATTATTTAAGTGAAACTTTATCAACGTTTCGTCGAATGTCCTGGGACAGGTTGAGGGCCGACAGGGTTACTGCTGCCAGCTTCATCGATGTTTTGGGGTTCATGACAAATGCGGTTATTGTTTGGACAGTACATTAACTTATCAAAAATTTATTAATGTAATAATAGTTAACAATAGTTAATTATACAAAAATCTTAGCTTTAAATTCATAGTTTAGGTGTATTAGTACAACTACTAAGAGTAGGTTAGTTTTTAAATCTGCAAAGAAAAGGTAACTGAAGTCGGGACAGGGATTTTTATAACCAGAAAAAGGTTCTCATTTTAGAATAAACTTGTAGTATTTCACTTCGTCGCTGCTAGAATTCATCAGAGAGTAGTTTTTAAAGTATTTCCTTCTTATCTGATGTGTTTGAGAGAAGGGACGTGTTCGCGGCCCATGTTATTTTCCCATAAGCGCGAAGAGGTCCCTTTTCCCAAGCTACGTTAATGATTTTTTAAATTATTTTATCCGTTTACAAAAGTTTTGTAATCGATTTCAACTGGTAACGGACGAAATGAAGCATATTAAGCCGCAAACAACCGAAAATCAATATTTTTTACCTCGTCATTGAAACTGCTTGTACTGAAATTTTCAGTTTGCCGCGATGAGGTCCCTTTTTGCTTTCCGCCTCACATATTATAAACCTGCAATAATTGAACGGAACAAGAGAGAACTATATAGTTAGAACATATTTTTTTATTGACTTGATTGATGTTGATGAGGTCACTAAATGAATAATGATTATAAATGATCAGTGATGATATGATAACAAAATCTTTAGATATATGTTTGGATTTTTGTAAAATAATCTTAATTTATCATTTATAATCAGTGAAAAATTGTGATTTTTTAATGTTAACCACTTTTTAGTAATTTTTATAGTAAAGAGAACACTATTGTATGATAATCTTATGTCTTTGCTTTTTTAATTTGGGTTTTTTCTAGATTTACCTTTGAATTAATTTATATGCGTTTACCATAAACCTCTTCAGTTTTGAATGTGAATTTGGGTTATATTATTTAAAACATGAACTATCCTTTTTTTTTAAAGTGGAAAACTAAGTTCACAGTTTTAATATTTGGTATTTTTATTGTAAAAATTATGTTTTTTTATTAAATTCAATTATTTAAGTACTCTACTTATAACTTATAAAATTTTTATTATAACTAAATATTCTTCAATAACTTAATATTAAATGGAAAGAAATAAAAGTTAATTAACGATCCATAACATAAAATATTTAAAACTCAGAGTTCATAGTTATGACATGTATTCTTTAATAAATATAATCAAGCTTGACTCGTAAGAAATTTTATTTCTAAAAATAAAAATAAAAACACAGAACATAATTCTCACAAAAATATTTTTAATTGTCAATCGTGCTTCAACGATAAAGTCGTCATCTTCAGTGACATATAAGCTACAACTAAATTAGAAGTTGTACTACTAAATAATTTAGTTTTAGCTCATATGTCTTTTGGTTCATGCCTAAATACAGCCCTGATGGTCACTTTCAAAACAATTTTACCATAAGTATACAAATTTTATAAATTAACCTGATATCAAAATTCATCCTGATCCAGATATGTTTACATGCTTTTCTTCAACTCCCTACCGTTCAACCGGTGGGTAGACCGGTACGCTGACCGGTGCACGGTCGCCTTGGCTCTTTCCGGATCGCCTCAGGCTGCTCCGTATAGCACATCGCGTTACGACTGTGTTCTCGCATACGTATATTAACCAAAACATTAACTTTCAGATAGGGAAGCAGGGGGGGATCGGCTCTAAGGACCAAACATTTTCGGAAAAATCCAATTTATGACTATAACTAAAAAGTAAAACATAAAATAAATGTAAAACATTTTTTTTTAAACATGCTTTCCTATCCATGAATAACATTAATAAACTCGAACTAAAAATTAAAAATAACCCACAAATAAAATTAATTTTTCCCCAGCGAATCTGATATTGTAATGAGACTTGATAGCTTGCAATTTTTTTACTTTTCACAAAATAAACACACTCAAAAAGTATGGGACGTACTCTTGCAAAGTTCCGAAAAAATCACGCCCCATGCTTTTTCTGCAAATTTAAGTGTCATATGCACATGGCGGAAACTAAAATTAAGACTGGAATTAGTAAAAACGAAAGTGCACACAAGTGATATTCTAGTCACGTTCTTGCGCTTTACCAATGTAATATCATAGGCCAGCCTTTTCAATGTATGGCGTTATATTCTGAATAAAACAGGATTAGGAAAAAATTTAATTTGTGTACGTGGCTCGTCATTGTATTGACAAATGGCTTTTATCGTAGCAATAGCCCAATGTTTTCAATTCTAAGGGAGAGTTTGTCCATATCAGTCAGTCACTCTTAGGATTACTGTGAGCAACTGCGTTCAATCTTGCAACACAGTCATCTCCCAATACTTTTCTTGATGTATTCAGGCTATAAAGTATTCAAGATCTTATCTTATTGTGAAGAACCAATGTGAAAAGTGTGGCAAATTTAGTACTAGTCTTTTGTTAAACAAATATTGGATCTGTTTGAAGTTTAACTGGAGTTGTTCAATTGAAAGAACAGTTCATTTTAATTGGTATTTACAATAATAGAGGTTCTGCTCGTCTACAAGAACACCAAGTATGCAAACTAGTCTTGGAAATTGGATCTTCTAAAACACTGATCAGGATTATACAACTTCACAAACAGTTCATTTTTAATTTATTTTTTATTTAGTGTCACATTTATACATTGCATATCGCAACAATATTTTGTCTTAATTATTTTTAAAATTTTTAGTAAAGCATCTAAGCCCAATGTATTTAAATGCGTAATACTTGTTGGTAAAAATTAAATCTAAAAATTTTCAATAGCAAAATGGAAAAATTTTGTTTTATGGTTGACACCCTGTATACTCACATACGATTTAAACTTATAAGAAAATATGTTATCAATATTTTTGATCAAAGGTGAAGTAAACCCTGTAATCCTGACTAATTTGATCTCAACTTGTTCTGTATCAACAAGGGTCTAGACTAAATGAAATAACCTCAACATATAAATTCAGAATACAGTTGCTTACCTTTGTTTCTGTCAGGTGACCTCTTTTTTGATACTATATGTGACGAGGTTCGAGTTTTATCCCATCTTCAGATGCAATAAATAAAATATTCGACTGAGGTCGATAAATATTAAAATTAATTACACAAATCACAAAACAGCACATTTAAAGATAGTAGATTTTGGTGTACACCATCTGACTACCGGACGGAAACTGTCAGTCTGTTATCTCGCGCACTTGGAACCTGTTCTTTTCGCGAGCTTCATGAACTCTTATCGCCGTGTCATACAAGGTATAAGGCATTGGGTATGATAAGAGTGACAAAAGATGAGGGTCAATCGACAAGCGACTGGTATTGGATGGTCATAAGAGTTACAAAAGGCATTTTATCATCATGCATCAAACAGTGAACTTGACAAATTACTTCTTTGAAACATAAAAGACGATTTGGGGTACATGAAATTAATTTCCTCAGAAATTCTGAAGGGGAATATTAAAAACTATTTCCTCAGCTCAATCGAATCTTGAAATCTTAATCTCTATCATTCCATAGAAATAGATATCCTTGCACTAAGGAAATTAAAACTTCACATTCTTCATCGCAGAACTTTTTTGCCATATTTAAATAATAAAGAGTGTAATGAACTTTCAACATCCAGTTAGCGACTGACAAAAATATTTGTCAGGATTAAGCGACAAACGATTGCTCTGGATTTCGACGAATGGCGAATCCCAGAACTCTCCCACCATAGCCATTTCTATGCAGCAAAGCCTAAACTAATTAACTTGGTTGTCGCTTGTCGCTCGAGATGTTGCTCATCGTTCAAGACGTTGCTCATCGCTCCTACTGTAGCCTCTACCTTAGTTGAAATTTTACTGGTCGTTTAATAATTGATGTTTGCATCTTTTGATTTGAACACCTTATAAATCTCATACTCCTCAAAAGCATTCATATATCTACCTTTAGAACAAATTTTTATTGTTTGAAGGTTATTTTGTAAGCTTGTGTAAACCATGGTCCTCGTCCATTAGATGGCGTGCAAAATTTGATTTGTTACTAGAAGTTTTTTTTTTCAGCAGTGAGCTTTAAATCTAATTTTAAACTCTCCCAACTTGGCCTATGTATACCTTGTCACATTAATCACATGACAATTTATATACGCCTGTTTGGTCTTCTAAAGCTCTTGTATGACACGACGATAAGAGTTCAAGAAGCCTGCAGAAAGAACAGGTTCGAGGTGCGTGAGACAACAGACTGACAGTTGCTGTCCGGTAGCCATATGGTATACACCAAAACGTACTGTCTTTAAATGTGCTGTGTCGTGTTTTGTGTAATTAATTTAAATTTTTGACGACCTCAGTCGAGTAATTTATTTATTGTGACTGAAAATGGGATAAAAGTTCAGAAAAGCGTTACAAATACAAAAAAAGGTCACTTGACAGAAACAAAGGTAAAAAACTTTATTCTAATCAATGAGTGACCTGGATACTGAACATGAATTCATTTCATTATATAATGTCATATTAAACTTTGTCTATAGTAAAAGCAGTTGTAGTTTTAAATTCAATATAACATTTTTATTTTCTATGTCCAAACCAGGTAAACATGTTATTATTCCCTAACTCACCTACCTTCACTGTATTCTCGGATAAACTTAATCCCTAAAGTATTTATCCCAGAAAATATACTCTGCCTCTGTTCTCCAGTAACTTCTTATACATGTAAGTCCTAGTTTTGTTTGTTATTTAATCTCCTTTTCCTTACATTTCTTGCTCATGTTACTTATTTTGCTAAGCCGTACCTTATTTTGCTCATGTGTAAGTAGGAATTCTTTCCAGGCTTTTTCAGAGTGTGAGAATAAAAAAAAAGTACTACATATACTGGATAGCGAGTAAAAATAATAACCTTACCTGCCCACTATGAACAACACAAATAAATTAAATTGATTAAGATTTTTTACTCTCAAATGCAATCACTAAGTGTCCAATCCATTACTGTAGGCAGTCCATTAAGGGTAGGGCAAAGGAGGAGGTGTTACAGCATAATTTGAGCAATGAGAATGTTTTGGGAGGGGGTTTTTCAGGAGTAATATTTTAAATACAACATATGATATGGATAATTTTATTTTGTTTGTGTAACAAACTAAGCTACAAGGGTCGTTTTCAAAATAAGAAATGCTTTCAATTTAATGCAAATTCCATGATGTTGTGAAATGTGCATTGTTGTTACACTGTCAAGATGTCAAAATGTCATGACTTTTAATGTCAAGTTAAAATGAAACTTTAGTACCTACAGACTAAGCTGGAGATTTTTCAATTTGCATGACAGTAGAACAAAAATTGATTTTGCAATGATGACACGTTTCATAATTATGGTCACGGCCCCACTGCGTAATAATATGGTTCTGCTATATAATTATAATAATGGTGCTATACAAGTTAAATATCTGAAATGGGAATTAAAAAAATATATTTATCTAAAACCATTACTAAATTTCCAACAATGTTAGCCTTTAGTTAGGTACTAGGCATGATTGGTTTGGTCATAAATTGATTAAATCAACAAACAAAAACAGAAAAAACAGTTTTAAAGAAAGAGTTTTTGTAATTAGAAGAGTTATCGATTTTATATGTAATATACAATTTATAATTAAGGCATTTAATTAGTTATAAATTATTGTAATTAAAAGAAATACATATTTTTATTTTAAATCATCTGGTTTTCTTTTGAATCAACCTGAATATTTCCACCTACAAAGTCTATAAACCTTTTCTGTTATATTCTAAAAAAGAAAATATGATTATCACAACTACAAATGTCATCACTCTAAAGTTCTGCAGAAAACACATGCACAATACTACACTGCATCAGTTGACCTCAGTCAATGTAGATGGAACGAGTGTTAAGAGCATTTTCATTGGTTCTAAATGTAAGCGTACAAATATATGCTGCGCTCAGTCAGTGCTTTAAAAAAAACTTTATACCCTTCCAACTTTTACGGTTGTAGTATCAATAAAAATATCAACAAAAAAGTCTTGAAATGACTTGCAAAGTCCAAAATCCTCATAAAATAAGTGGGACGGTGACAATTTCTTCCCGTAAGACATACAACATATTTCTTCCAGCTACAGTTTTAGTAAATAATTTGCATGTTACTGTGGAAGAAACTTTATGGACATTAATACTCGTATTTATAAAAACAATTGAGAATACACATACACGGAAGTTCATTGATGCATTGTTGTTTAGCAGCTGTTATATTAACATATTATGATTTATGTTAGGCGGTGACAAAGTAAACTCAATGCTTTTAATATGGATAATTTTCGTCCCCGGCTGTTAATTGTTCTTTCTACTCTATTAATGAGGCAGAAAATACCTCTTAAAATAGTAGCTGGAGGAAAAATTACTTGCGTTCCACCATGAGCGAAAATCAACGAAACGGATAGGTTGCACTAAACGTTCATTGTAACATTCATATGGATGCAGTATTAAACGAGTTTTTTTGCTGTGCCTAGACACATCAATTTATTGAAAGAATAGTTAATTTCATGTTTTATACCTTCACTTGAAATACTAAAAAATGACTTAATAATGTATATGACTATAATCTTAAAATTTAATATATCATATTTTACGTACACCCATTTGTTGATAGTTTTCTTTGTACTCCACGAAACTTTATCACACCACGTTTAAATCCTGGCCACGGGCCTATTGTCATCGGCAAATTTTGGAAAATGTGATCACGCAGCGGAACGACGGACGTGAGTTGATCGAATTTCCAAAATTAAGTTTATATGTTTTATGGTTTCAACCAACTACAAGTTTTTGGGAAATTGGTCTACTCACGAAGACGCTGAATAGCTGCCTACGAGTACGAAATATATCAGTAGAATTTGTTTGAACCTCAGCCTCCAGCCCCGGCTCATGTGTTGCTTCATTCCGATCACAGCGGATAAATTCGCTTTGCAAGTTTGCCTTCGACTTTGCAGAATAGGATTTTGGACTGCTTTGCTTCGCTCACAGCATTCCGGCAGTCGGCCTCGTAACAGAAGCTGCATCACGGTAAAATCCTCATCATGGATTTGAACCAAGTACTATTATGGTATTTTACGTTTTGATCGATTTTGGGGGAACCGGTCCAGCTATAAGATCATGGCAAAACCCAAATGTGCAGAATAATCTCCTATATTAAATTTTTTACATAAAAACCCTAAAAAGTTTCATTCTAGTACGACAAATCTAAAAATAAATATATTTCTGGTAAAAAAAGTGATTCCAGTTGTTGAAATATTTGGCTATCGAACTTATCTGAGCTACTTAGAAAACCAACACGTGTACCAAATTGGACATAAAATCCGAACGTTAGAGTGCGGAAACATAGGCCTATATACATACGTATACAAATTTTCACGACTCCCCAAAAGGTGTTCTGGGGGCCATGATAGGTGCTCATTGACCACTCCCGGACCTTAGGACTCACGATAAGAATCACTACAATAGCTCATCTTTCGTATGAAAATTCACAAATAAGTCTAATATAACTTAATATAGTTACTGTAACATCATGTCATCTTAGATTATTCCAATAGAGAAATGATGCCAACTTTTAATAAACACAGTTCCCAGTAGAGTGGTCCGCATTTCAAGAGTTTAAACTTTTATTCAGCTGTTTCGTACTTTTACTTTCAAACTGAATTAGTGATTTTTTATACAAACATAAACATAATTGAAAGTGCTGCGAAGCTTAGTGAAATTACGAGAAAAGTTGACATCGGTTGAGCTTTGGAAAAGTTTTGTTGAAGTTGCTTTAAGTGTGCTGGACATTTTAATAAAATGATAGCACAAATTACGCTGAGAATTATTTTTCTCGATATTATTACGCAGTAAAGGCATCCGAATGAAGCGATACTAAACTTGGTGATTGCTGGTAAAACTTCCCGTGTAGGCTACTTTACAATGTTAAAGTAGTTGTACTTAGCCTTACCGATTCCCGCTTCGGGAAATAAAGTCCAAATAAGACATGGAAGTAATGTTTTAAAAAGATCTCTGCACTCTACTACAAACTACAATAATTCGATCATGCAGCTGAACCGCTGACGTGATCCTAGGGAATTTCCAAAATTCATTTTATGTTTTAAGATTTCAATTAACTATTTGGGAAATTGGTCTACTCACGTAGGCGCTGTATGGCTGTCTGCGTGAACGAAATATGTTAGTAAAATTTGTTTGCACCTCAGCCTCCAGCTCCTGCCAACGCTCTGCTTCGTTCTAATCTCAAGGGAAAAACTCTCTCACCTCGATCTTGTGTCTCGGATTATGGACTGTGCTTTGTACCTCGACCATGCGGCCTCGGTTTGTAGACGGCTTCGCTTTGCTTGCACCAGACAAAATCGCTTCGCGGGCTATAAGGTAGTGTAAAAAAAGAAATGCAAAGAACAATCTCCTATATCAATTTATTTAATTAAAATCCCTAAAACGTTTTCTAGTACGAAAAATTTCAAAAAATCTTCACATCCGGTAAAAAAAAAATGTGTTTCCGACTGTTCAATTTTTGGCTATCAAACTCGATCGATCTACTTGACCAATTCATTCATAAAATTCAGCCTTTAGAGTAACACATATATATCACATATTAATGACCCCTCAAAACGTGTTCTAGGGACCATGATTGGTTCTCATTGACCCCTCTCGACCTTAGCATTCACCATAAGAGTCACTGCAGTTGCATATATATATCGAAATAAAACATAATTTTTAAAATATTACCACACGAAATAATTCACAAATGAGGATGAAATGTTGTACAACCTCTATGGCAAGTCCGTTAAGAGATTACTGGAGTAAATAATAAACTTTTACGGGTTTAATCTAAGAAAATAAATATAGGAGATTATTCTAAACATTTTGTTTTTTAAACATCTGGTTACTCCAAAATCGATCAAAACGTAAAATACCATAAAAGTACCCGGTTCAAATAAAGTCCGGGCAGCTTCTGTTCTGAGGCCGCAAGGGCGAGGTACAACTCTCAAAGCGAGTTGTTCCGAGCGTTAGCCGAGGTTGGAGGCTGAGGTGCAAACAATTCTACTATTATATTTCGTACACACAGCTCCTTCGTGATTAGACCAATTTCCTAAAATTAGTTGGCTGAAATCCTAAAATATATAAAATTAATTTAGTTCTGCTGCATGATCGTATTATTTTGTACATATATTATAGTTGTTTTATACTTTATTGTGAATATTGTTAATATTGTTTTTATTTTTATCCATACAGATTGTTTGTATGTATTTTAAATAAAATAGTGGTCTAGAAATGGTATTACAAAAATATACTTAAAAACTTTGCCTATTTTACAACAAAAGTTGAACTTTTGAAATAGTAATTCAGGTAGAAACCTCTCAGTACTTTAGAGTTTGTTGTAAATTAATATAGGCTTTTGTTAAATAAGTTTCCAAACATAACAGTAAAGTTGGGGCAATGAGCTTTACTGGCCTTTAATACTAAATACTTGATGAGTAATAATTAATTTAGTAAAGTTTAAACAAGCAAAACAAAGTTTTAAGTACATTGGGCGCAGCAACACGAAGGTAGTCCATTAACATGTACAGGATGGCCAACAGTCCTTTGCATGTGCACAAATAAACTTAGGAAAGATGAGTTATTGCAATGACTCTCTTAGTCATACCTAAAGTCGGGAGTAGTAAATGGTCTCCAGAACACCTTCTGGGATGTAATTAAACATTATATATATATATATATATATATATATATATATATATATATATATATAATAGGGTCTCTGCTCATACTCGCTTCGCTCACCTATCTCGGCGGCGATCCATTATCAACTAAAGAAAACAATAAAATATGTAACACCAGATGATTGACTTATAATACGTTAAGCCTTTTGTATGCTTTTACCTAATCTAAAAAAAACTGTTAGTTGTGAAGGATAATTTCCTGATTATAATTTTTCCAAATTGGTTGCGAATAAACTTGTTTTGGTTCATCGTGGGCCTAGTCTAAACTTATGTTAAGTTTTTCATCCAAATCAGCTGTTTTATTTAGAACATGTATTTACTACAGATGTTTGAACTATTGAATTATATCACAGTAAGCATTTTTCGTTGGCTTTACTTTCTCACTATACTATATTATAGAGAAAGTATAGTAATCGCAAAAAAATCGATGTTGAGATTTTTGTGGAAATATCCGTTTTGGGACCCCCTGAGCCCAAAAAAGTGGTTTTTACAAAATGTCTGTCTGTATGTCTGTATGTATGTATGTCTGTATATCTGTATGTATACAAAGCTAGAGCGAAAACTATTCGATCGATTTCAAACAAATTTGCAACAGACATCTCAAGTAGGCCTGTATAGATGCACAAAAAACAATTTTGAAAATTTTTGAAACACAACCCTCTTTTTGGCAAAAAAACCCCAAAAAAATCAGTTATTATTTCTTTATAAAAAAACGGCTCTAACGATTTTGATAAAATTTGGCTTATTTGAAGCCTTTTATGTACTCTACTATATACAAAAAACAGCTTCTTTCTAAAAATTCTCGTTTAGCTAATGATAATAATAACTGAATTTTGGGGTTTTTTTGGCCGTAAAGGCGGTTGTTTTTCAAAACCTTTTTTTCGTGCATCTATACAGGCCTAATTGACGTGTTTAGTGCAAATTTTTTGAAATCGATCGAATAGTTTTATCTCTAGCTAATAATAATAATATTTATTAGTTAATCTTCTATAGTTTGTAAGAATTGGGAAGGACTCTGAGTGATTAGGGGGACACACGAATTGCCACAAATTTTGGGTCCATCTGAAACGCACGAACTGCCACAGTCATTAGAGGGGATTAGAAAGGGTCAACTCGCAAGATAAGAAACACACGAACTGCCACAAGGGTTCGGTCAGGTAGCGGCTCCAAGTGAGGGAAAAACGGGAATTATACTCCCTCGGTTACCCCCATCCCCCCACCCACATACTTGTCTTCTTTTCTGGTATTTTCGAAGGCATTAAACAGTCTTGTTACATACCTAACAGTGGGAAGATGTCTCTTCCGGAATTTAGTGTGGTGTTGAGTGAAAGGGGTCAGGAGTGTTAGGTTAGGTTAGGTTAGGTTAGGTTAGGTTAGGTTAGGTTAGGTTAGGTTTTTGTTATGGGACTTGATGATTTTTGAAGATTGATTTTGATTGCAACTTCGTGCTATGTTAATAACAGTTATTTTTAAAGGATTCTTGATACTAGAAACTATTAAATGCAATATTGATTGGAAATAAAACGCTCCTGTTGCAATATTTTTTTGTCTCGATGCTGAGCTATCACTTCTTTGACTTCTTGAGGCCGATTGAAAACAATGGTTATTACTCACAGCCTTAGCCGTTTTTCCCTGACTTATGTTTGAAATATAAGTAATGTGCAGGAATATCATCGAGGGATAACCGCGGGAGTATAATTCCCGTTTTTCCCTCACTTGTAGCCGCTACCTGACCGAACCATTGTGGCAGTTCGTGTGTTTCTTATCTTGCGAAATGACCCTTTCTAATCCCCTCTAATGACTGTGGCAGTTCGTGCGTTTCAGATGAACCCAAAATTTGTGGCAGTTCGAGTGCACCCTTACTACCACCAATGACTACATATCAATAAGACGAACAGTTTAAATGGGTAGAATTCAGCCCATTAAAGTAGGTATAAAAGTGTGATTTTGCATCTCGCCGTTAGGAGCGCTGAGCGCTCTTTTTGCAGACGAGTGTGTGACAAGAATGGAAAGAGAAGGAGAGACAGAGAGGTCCGACTGTTATGTGACCTTGAACGCAGATTGTTGTGTCGACAGACAGTGCATGCCCCTCTGTTATTTATCATTGCAATTATTAAATTTAATCAAATCAGTTTCATTTATTTTGACACATAAAGCTGTTTGTTTATACAAGTTTTTATTAAATTTATACTATTGGTAAGTTCTTTTAAGAATTGTTTCAGTTAATACTAAACTCGTAGGAGTCAGCTGATTTGAGTTTTGTCTGACTTATTGTTTGTGATGATATAGTAACAATCGGCACCAGCTGATTCTGTTTTTGTTGACTTTATTATTGTTCTAAAAAAGCAACAAACAATATTGTATCCATAGTATTGCATTTAGAAACATTTTAGCATTAAGTTTTTCGTGTTTTAAACTGTGTTTGCTTTATTAATTTTATTAACTATGGAAATTGGAAAGTTACACAAACCTCCTAAGTGAAATAGATTCTGCCAATAAAAATATTGCAAATAAATGGTTTAGTAACCAGGACTACTCTTAAGTACTTACTAATTGCATAAATTTAATACAAATTTGTGTAAACAAACAGTTTTCTGGGTCAAAATAAATGAAACGCATTTGACTAAATTTATTATTGCAATAAAATATTATCGCCGTCCGATCCTGGACATCGCCCCCAAGAGGGGCGTACACTAACTGGCGGAAAACGCCAATCAGGATATGATTCTAAGCGTAAAAATGATTGAAAAAATTCCTATGAAGGTATGTCCTAAAATGAGCGTTCCTTCTATCAGTCTGTATGTGATATTTTAATTAAAAATTATTAGTTAAAACCCACTAACAATATAGAGATGAAACTTTCCACGTAAGCGCACACGCTTGCAGACTTATTTAGTGTAAAAAATCTGTTTACCTTTCTAAAAGGCGGACATTAAAAGTGTTTGTAGATACGACCGTTTTAATGTTACTTGAATTTGTAAAATTTAATGCCTCAAACTGTTCCTTTACAAAACAAACAATTGATTCAAACTGTCAAATTTCAAATACATATATTTACGGATTGATAGTCATGGGTTTGATTCCGAGTTTTTCAAAATCAAGCCGTAGGTGCAGCAGGATTTAAGCACCTCAAAGTACAGTTAACCAGAAAAGTCCTAAATTCCCAATTATCAATATGTGCCCCCACCATTAAAAACGCGGGGGAAAAATAATTGTATTATTAACACACTGTTTTTTATGCACTGATTACAAATCTTATATTGCAATATTTCTGAAACAAACCAAGCGAACGTGAAACCCAAATTTGTTATTTGTCTACCATTTTTGACGAAACTCACTTTCTTTATGTTTTTTGAAGTGCTAAATTTGAATTTTATATTGGATTTACACATCTCACTTTTGTGGCGCGCTAATAAATTACACTTATAAATGATTTTATTATACAAAGAATTATTTAAATGAGGGACTTGAGACTATTTTGTTAGTTATGTTTCGCTGCTGAAGTAGCATTTATATTCCAATTATTAAAAAAAAGGATGTTGGTAATAGGAAAAATAAACTGATAGATGTGTTTAAAATAATTAAACTTTGTGGGATCAATGCAAAGTTATTATTTACAGATGCATAGACTGGATAGTTAACTGCGGAAATGACGATTTTGCAGAACTACCAGACAATAAGTTGAGGTACCGTGTCCCGTGTTCAGTTCATTTTAAAAGTACAACATTCACCAACTCATTGAAAAACAGGCTAGAATGTTGATTGTTATACTTTCCTGCTAGAGAACGGAAAATTTGGCAATTATTAATTTTAAGTGTTTTATAGGAAATAAAATAAATAATAACATACGAAATTTACATAGTTACGTCTAATTGGTGAACTGGGGGCAACAGCCCCTTCACAATAAAAATAAATTTTTAGCCGAATTTTCGAAGAAAATAAGAGCTATATTACACTCGACTCAATTTGAAAATTACTTTATATTATATATATATCTGTTTTATTCCCGGATCGATAAGTGGTAGTAAATATGCTTCAAAATTGCTGATTTTTTGGTGAAAGGGTCCTAGTAGGATTCTTCAGATATACTTTTTTTTGTTCTTCGATCGGATTCAAAATGGCGGAGTTATACCGATTAATCGTTTTTGGGTAGGGATTTAAGTATATGGATTTTTCCCACCTTGATAAAATGGTAGTAAATATGCTTCAAAATAGCTGAAATTTTAGTGGAAGGGTCCTTGTAGGATGTCCCAGACACTGATATTTTCATTTTTCGATTTTACACAAAATGGCGGTTTGTTTGATTTAAACCAAAATGGCAAAGTTAGAGCGAGGAAATTGCATTATTACTACCACCCATAAGCCCTTGTGCAGATTTTGAGCTATATCGTTCAAAAGGTAATTAAATTTTCTACAATCCTGTGCAAAGGTATTTCAGGTACAGTCCCCGGAACAAGGAACAAAATTGATAGAAAGCTCCCGATAAATGATTTTTTCATTATAAATGTCAGGTTTTTGCGCGATTTCTCCCACTCATAAGCCCGTGTGCAATTTTTGAGCTATATCGTTCGAAAGATAATTAAATTTAATACAATCCTGTGTAAAAGTAATTTAGGTACAGTCCCCGGAACAAGGAACAAAATTGATAGGAATCTCCCGATAAATGATTTTTTCATTATCCATGTCAGGTTTTAGCGCAATTTCTCCCACTCATTAGCCCATGTGCAATTTTTGAGCTATATCGTTCGAAAGGTAATTAAATTTCCTAAAATACTGTGCAAAGGTATTGCAGGTACAGTCCCCGGAACAAGGAACAAAATTGATAGAAAGCTCCCGATAAACGATTTTTCCATTATAAATGTCAGGTTATTGCGCGATTTCTCCCACTCATAAGCCCGTGTGCAATTTTTGAGCTATATCGTTCGAAAGGTAATTAAATTTCCTACAATCCTGTGCAAAGGTATTTAAGGTACAGTCCCCGGAACAAGGAACAAAATTGATAGAAAGCTCCTGATAAATGATTTTTTCATTATAAATGTCAGGTTTTTGGCGATTACTCCCACTCATAAGCCCTTGTGCAATTTTTGCGCTATATCGTTCGAAAGGTAATTAAATATACTACAATCCTGTGCAAAAGTAATTCAGGTACACTCCCCGGAACAAGGAACAAAATT
>JAGFPH010000116.1:182990-201223 GCA_018207615.1 Philaenus spumarius | reverse complement strand
CTTATAATATTTGTTATAATCTCATGTTCGTGTAAATACTGTTCTTTGTTGTATGACGTATTATAAATTTAATTAATTGTTTTCTTATTCAAATTTCAATTTAGATCTACAAATGATCAACAAATGTGGATGTTTGTATAAACATAGAATTATATGTTTTTTTATAGAATTATATTTGTTTGTATTGTTTCTAACTCCCTTGTAACCAAGGTTTCATCTAAGTCAACTAATAACGAAACCTATCATTTTTTACACTTTATTAATTTAAATATTTTATCTGGAGTATACCAAATATTTTACAGTACTATTTAATTTATCCTCGGGTTCATGGTTAGACTGAGTTTAGTTTTATATACTTCAAAATCATTGTAATTATATCGTATTTGGTCTCAATTTGCTCAGAATTTTATGTAGATCATAAAAAAAACTAAAACGAAAAGAAAAAATTTTGAAATCACAAAGTTGTCATTTTTTATTATGCTCTTGAGTGGGTGAGTCATTGACTACCTGCGAGAGGTAGGTAGGGCCTGTTGCGGCAATGCTGGCGAGTGTGCGTGCGTTGGTGGAAGGGATGTTAATCACTCAGAGTCCTTCCCAATTCTTACAAACTATAGTTTAAAATCACCTCTCCTACCCCTCCTACAATTATGAAGTCACTGTGTATCTGTTTAATAATTTAAATATGTTTGTGAGAAAGTATATGCCAGTTTCTGGTACCGTTTATTTGTTTGTGTTTCCTTTTAGTTTGTTAATCTAACCTAAAAACGCTGTTGGTTGTGAAGAATAACTAACCGATTCCGGTTCTAAATTAAATTTGCTAAGTTGGTTGCTGTGGTAATTAATGTAAACATGTGTTTGCGAGTAGTACTTACGCAAAACAAAGGTGTTTATATAAATATACCTTGCGATGCTTTTGTATATATAATTTTGCATGTGTTGCTAAGCTTTTGATCCGAACAGCTGTTTCATCCGAATGTTCACTATGTTTACGCTTTAAAATATAAATTTTGCAAAAACTCTTCTGGGTGTGCGTCTAAGACCCCCCAAAGAATAAACCTATATATTTTCGTATTCGTATCTTAAGTAGTTTTGGCTCCACGTTGATTCCAGTCCTCAGTCAGTCATTCAATCAGGACAAAGCCTCTTGTATGTATTTATGCATTCACACTCTAACGTATGATCTGTTCCAAATTTGGTACACCGCTGATTTGCTAAGTCGCTCGGACGAGTTCGTTGGCAAAAAATCCATTGACCGGGAACACTTTTTTTGACAGAATTTCACAACGTTTAAGATTTTTTGTACTAGAATACATATTTTAGGGGTTTTATATAAAAAAATATAGAATATTATTGCGCACATTTTATTTTTTGCATGGCCTTATAGCCCGCTGCTTCCCGCAAAATCGATTAAAACGTAAAATACCATAAAATCACCCTGTTTAAATCTACGTGGGGCAGCTTCTGATCTGAAGCCTAATGGTTGAGGTGCAAAGCGCAGTCCATAATCGGAGGCTGCAAGGTGTAAACTTTTAGGCGGGTTACACATATATGCATCTCGCACGGTGCGACTAGCATTTTTGATGCCAGTAGCACAGTGTGAGATGCATGCAAGCTGCATGGTCGTGGCACATGCTAGTGGCAAGGTGAGAGAGGTGGGGACTTTTTAGAGCTCAGTTCATTGGAAAATGTCGTCATCGTCGTCGGATGATGAAATGCTGTTGTTACTTACCGTCATTAGAAGAAGAATAAATATTTGTTTTTTCGTCCTCCGGATAAGACATTTCTAATTATTCCAACTAACTATTCACACAATTTAAACTAGGGTATACACTATTTAATTACAAATTACTAATATAAAACTCAAGCTATTCAAAAAGTGACTTTCCGCACTTGTCAACGCAGTACACCGTGGGAACGAGAGCGTCAGGGCTGTCTGCGGATGGCCATGTGACTTGGAAATGTGTTCTGCGCATGCGTCAACTCAAGATGCAAGCTGCATGCAGCGCCAAAACACCGACCGATCGGTTCCTAGTGGCGCTGCATGCTCATGCGACTAGCACACGAGCTGCACTATGCCAGTAGCACCATGCCAGCCGCATATGTGTGTAAGCTCTAAGTGATTAACACAGGTTGGTCTTCGAGCTGCATGCTAGTAGCAAGAAAAATGCTAGTCGCACCGTGCGAGATGCATATGTGTGTAACCCGCCTAGTTATTTCGCTGCGGAAGGAACGAAGCAACGCTTGAACTGTTGCTGGACGCATACAAAAAATCCAATATAATTCGAACACGCAGGAAGCTATTTATTCAGCGAGTTCGTTTTAGGTTACAACCCTATTGAAATCTATTTATTCAGATACACCGGTCCGATTTTCATGTTTTTTGTTTTAAATGAAAGAAAATGTTGTAATTTTTAATAAAACATATGAAATGGCATTTTTATTTCATTGTTATATTTACAAGGGCACTTTTTATGATTTTGTGGTTTTAGGTTTTCGTGCGGTTTGTTTGAATTGAAAGACAGTTTTATAATCTTAATTAAAACATTATGAAATGTAACTTTTATTTTATCGTTATATTTACAAGAGAACTTTTTTGGGGTTTTAGGTTACAACCTTATTGGTACCGTACCTATTTCTATACAATCCTTTTCCTGTAGGATTTTTGCAACATTTGAAACATACATCGGGAGTTTTTTTACATACTTTAATCATATGTCAGCACTGTTAAATTGTCTGATAAAAAAGTAAAACATTTTGCCCGATTGAGCAGATTTTGTCGGAAAATAATTCTAACACGTCAAAGCTAAGTCTCAAAGACTTTAGAAATGGCGTGTTGCGAAATGAAAGGAAACCCCTTTACATGCATTGAACCTCAGTGCTCATTGAATACTTAGTTTCAGCGCGTGTTGATTAGAGCTCCTTTACGTTTACAGCTTCTATCTGCAGAACCCTCGGACTAGGAATGTGTTGGTCTAATGGGCGTGTTATCCTTCTATTTTTACCCCAAACCTGCCTTGGCGGTACAACCAATTCCACGGAAACTACGGTTCTAGCTTTAACTAAGAAAGTTACATTTACATTAAAAAAGTTACGATTTACTGTCCATCGTATTTTGCTTGAACGAAATATGTATTATTAGCGAATTTCCATAGGAAAGATGAGCTATTGCAGTGGCCCTTATGGGCCGGGAAATGTCCAAATCAAATTATTTTGTATATTTTATAACATCAGTTATGTATAATAAAGGTTAAAAGAACCAGAAAGGCTCAGGTCTACACTTTAATAAAAACCTAACCTAAAAGTAAGAAATACTAATAATTGTTTCAAAGTTTAAAATCAGCTGGAAATATTAGAGCAAACAGCTGATTAATGTATCAATAATAAACATACAGTTATTCATATATAATACATATTTTTATATAAAATAAATGGTATAGTTATATATGAGTTCACACTATAACGAACGATAGCATTTTACGTCCGATTTGATCCTAATTTGGTACACTCATTTGGTCCAACATCCAGAAGCACGTTTGTTGACAGGATCAAAGTACTTATTTCTTGAGATTTTTCGTACTGGAATGAAATTTTTTTAGGGTTTTATCTAAAAAAATAAATGTAGGATATTATTCTGCACATTTAGTTTTTTACACGACCATATAGCGCGGTCTGGTTTCCCAAAATCGATCAATACGTAAAATACCATAAAAGTACCCCGTACACAAGAGGGATTTTACCGTGGGGGATCTTATGTTTGTTCGCTGCCGACCGAGTTTGTACGATGCGAGTGGAGGGAAGCAGCCCATAACCCGAGATAGCAAGGTCGAGGTACAAACTAGCAAAACGAGTTTTTCCGCTGCGAGTGGAACGAAACAGCGCGCGAGTCTTAACTCTATGCTTAGGTACAAACAAATTCTATTAATATATTTCGTATACGGAGGCAGCTATTCAGCACCTTAATCAGCACTCCAATTTCTCAAACTGTTGGTTGAAACCCTAAAACACATACATTTAATTTTGGAAATACTGTAAACTTACACTGCGTGATTGAATTATTTTGAAGTTTTATTGGCCTATTTCATATAATTATTTTCAGAATTAAATTATTTACAAGTTGTGTTTAGCAAGTTTATGGCTTAATACCGATTTAAAAAAGCTAATGCACTAAAAAGCTAAAGAAAACTTGTTTTTTTTAGACCGAATTTGCTTTATGTCTAAACAAATACTGTTGTTTCAGATCTGGGACATATTTTATTCAATTTGTCTGTTCATTTTATATTTAATAAATCATGTTTACACCCTAATTAAAACCCTATATATTTCAGTAGAACTTCGTTCTTGCGGGGAATTTTAACCCTTTCGACAGCTGTTGCTCTCTAACAAAGCATTTCCGGACCTAAGTTTATATGAACTTCATTACTATTGAATTTCCATAGGAAATATGAGCTATTCCTGTAACTAAATGGAGAGACTTAAGATTGGGAGTGGTCAATGAGCACCAATCATGGTCCCCAGAACATGTTTTGGGATGTCATTAAAAGTGATAAATAGCTGTATATAATATGTAATATTTCACCCAAATTTGGTATATACGTTGTTTTTTTAAATCAATGAGACTATTCATGTTTTTGAACGGAAGTAAAATTTGTTGAGAATTTTCTTACTAGAATGAAACTTTTTTGGGGTTTATCTAAAAAAATAAAGCCTGTCTGGTTCTCCTAAACTCGATCGAAACGTAAAATACCATAAAACTACCCGATACAAATCCACGTGGGGGCAGCTTCGGATCCGAAGCGAGTTTGCTTGCTGTGAGCGAAGTGAAGCAGTCCTTAATCCGAGGCCGTAAGTTCGAGATGCATTATCTCAAAAAGTGCAGTCCATAATCCTAGGCCACAAGGTCGAGGTGCTAACTTGCAAAATGAGCCGGAGCTGGAGACTGAGGTGTAAACGAATTCTACTACAGTAATTTATTTTGTACACGCCGACGAAAATTCATCACCTTCGTGAGAAAACTTCAGGGGTTCAGCTGCGTGTTCGAATTATTTTATTTTCAGAAATGTAGCAATACACGGAATACAACTATTTAGTAAATATAAGAGCTTTTTATTTGTACTGTTTTGATCTGGAATTCTTATTATGTATAATTATTGTCGTTTGCTATTGTCGTTTGTAATATTTGTTCTAAAGCAAAACTAAATGCAAATATTTACATAATTATTTGTATTCAGATTAAGCACGATGTTTTGTTTTAAAAACTGATACAGTTTATAGGCGTAACCAGGGGGGGGGGGGGGGGTTTAAGGGTTATAACCCCCATTGTACAAAATATTTCGCACTTTTTTTACATTAAAATACGCTATAAGAGTAACTGAACACCTATGCAAATGTTATCAATATATTGCTGACATTATTTTTGGTCGAATTGGGCATTGGCACTTTATTTGATACTAGGGGAGACCCCTGCGTGCTCCGCACGCCAACCCCCAACGTAACCTTCTAAAAACATATGTTATGTTTTATTTATAATAAAGGTGTAGGATTATTAATAACCTCAAAACTAAGACGGTAAATAATGTTAAATGTTCAATTTAAATTATTTCTTATATTTTAAAGCAGTTATAATAACGGTTAAAAGAACCAGCAAGGCTCAGGTCTACTCTTTATAATCTTAACCTAAAAGCTAGAAATACAAAAATAATTGCTTCAAATTTTGAAATCAGCTGTTAATGGAAATATTGGAGCAAATAATATTATCTGTTATTTTATTCAATTGGTTGCTATGGTAATAAATGTAAATACATGTGTTGGTTTATTATTCTAGTCCTAACCTAAGAATTTTTCCGATTAAATTTATTAATGTTGAAATAAAATAAACGGTATCAGGAAACTGACACATACTTTCTCCCTCATTATAGGAACTTAATTTTTTATTTTTAAGAGTAATTTTCCCATAAAAACCCTTAAAATAACGGAAAAACCAACTTTTCTCAAAAACGGCTCGAACGATTTTGATCAAAATTTTACAGTTTATAGTACTTTAGGTCCCTAATAAACTATAAAATTTTAATCAAAATCGTTAGAGCCGTTTTTGAGAAAAGTTGATTTTTCCGTTATTTTAAGGGTTTTTATGGGAAAATTACCCTTAAAAATAAAAAATTCACAAAAATGAAAAAAACGCCTGGAGATACCGTGGATTAATACCTCCATACCAAATTTCATCAAAATCGGACGACTGGTTTAGGCTCTAGGTCTGATAACATCCACACAGACACACAGACACACAGACACACAGACACACAGACACACAGACACACACACAGACATCACTCCGAAAACCACTTTTTTAGGTTCAGGGGGACCCAAAACGGATATTTCCACCAAAAACTCAAACTCGAAAATTTTGACGAATACAATACTTTCTCCATATACTATGGTATAGGGGGAGAAAGTAAAAAGGTTTTTATCGAAATGAATCATAGCCTATGTTACTCAGGGATAGTGTAGCTTTTTATTAGTAAAACTATTTTTTCAGTAGTGCCAGAGATTACCCCCTACATACAAACAAACAAACAAACAAACAAACAAACAAACAAACAAACTTTACCTCTTTATAATATTAGTATAGATATAGATAAGATGCAGTATAGTGTATGGCCTGGAACACACGGAGATTTCGTCCGGCACTGGTTATTTCCACTATCGGTTTATTTACCGCTGACGGTAGCTGTGCAGCGGCTCGCTGCCACTACAATCGGCGGATTTTCCACTGTTTCCGCGGAAACAGTGGCGAACGTGACCAATTGCACGCCAATTTTCATTATTTTAGTATTTTTTTGTTGAATACTATCTTTTAGCCGCGTGTGTAGTTCGTCAAATGACGAAACCGACATTTTTAAATAATTGAAAAATGTTTCTTCATAGTTCCTTAAATCAGGAAACGCAGTGTAGAATGCTCCAAAATCTTCTCTTCTTTTATTTATTGATTGGATGAACCCAAATAAGTAACTATATTTTTTGCTTCTTTTTCAATCGGCGACGGAATAACAATAAAGCGAGAGTTTAATGTTTCTTTTAAAACATTGAAAGAAATAATATATTACATAACACACTTCGAGATTGATGAACTAGACACTTCAGTTTAATAAATCCCCATTTGGGTTGTAGACTGCGTGGGAAATTTTACCGCCCTGTGTGCACACTTTATATTTTATGAGCGCGGAAAATAACCCCCCCCCCCACCAAAAAAAAAAAAAAAAAAAAACGCCGTGTGTTCCAGCCACCGGGTTAGAGACAGCGCACGGAATGATTTTGCGGGGATGAATCATGGTTGCTATTCTAAATTATTCTAAAATATTCCTGAACGACAATTCTAAGTGGAAAATTTATATAATTTTAAAGCACTTTTGGAAAGCCTAAACGTGTTATTTTGCATCTTAATTTAAAATATTCCATACCCCCGTTGTTGCAACCCTTACGGTCGTCCTGGTTACGCGTATGATACAGTTTATGGTTAGGCTATTTAACACCTTTGTGACTTCTACTGGCGGCACCGGCGTCTATTAGGCTACATAACCAACTAAACAGAATATTACGTTTCCTAGATAATAACAAGGAGCATTGTAACCTAGGCTACAGTTTAATAATAGTAGGCCTACACGGTGCCAAGGCTAGCATTAGTTACACAGTTTGAAATTCTTTATGTCGTATAATAACCTCTTATAGTACCTTCAAAGGCAAAACTTCTACGTAGGACATTTTATATTCTATTCCAAATTGTTGTATGTGAAATAACTGAAATTACGAAGAAACCAAATTACAAGAAATGTTAGGTTAGGTATAATTTATACGATGCTGCCAAAGTTACAGCATGTAATTGTATTTCATCAAGTTTGTGTTTAACGCAAAGAGTACAGGTAGGTCTGACAGCTTTGTCTTATCTTTTAAGTTGAAGGGTTATTCTGTATGAAACTACCCCATAAAGCGTTATTTTTTGTGGTTTGTTAAATAAATTTGTGAGAAAAAAACTATATTGACAAGTGTCTAACAATAGTAGAATTGTATTGGCAAACACAAGTAGGTAATATCAGAGTAATATAGAGTAGATAGTTAAATAATTAGAAATTATGTAAATTGCAGAGCTGCATTTTTAAGTAGGTTAACATCAAAGTAAGACTAGATGAGGAAAACTGAGTGGTGGCAAGAGTTTTTAAATAGGGAGAAAAGATTAGAAAGCAGGTCTTTTGGGAAAAGTTCTTAGATAAGAAGAGAAGTCTTGAGAGACCGGGGCCTTTGGGGTGTAGACGCCGGCGTGGGCTTCAATGAGATACCAGAGGGGCTTTTCCGTGAGGGGTGATGGCCCAGGTGGACATAGAGAGGAGGAAACAGACCACCTGGACAAATAGAGGTGAGGGCACAATTTGTGAAAATTAGAGGGAAAATCGTTTTATTTAAATTTTGGGTTAGGATCAGTTTATGTGGGTTTATGTATTGGGGGAGTTGTATATTTTAAAAGAATTCATATTTCTGGAGTAGAAATTTGTACTCAGTTTTGCCCGTTGTGTAAATCATAAGATTTAGGCTGAGATTTATTGTATTAACTATCACATAGTATAGAATTAAATGTATTTAGTACCATAAAATAAAATAATGTGTATATAGACTTGAATATAACATATAATGTACACGATAATATAAAATAGGGTTCACAAATATCTATACTGCAGAAAAGCTATTTTAACAATATATTGTCGATTTGTACACAAGAGTTGATAGTGATAGACTCAATTAAATAAGACACCACCAATCACAGCTCAGAGTTGAACATTATGGATTGCAAGATTTTGTTTTGAAGAGAGCACAATTAGAAAATGTCACTGCGGGTAAAATTGTTATCTTGCCACCATCATTTGTTATATGTGTTTAACCCTCTCACTAAAGTTAGAGCCAAGCGAATAGCCACTTCGTAATAGTTTACAATTTTAGAACGTAATACTTGTCGAAGAACACAACAATGTAATTTTACTTTTACTTCTTATATTTTGTTGTAATGTTTTGTAAATATTCGTGTGAACTTTTGGGGAACAACTTATTTAATTTTTTAAAATTCATTTTAGGTATTTTAGACTCCGGAATAGGGTGTACGAATAATAATTTAGTTACGTACCTTTTGAAAAAGTCAATTCCTATTCCTTTATTTATGGATGACTGGTTACGATCTCTTAATCAGTCCATTCTCATATCTTGTACCATATAAAAGTTCCGTTCAGCTGAACACCGTTAAAATATTTTACACAACACTTACATAAACACAAAACACATAACAAAACATTAAAAAAATAAGAGTAAAAGCATTGACAGGTGGAAACTCTTTTGATTCTTATTTCTGATACTAAAATGAAAGACTCCTGTGAAGGGCAAAACTTTATAAAATTTTCCCCGCAAAACACCTAAGATCGGGCGACTAGTGCGCTGAATAGCTGCCTCCTTGTACGACATATTTTAGTAGAATTTGTTTGCTCCTCAGGCTCCGGGCATGACTCACACGCTGATCTTTCCGTTCGCAAAAGAAAAAACTCACTTTAAGAATTCGTACTTCGACCTTAAGGCCTCGGATCAGAAGATGCTTTACGTTTATTTGTACCGGGTACTTTAATGGTATTTTACGTTTTGATCAATTTTGCGGAAGGCTATAAAGTCGTGTGAAAAGCAAAATGTGCGCAATAATCAACTATATTTATTGTTTTAGATAAATTCCCAAACAAAATTTACTATAGTACGAAAAAAGTAAAAACAAATGTAATTTCGTTCAAAAGACGTGCTTCCGGTTGTTGGATTTTTCTGTAACGAACTCGTTCGAGCGTCTTAGACAACCAATGTGTGTACCAACTTTGGCCCAAATCGGACGTAAAATGCGGCCATTATCACATAAACAACACAAAACTTGTTCTGGCGACCATGATCGGTGCTCATTGACCTCTCCCGACTCGAGAGTCACGCCAATATATAATTTTTCCATTTTAAATTCACTAATAATCATGCTTGTGTCTTATAATATGATTTACCCGTGGGTAATATTCCAAAAATTACACGAAATCCGTCACGCGAAACAGACACGCTTGCAGTTGTTTGTAAAACCGTCGTTTGAATGTAGAATATTTTAGGTAAACATTTATATAACTTCCATAGGAAAAGTGAGCTATTGCAGTGATCCTTATGGTTACCCTTAAGGTCGGAAGTAGTAAATGAGCACCGATCATTGGGCTGTCATTAAAAATGTTATATATATTTATGTATATACTATGTGTTCGCACTCTAACGGTAATATTTTAAGTACCGATTAGGTCCAAATTTGGTATACAGTTAGTTTTCTAAATCGCTCGGACGAGTTCGTTAACCAAAAAAATCCAACAACCTGAAGCACGTTTTTTTGAGATTTTTGTACTAGAATAAAACAATTTTAGGGATTTATCTTAAAAAAATAAATGTAGGATATTATTCTGCACATTTTGATTATTTTACACGACCTTACAAGCTCTCTTGGTTCCCAAAAATGATGAAAACGTAAGATACCATTAAAGAATCCGGTTCAAACCCACGTGGGGGCATCTTTTGGTCCGAGGCTGACGGCCAAGATTGTACGTTGCGAGCGAAGCGAAGCAGTTCATAACCTGAGGTTATAAGGTCAAGGTACAAACTCTAAAAGCTATTTTTTGTTTGCTGCGACTGTTTGCTGGAACAAAGCAGCGCGAGAGTCGAAGCTGCCTATGTAGCCTATACGAAATATATTATTAGAATTTTTTGCACCTTATTGTACAAATACACAGGGAGCGATTCGATGCGGCGCGATGCGATACTATCAAACACGTATTAACATATGGCATAAATCACACAGGGCGCGACGCGAAGAGGTGCGACAAGCTCTGAAACAAATCAGTTTGATTTTTCAAGCGACTAGAAGCGATAGCAGTGTATAGTAGCCGAAATAGATGGTGAGTTGTTAATTAATTAATGAGGTGTTTTCAAGACAACCGATTTGGGAATCAAAACACAGAGGCCTACATTACAGGAACAGAGGAGTTGTAGACAAGATGTGCACTGAAGTAGCTGCTGCTCTATCAAGTACAAGTTTAGACTTACTTAACTGAAATGGATTTTCTGACGTTTGAAAGCATTTTTTCAAAAATTCCCCAGATATAGTAAATGAACCCCAATCCAAAAGTATTCAGTATCTTTTTTGTAGAGAAAGGTTCAAAGAATTCATATATGCCAGTAAAAAAATGATAGATGTAAAATTTACAAAGTTATTAGCTCAAGAAACAAAAACAAGTCGCTCCGCGTCGCATCGCCCTCTATGTATTTGGATGTCGCGTCTAGTCGCATCGCATCGCGTCGCGTCACTGCCTGTGTATTTTGTACCCTAAGCTTCCAGCTTCGACTTTCGCGCGAACGTGGTTCAGCTTCGTGATGGAATTATTTAATTGCGTTAAAACAGTCGTTGCGCTTAAGTGTGAAGTCTTGTCTTGTTCCTACATAAAGGTAGTCGATATCAATATGGAGGTGCAATTCGATTTACCTTATAAAGACATAAATTATTTTCGTATACAAACCCGTTCCAACGCAAACAATATTCCTTACTTAAGAAAAGAAATATTACAACAGGAATAAAAGTAAATTAATTAAGTAGAGTGTTTCGTAGCGGTTGCACTACATTAGGACTTGAGCCTTAAAAGCAAAAGCCAACCAACCCTGCTGTAATTGAATTAATATCCTGTGTAATATTACAAGGCTGGGTTGCTTGAATGCGCTTAACTGGGGGAAAGTATGATAATGATGGTCTGTAAAGAGCTTTTCTCTTCTTTCATAAGGCAATCGGTAATACTTTCAAATTGTTGTTAGTACCAGCGATAAAGTAATGTTTTAGAAATTAATTATTTAGTACTAACAGGGGTGCTTCGTTTACAGATTAGAATAAACTAGTAGTTCTGTGAACAGTAGACTTCGCTCGTTGAAATAACAAATGTGGTTTTGAGCTTAGGTCAAAAATAGTGTACCAGTAAGGAAGAAAGCAGAAGGTTTAGCCAGTGAAACATTATTTTGCAATTCCCGCGATTCTGAGGTTTCTAGTTCTCGTTTTTTTTTCTTGAGCTTGCTGCTATTGATTTTCTTTTAGGGGGCATTGTGTTTTATGTAGGTTATTAATTCGTAAGGTAG
This sequence comes from Philaenus spumarius, assembly GCA_018207615.1. Lineage (NCBI taxonomy): Eukaryota > Metazoa > Arthropoda > Insecta > Hemiptera > Aphrophoridae > Philaenus > Philaenus spumarius. Next base: position 189,013 of record JAGFPH010000116.1, on the reverse strand, counting down.
CTACAAATATCGCGTTATTGAGGGAAAACATAGAATTAAATATTTACATACTTAAACAACTAAAACTTAACAATGTTTTTACAGTTCCATATCACATTCCAATATTATAAATAATGAAAACAAACGATGTTAAAGCGTCGTGATCTCAACCCATGTACCAACACTTTCCACGGTGTCCAACGGTCATTTTTTGTATGTCCTTTATGGCCGCGAGGTTTCATTTGTTTCATCTCATTTTGTAATTCAAGTAAAGCTAAGTAAAATACTTTTATAAAATAATAATTCACAAGTATACAGTTTAGTTCTTTGATTTATTCTCTACACTTTCTTATAATAATATGTTAATTTTGGGCAAAGGATATATTCCTAAATTACTATTCAAAACAGGCCTAATTTCGTTAGCAGTCTTGTAGTAGGAACATAAAAATACAGTTCTATTTAGAACTAAATTACGAAACTTTTTTACATTTATGAAAAAAATTACAAAAAATGTTTACTACCTTTTATGTAGGCCTATAGTTGAACTTTTCCTTTCGTTATTAAACATGCTTGTTTCTTGAGCTAATAACTTTGTTAATTTTACTTTAATCATTTTTTTACTGGCATATATGAATTCTATGAACTTGTATCTACAAAGAAGCTATGGAACACTTTTGAATTGGTTTAGAATAAACGTATAAAAACATGTTTAAGATACAAAAACTTGGACGATTTTTAACATTTGAAGTTTACGGCCATTTTGAGCTTACCGTTAGAGATACGGAAAAAAATCAAGAATACAATTTTGTTGAAAATCTAATTTGCTACTCGCAAAATGTTATTAATTTTTAAATTCGACTTACGGTTAAGCTACAAACTGGCTTAAGAAAAAAGCTTACACTGAGAGAAACGGTCCGGCCACCATTTTTATTTTATTTAAGGGGTTAAAAATGAAAAATGGAAAAAACCGTAGGGATATATACATGGCTCGGCCTAGGAATAAGGAACATTCATGCAAAAAATCATCAAAATCGGCCAAGGCGTTTGGCTGTAATCGTGAGACAGACAGACACACTGACATACAGACATACAGACACACAGACTCACAGACACACAGACGAAGTGCCGAACGATCGAGTTAAAACGGAGACCTCGCTTCGCTCGGTCAATAAGTAAAAGTAATATAGGGTGAATATTGAGTCTTACTATTACATAAAATTAAAAGAAATTACGTCAAACTAAAGGACGTGGTTTTACAGTTACCCTTTGTTTTTTAGTTTTAATAGTTATATCACATAATAGGAAGTGAATTGGGTTAAAAATTTTACTTTCTTCATATGAACTTACTATTTGTGAGTTACTTTTACATTTAAAAATGGCTTTTATTTTGAAATTTATTTTTGGAGCAAGTTATTATTATTGTTTTTGTTACATTGATGAGTAACGTCCAAAAATGATGCACTTTATGCACCCGCGATGCATTTCCGAAACTGATCATATTTGTAGACTTTTTCCTGGTATTTTTCTGAACCATCCAAATCGGAGCTGTAGTCAAAAATGCATTTATTTTTCAGTACTTTGTCTGGTCTAAATGAGGCAAAAAAAGGTAACTGAAAAATAAATTGCTTTATTATTAACACAGCATATTAAACTAAGCATTAACATTACGTGTATTAAACAATTACATGTTCAACACGTTTCCCTCCATTATCGACAACCTATTCCATGCTCCTAATCATTGCAGTGACCATGTTTACATTGTTCACGGGTAACATCTTCAAGAACAGATTCTATGTTTTGTCGGAACTGTTGTAGGCTTCTTGGAACCGGCGTAAAGCTTCTTTTAACAGTCCCCATAGAGATACGCGTCACACAGCGCGAGGTCAGGATTTTGGGAAGGTTAGGGAAATTCTGTTCCTCGAGACACAAATCCTCCTAGAAAAGTTCCTCCAACAGCTGTTTGTTACCACGACCCACACGAGCAGTTGCTCCATCTTGCTGGAATATCTGTTGTTCACATTCGAGACCACGAAGGTCTCAAAACAACTGCAAATTAGATTGAAAACGGTTAATCACGTGTTCTCTGTACGGGTCAATGACGTCATATTTCGAAACTGCAGCTCACATTGTACATTTTTCTGAATGTTGTGGCTTTGGGTATATTCATCTACTTTCCTAAAAAAAACGCACATTTTGTTTGTTAAGATGACTACTAAGCAAAATATGACATTCATCTGACCACCACCAATAACTGTCCAAGTAATTTGCATTGTCAAGCAGATTAGCTAACACCTGGCCGCAGTAACGTACTTGTTGAAAGATATCATGAGGTTTCATTTCATTAAGGATCTGTATTCGGTAAGAGCATGCACCAGTTTCTTTAATCATACGGCGCATACTTCTTGAATCAATTTGTAGCTCTTTAGACTTGCGCCGAATGCTCTTGATAGGAGACTGCAACACTTTATCAAACACTCGACCATTTTCATTTGTCCTCTTGCTACGTGGTCTTTCAGAACACCCTACATCGCGATTCTTAACTAAACTCGTGAACATTCTAACCCAACTTAAGATAATTTTGTTTGGAGGTCCTTGTTTTTGATAATGTGTTAAAAACTTTACTTTTACAACTGCCGAGAATGGCCCACCACTCTGACCCTCACCTAAATAATTTAAAGGTAAAGTTAATAAACAACCAACGTAAATTAAGCGGTAGTCATGACAACATAAGTACATAAATATAATATCACTAACATAACTAATCTCGGCCTAACTTGTAAACAATACAGATGGCGTAAGTTGGCGCCAAACTTGATTTATTCACTGAACACAAAAACTACGTCCTTCTTCACTATATCTTGCGTCATTTTTCTCTTAAAAATATACAGCTTTATCTGAATGCGACAAAAATGTGACAACAATGGTTTCAATAAATTACCAAATGTAAACGAAAATCAGCTGATTATATAAAAATACAAAAACAGCTGTTAAACGCTAACAATACAATTCAGTTACCTTTTTTTTTGTGTTGCACCCTGTAGTTTGTTATGGCTTTCGAATTTACAAGCTTTTATGCTCAATGGTCTCAACCAATGATTACATCGCCTTAAAGCAATATATTTACAGTATATTACATTTTGTTTCAGACAAAATGAACCACTCCTCCGGACTTTCCAAACAAATCTACAACACCTTCAAAACCTCTCTGAACCTTCTAGGCATCGTGGTCACCGACGACAACAACTGCAAACTACGACCTATCCAGCCTCTGATAATGTGCAGCATCTTCTCGTCGTGTTTCGTCTTGTCCTGTGTAGGCATGTCCGACACTTCCGACGACCTGGAAGCCTTCATCAGCCGAGTGACAGAAGCTTGTTCCACGGCCTTCAGCCTGTGCATGACCTGCTTGATCGTGATCAACAAAGATCGCATCTGTCGAGTGTTCGCTATACTGCATCAAGGTATAGTCCGACACGACCGCCTGTTGACGGAACATCAGAAGAAGTTAAAGGAAACTGGTCATAACGTATCTAAGGTGATTGTCTTCACTATGGTGTATGCTATAAGTATCGCGACGGTCGTGCGTCTAGTGTTCCCTTTCTTGTTCGGATATTATACACTGTACAACGGAGTCGAAGAAGGAGTCAATCTTCCTTTACCTCTGGCTATCTGGAGGCCTATAGCTTCGGATACTGTGCTGAAATACACCGCTCTGTATTTGTACGCGACTGTTTGTGTATTGGGAATGTCGGCGTTGTTTCAATGCTTGGCCGCCATTTTGTTTACGTCGATTATTTACGCACGGTATGAAATCAAAATATTGGCGAACGTATTGCTGCTGGACGAACAGATTGTGGGAGAAGAAAATTTGTCGTTTAATTGTTTGGAGGATTCTATTCAGCATCATCAACAGTTATTGAGGTAAGCTGTAGTATTGAGTACCGGTACCACACAGTATGCCCTTTTAAACCACTCAATATTGCCTTAATACTATTCAATCAAACCTACACCCGAGTCTGTTTTTCTCACCTTAGTCCTTACTCCCTCTCTACTGATAATCAATGACAGATTAAACTGTACTGAATGTGTATCTGATGCATGCAATAAAGTGTTTGCAAGGATTCGCTCTTTAAAAGAAAATAAAGATTTCTTGTCATTTCATATTAGTAAAATAATGAATTTATGCCATAGTGTTGACCTACTGTGACTCTGTAGTCAGTGTCATGACTTTGGAATTGCCTAATAAGCATCAACGCGCTTAAAATTATTGTATTAAATTTATTTTTAGTCGAATTTTCAAAGAAAATAAGAGTTATTACACTCAACCCAACTTGAAAACGGTTAGTTGGAGGGGTAATTTCTTTAGGTTTAAAACCATTTGGAGACGATACCCGAAATTCATTAATTTATGTATATATATATTATGTACTAGTGGACCTGAACATTTGCTTCGCAATTGCTTGATTTAATTTTAAGGGTGGTTATTCAATTCCATCCCTTTGACTTAAGTAATCGAATTGCAAATGTTTTTTTATGTCAATTAAGCATAATATTAAATAATATTAGATCTATAGTTTGTAGGAATTTAGTGCAATTTAATTTTATTTTATAGGGGCAGCAATCCCATTTCAACCCCTTAGACAGAATTAATTGTAACAACTCCTGGCAATGATATGGTTAAAGTGTGAATTTTTTTAACGAAATCAGTCAAATTATCTTTGAATTTATAGAGGTCAAAGAAACAAACATATATTTTTATACATTTATAGGAAAATCCTGGAACCATATCGCAGCTCCACCTACAGTTTCCAATTGTGAATATAAACCATTCAGGGACCCACTGAAACACACACATTTTTTATCGAAATTGGTTTAGCCATTTAGGAGGAGTTCAGTGACACACACGTACAGAAGAATTATATACAGGATGTCCCCGAACTCTCTGGACCCCTTTTGTGAATATGTTCCTGGGATAGAGATAAACATATTTCACAATATAAACATGGGTCTACGGGGCTTATTTTTTCGTCTGTCTGTGTTTTTTTACAAAATACTTAAAACTTTTGAAAGTAGAAAGGATAATGAGCTCAAAATTTGTACACCTATTTGTTGCGTAACCTTTTATCACTGTACGAAAAATTAGAACATTATTTTAAATATTTCCAAAATGGCGGCCGTTTATAATTTTTAATGTCAATGTCAAATATCTCAAAAACCGCTAACTTTACAAAAAAATTACAACAGACAAAACGTTTACTTTTTAATGACAAACACAATAGTGTTTCTAGTTTGTCTATAGCGCAAAGGATAAACGAGATATTGACAAAACAAAAAAAAGGAAAAATGTATTTCTTAATAGTTGTCAACAATGACAACTACTCCAGAACTACTCTAGAAACAAAATATTTTAAAGTTATTCTGAGCTAAAATAATCAGATATTTGCATTATGTTAAGAGCACTTTCTGAGCTGATTCTACTAGAAAAAAATAATGAAAATGTTCATATTATTCATGGGACCGGAAATGCTTCGTTAGAGAGTTCTTACCCGTGTTTCAGATTACTCACAGAAACGAATCCCTATTGAAATATGTAGGACGTTAATTATGGTGTGAAATTTAATTTAATTTACGTAAAAAACGGCTCTAACGATTTTGATAAAATTTGGCTTATTTGTAGCCTTTAATGTACCCTACCATATGCAAAAAACTGCATGTTAATAAAAATTCTCGTTTATTTAATAATAATAATAATAATAACTGATTTTTGGGGGTGTTTTGACCAAAAAGGGGGTTGTTTTCACAATTTTTCAAAACCTTTTTTCGTGCATCTATACAGGCATAATTGACATGTTTTGTGCAAATTTGTTCGAAATCGATCCAATATTTTTTACTTCAGGTAATAATAATAATATTTATTCGTCTACTTTATTTTACTTTCCCATTTCCTACTTTCATACAATTATGAAGTCACGGTCGGGGTTACAAACGGGGGTTGGCGTGCGAAGCACGCAATGCACTGTGTATTGATAATATCCCCAATATGC
>JAGFPH010000116.1:149134-182980 GCA_018207615.1 Philaenus spumarius | reverse complement strand
GGTGTGCGAAGCACGCAATGCATTGTGTATTGAAAATACTCCCAATACGGGGTTGGCGTGCACTGTGTTCTCATAGTGTTCAGTGTCAGGCTCACATATGCGACTTAGCAGTGAACGTGTTAATAATTTAAATATATTTGTGAGAAAGTATGAGTCAGTTTCCGGTACCGTTTATTGAAGTGATAACTTCTATTGGCCCGTTGGGCACTTTCGACTTGGCTATGTTTTCGAAATCTCGCGTCACGCCAGATTTCTCGCGAGATCTTGCATCACGCCAGATTTCCCGCGAGATCTCGCGTCACGCCAGATTTCTCGCGAGATCTTGCATCACGCCAGATTTCCCGCGAGATATCGCATCACGCCAGATTTCTCGCGAGATCTCGCGTCACGCTTTTGTTTAGACACAAGTCAGATCGTGGAGAGGGAATATTATTAATACATTATTTACATTTATTAGCATAGCAATCAAATTAACACTTAAGAATTAGTTAATATAATATAACAGCTGATTTCGCCCATCATCTGTAATTCTTAAACAAAACTCAGCGTAGATTATATTTTGGGGTTATGTTTACAACTTCAACCATTAAAATTTCTTGTGATGTTAATTTTCTTATATATTAGTTATACAACTAATGTAGGCTTCTATAACTATAAGTTATATGGGCTTCTACACGTTATAAGATTTGCTTTGGGGTTATAAACTGTATATAAAACTAACCTTTGATCATCAATATATTCGTTTATACAAATTTAAAGAAGGATACCTACTGTTTAACTTCGCAAACATTCGTACATCTTTGTATAACATATTTGATTATTAATTTCTTTACTGTAATATTAACAACTTCAAAATCATTTGATCTATCAATATGAAATAAAAGGTAACTAAAAGGTAATATTTTTACCTTTCTTTAAATATATAATAACGGATATAAATAAACAATTTGAACAAATAGGCCTACAGTTTTATAATCCTTATAATTGTACACATTTACCGAGTTAAAAATCCCCGTAGTCATAGAAGTTATCACTTCCAACGTGTGGTCTTAAGCACACCCAGTTAATTTAAATTATTTAAATTTATTTTAAATTAAGATGTACAACTACCAAGAAACAAAATTTTCAGATCAGAAGCTGACCCCACAGTAAATCCCCCAAGTGGATTTGAACTGGGCAGTTTTATGGTATGGGCTACAAGGTCATATCAAAAACAAAATGTGCAGAATAATTTCCTTTATTAGTTTTTTTTAGAAAAATCCAAGACAAATTTCATTTTCTTACGAAAAATTTGAAACATTTTTTACTTTCGGTCAAAAAACCTGCATCCGGTTTTTGGATAACGAACTCGTCCGAGCAACTTAGAAAACCAACGTGCTTACTAAATTTGGACCAAATCGGACGAAAAATGCGACCGTTAGAGTGCGAACACATACATGTATATAAAATATATACAATTTAAATGACAGAACAAATCGTGTTCTGGGGACCATGATCGGTGCTCATTAACCACTCCCGACCTTAGAGTCGCTGCAATATCTTTTTTTTCTAAGAAAATTCTCTAAAAAGGTACAGTTTTTCAATTTTCAATGTTCACGTATTAATATAATGTTTTGAAATTTATTAAGTTAAACTCATTGATTAACTAATGGATGGGTGGATGATTAGATAAAGTAAAACTTTTTGTGATATTACATTAACTAACAACTCCTTACGTGTACTTACGTGAGTAACAATATAATATAACAGCTGATTTCACCCATCAGTAATATTTAGACAGAACCTAGCGTAGATTATACTTTGAGGTTATGTTTACAACTTCAATTAATTAATAAAAGTCTTTTGCAGTTCATCTTCTTAAAATACGAGTTAAAGAAATAAAGTAGGTTATAATACATTACACGATTTGTTTTGAGATTATAAAATGAACCTTTTATATTCATTTATACAAGTTTAAAATAAACGGTATCAGGAAACTGACACATACTTTCTCCCTCATTATAGAAACTTAATAAAAAAATACTATTACCAATTTATTGTGATTTTTTTATTTTTAACAGTCATTTTCCCATAAAAATCCATAAAATAACGGAAAAACCAACTTTTCTCAAAAACGGCTCGAACGATTTTGATTAAAATTTTACGGTTTATAGTACGTTAGGTCCCTATTAAACTATAAAATTTTAATCAAAATCGTTAGAGCCGTTTTTGAGAAAAGTTGATTTTTCCGTTATTTTAAGGGTTTTTATGGGAAAATTACCCTTAAAAATAAAAAATTCACAAAAATGAAAAAAAACGCCTGGAGATACCGTAGATTAGTACCTCCATACCAAATTTCATCAAAATCGGACGACTGGTTTAGGCTCTAGGTCTGATAACATCCACACAGACACACAGACACACAGACACACAGACACACATACACACACACACACAGACATCACTCCGAAAACCACTTTTTTAGGTTCAGGGGGACCCAAAACGGATATTTCCACCAAAAACTCAAACTCGACAATTTTGACGAATACAATACTTTCTCCATATACTATGGTATAAGGGGGAGAAAGTAAAAGATACCCATTCGTTTAACTTCGGAAACATTCGTACATCTTCATATAACATATAAATAAACATATTAGATTATTAATTTCTTCACTAAAATGTTAATAATTTCTAAATCATTTGATCTATCAATATGAAGTTACAAATCAATTAAAAGTTAATATTTTTATCTTTATTTAGATACATAATAATGTATATAAGTACAAAATTTTAACAAATAGGACTACAGTTTTATAATCCTTATAATTGTACACAATTGCCGAGTTAAAAATCCCCGTCAGTATAGGTAGGACTAGATTAAATCTGTTGTTTTTAAATATAATAGTGTTTAAAAAATATTGTGTATCTGTGATGTGTATCTAATTAATCTGCCTGTGATTTTTCAAGGGAGTTTACTAGTTACAAATAAAATACTCAAATTAATATTAGTTTCAATTTCTTCTATTTGTGTTCCAGTTTTATACGACTTCTGAACGAGACATTCGGAATGACGACTTTCTTCATGGTAGAGCTTATTGGAGTCTTGATCTGTTTGGACGTTTACCAGATGAGTGTGGTAAGGCAGTGTTTCTTCATAACACCTAAAAAGTACACCGTTTGCAGGTGTAAACATTTTAAAATATAAGAATAGCATAAGTACTAATAAAATAAACGGTATCAGTTAACTGACACAAACTTTCTCCCAACTTACTGTAGTCAAAACAATATTGTTTTTAATCATTTTATTTACTACTTTTTAGAACAAAACAAAAAAATAATATTCTACCTACGTCAATCGTATAAAAAAGTTATTGTCCCAGGCGGGATTCGATCGCGCGACCTTTGAATTACTGGCCGTCTTCTCTACCATTGTGCTATCCCTTGCGGCCGTTGCCGTGATGCTAGATTGACAACATAAACTTGTTTATTTTTTAACATTTCCCCATAATTATGAAACGCCGAAGTTTTGATAAAAGCGGATGGTGTCATTTTGTTTGGCATCTTAAGCACTATAAATACTAAAAATTTGATCAAAATCGTTAGAGCCGTTTTTGAGAAATTTGCATTTTTGTCGTTTTTTATTGGTTTTTAGGGGTAAATTACCCTTAAAAATTAAAAATTCCAAAAAATGAAAAAAACGCCTGGAGATATTAGGGTTTAGTACCTACATACCAAATTTCATGAAAATCGGACCAATAGTGTCCCCTCTGGTCGTGTATACATACTGACACACTGACAGACAGACACCACGTTAAAAACACTTTTTTGGGTTCAGGGAGTACCAAAACAAAAAATTCCACTAAAAATATTTTTGGGTTCAGGGAGCACCAACACAGATAATTGCACTAAACAATTTTTTGGGGTTCTGGGAGCACCAAAACAGATAATTCAACTGAAAATTCAAATTCGAACGTTTTTACGAAAACAATACTTTCTCCATATACTACGTATAGGGTGGAGAAAGTAAAAAAAACTAACAAAAGTACACAATACATTAAAATAAAGACTTAACAATTTTAAAATAGGTTTCCCTTGCACGAATTCAAAACAAGCATAAATGTAGAATGTATTAAACAAATTACAATATTTATCAATTCTCTTACACTATATTACTTTCCAGGACAAATCATTGTTCTCTTCATCAAGTCTGTCTCTCTCAGGAACTGTGTTGGCATCTTTCATCGTGCTTTGGATGATATCATGGTTCGGCCAGTCTTTAATCGACGAGGTAAGCTTACAATTTAATGTAAAATGTATTCGGCATCTTTTGAAATGAATTATCGCGTCTACGGATTAGTCTTACACAAGCAAGAAAAATTATTTGGCGAATTTCTATCGGACCACTTACTTCTTATATCAAGGCTGGGTTGCCAACATTTGCAAACGATAAGTATCTACTTCATTTAGTAACACGAAACAAAATTTATGTACGTTAACAAAATGCAAAAACTACATGAAAAAGTACATTTTTATTAATGTACGTATTTAAAACATATACAAAAAGCAGTCGTTTGATGGCCGACAGAAGTGAAAACCGTCATGAATATAAATCGTTAATTATATTGGTAAAATCTGAAATTAGATCAATATTTTTATCTTTTCACATTTAAAATTGAAATCTAAAAAATAAAAATAACATAAAAATAATTGTCTGTAGTCAAATAGTAATAATAATTTTTAAAAAATACAATTTTAGGTTCGAACTATATTGGATCAACATGGGTTAGAGTTGGCGAAGTTTAGTCAATCAGCTTGGAATTATAGGTGGAAATTAATTAAACAATGCAATTAATACACAGGTATTACAACATTAATGCTTATTTAAGCATAAGTATGTGATATATGTATTTATGTAAGAATATGTAAATGCTTATATTTTTAGTTTTTCATTTTGGATGTATAATGTAATTCATTATTTATCAATATATGTATTTAGGATAATGTTGGCAAATGTTTTTTCTCGAATTTTGTGCCATTTGCGTTTTATATTCAATACTTTCTGTAATTTATGTTCGTGAGGGTGTGTTGGTGTGTGTGTGTTGGCGCACGTATGGTTATTAGTATTAATTAGTGTTCTTTGAACTTATATATTATATAAAAACATTGTAAAAATAATTCGACCACGCAGCTGAACCGCATACGTGAGTTGAGCGAATTTCCAAAATTAAATTTATATATGTTTTTGGGTTTCAAACAACTATTTGGGAAATTGATCTACTCATGAAGGTGCTGCCAGCATGTACCAAATATATTGCCATCGGTCACCACGGTAAAAGCCGTGGATTTAACTCTGGTACTTTTACGGTATTTTACGTTTTGATTGTTTTTGGGGGAACCAGATGGGCTATAAGGTCGCATAAAAAAGCAAAATGTTCAGAACTATTTCGTATGTATATTTTTTTAAAGAAAACTTCAAAAAAGTTTATTTATAGTACGAAAAATCTCAAAAAATGGTTACTTCCGGTCAACATTTTTTTGGCTAACAAACTCGTCCAAGTGACTTAGACAACCAACGTGTGTACCAAATTTGGACCAAATCGGACGTAAAATGCGTCCGTTAGAGTGCGCACACATATATACATAAAGTTACTTCCAGTAAAAAATTTGGTCTACTTCCGGTCAATTTTTTTGGCTAACCTACCAGTTCAAACGACTTAGAAACCCAATGGTGTACCAAATTTGGTCCAAATCGGACGTAAAATGCGTCCGTTAGAGTGGGCACACATATATACATAAATATATACATATATATATATATATATATATGATTTTTAATGACACCCCAAAACGTGTTCTGGGGACCATGATCGGTGCTCCCGACCTTGGGTCTCACCATAAGGGCCACTGCAATAGCTCATTTTTACTATGGAAATTCGCTAATAAGAAATTTTTAATGTTTTAAATGTACAAAATAATTGGAGATGTTACCAACCTGGCTGACGATCAAAATGACCCGTGCCATTCAATGCTGGCATGTATAAGATTTTGTACACTTTGGTTTCTAAATATAGCATTATTGTTTTTATTATTATTCGGTTTAATCCAAAATTTGAATATTATTTTTATTTTGTCCCGTTTAAAATTGAAATTTAAAAAATAACATAAACAAGATTGTTTACAGCTCAATTTGCTAAATCATTGAATCTTCATTTTATGAATGGTATGATGAATATAATATGATGGTATGCTCGTGGTGTGTAGGGAAGGGAATTTGATTAATTTGCTTATTTATATTTTATGACGTATGCATGTGGGCGTGAATGTTTCTTATAAGTAGTTCATTCTTTTACTTCAATAAATATATTTAAATAAGGCGATTAAGAACTATTTAAGAAACTTATTAAGTTATGAAATTTTCTTTACTTTTAATTTTTGTGTTTTATGTAGGTTACATTTGTATTTGTCTTTATTGTGTTTTTTGTTTTGTTTTAAGCTAAAATTAAATGTGCCAATATATCTATACAAATTATTATTGTGTATGGGTTGAATGTAAGAAAGGACCTGACTGTTCTATCTATTTACCTCTTTACAGGATAACCGCCTGAGAGCAGCGATGTATAACAGTGAATGGGTAAACAAGTCCAATAAGCACAAGCGTCATATACTTCTAATGCTACAGAGATCAAATCGTCCGATGTGTATAAAGATCGCCGGAATCCAGACTCTAGACTACTCTACCTTTTTAAGTGTAAGTATTGGTACTCGGCGTATGACTAAACCGCTGACTGAAGGCGCTGAATAGCTGCCTCCGTGTATGAAATATATCAGTAGAATTTGTTTGCACATCAGCCTCCAGCCACAGCTCACACGGTGCTTTGTTCCGTTATCAGCGGAAAAGAAAAATATAATTGACCCTGCGACCTTGGATTATGGACTGCTTCGCTTCGCTCGCAGTGGACAAACTACCTTATCTCGGTCGTCTGCCTCCGTTGATCATCCGTGGATTTGAACTGGATACTTTTATGGTATTTCACATTTTGATCAATTTTAGGTTAACCAGACGGGCTATAATGACGTGTAAAAAACAAAATGTTCAGAATAATCTCCTATATTTATTCTTTTAGATAAACTACAAAAACGTTTCGTTCCAGAACGACAAATTTAAAAAATGTTACTCCAGTCAAAAACGTGCTTCTAGTTGTTTGATTTTTTTGGCTAACGGACTCATCTGAGTGACTTAGAAAACCAACATGTGTACCGAATTTGGACCAAAACAGACGTATAATGCGGTCACTAGAGTGAAAACACATATATACAGTAGGCCCAAGCTAGCTGCGCGCGCGGCAACCAGTGTATTAGCCGTCCTGCTGACATTCTACCAGTGTATCGGGCTAGCAAAGGGAAATGGCTTGAGTGAGTCAAGGCACTACGGCGCAGCGGATGTTTTTAGAAAGGTACTCCCGCCTCGACCCCAGCCCAGCCGCCTGATTTGAAGGCCACGCGCGCATCTAGCTAGGGCCTAGTGTACAGTCCGCGAGAGTTAAGAGGTCCTCTGAGCTCTGGAATATTCAAAAATTGCAGGCGCTTATCTGAGTCGGCGCTGAGCTCACGTTGCAACCGGCGTCCTGCGCCCACATTCACAGTTTCAACACATGAAAAATAGCCAATTGAGATTTTATTTTATTGCAGCTATTTAATTGTGTTAATAGTGTTGAGAAAACCATTAAGGTTTGATAAGCCTTCCAGTTTTAAAAATAAACTTGTATTACAGTATAGGATTATTATAAAAAAAAGTTTGTTATTTAGCCCTCCTATACAGTTATTCAGTAAGAAAAAAACTGTTATTGTGTTTACAAGTAAGATTATATTTACACTTATGTACATACTGTTTACAAGTTCTTAAATTACTGTACCATGTTAAATTGTAAACCATATTAAATTTATATATAAAACTAGCAAAAGCTTGTTGATAGGCCTACTAAAAAAACTGATATACATTAAATCCATCGATATTCGCGGGCTTGGTATTCGCGGTTTTGATTACAGTAGAACTCCAATTATCCGGATTAATTGGGACCGGACCCGATCCGGATAATCAAAAATCCGGATAGTTGGATTTTCTCTAAAAATGCCGTTTTTAGGAGAAAAACGGAAACAAAACACAATAGAGAACATTTACGGTATTTATTATGAAAAAACAATATCAATAACAATGTTTACTTTACATAATATTTACAAAGAATACTAAATCACTGTAAAATACATTACTTTTTTAACATACCAGGCAGAGTCAGCTGTTTTGCTACCTTAAATCGATTCCGCGCCGCCAAGTTTCGCATCCGTTTGACTATGTTCTTATTCAAATCTGATCCGGATAATTGGTGATCCGGATAGTTGGAGTCAGGATAATTGGAGTTCTACTGTATTAGCGGTCGCTAAAAAAAGAGGAACTACTGTATTAAATAACAATAAAACACATGTAAAATTCGTAAATTATGGCAGTGTATGTACTGTAATTATTATTGTACGAATTTAATAACATTGTATAAACACCACGTAAATGCGCCTGCATATGCCGCGCGGTAACATACGAACACTGCTGCATACCGTCCTGGTTCACGGACTCTCGCGGACTGTTCGTAAAGTTTTTAGTGACACTCTTAAACGTGGTCTGGAGACCATGACCGGTGCTCTTTACTAATCCCCCTACCTTAAATCTTACCATAAGTGCCTCTGTAACAGCTCATCTTTTCTATAGAAGTTCGCTAGAGAAGCTGGTTGAGCTGCGTGATCGAATTATTTTATTTTTAGTAATAACATTTGAACTTTCCACGATTCCAGATAGTCTACAGTTTCGCAGACGATTCCGGAATGAAATACCAATCCCTAGGCGGCACTTAAGGAAACTTCACAACGGAATGGGCTTTTTCAAAGCGAAAAAAAGTTTAGCAATTTTAAAGTTTATTATATTTACTCGGAGCAGTCGAGGTTATCGCAATTAATACAGTAGTTTGAAAGTTTCCCTTCGCTATAGCCGGTGGTTTAATATAGCCGAGATGAGAAGGGCTAATTATTTCACGACGAAGAGTTTTAGATGAAGTTTTTATAGTTGTTTACAATTATAATAATAAACAGTAACTATTATAAAAAACGTCAACCGTAATGTTATAGCCAGTTTTCATTTCCTATAGAATGGTGTAACTGTCAAAAGAATCTCAGACAAAGGGTAGCTGTAATTTCATGTCCATTAGTTTGACTGGCTAAGTGTAGGTAATATTTAATTTTCATGGAAATGCATTAGGTTGGGCGTTGTTTTACTGTTATTCTTTGTCCGATAGTTCTACTAATTACGTTTTGTATAAAAAACTTACCGTTTTGAATGTCCGCCATTTTAAAGGAATTATAGCAACAAGTTGATTTTTTTCAAATTAGGTAGAAAAGTAACGGGCACAATTTCAAAGGCTAAGCGAAACCCCGTAACTAAACTTAATCGGTTAAGACGTTATAAAAATATAAATTGTTTAGTGAAAAATAAAAATTGTGGCAAGCCTATAAGAGAAAAGTTTCCGGACATAGGAATATGTTTATAAGAAGTTGTTGCTTAATTTTTATCCATATTATGACTACTCTTGAAAAATTATAAGCCACTGTATACTATACAGAAAAAAGCTAGGCGATTGTTTACTATATATAACATTGACTGCTACATTTAACACATATAATCCATTGTTTACTATATTGAAAAAATGTAGGCAATTGTTTACTATATTGAAAAAATATAGGCTATTGTTTACTAAAATGACTACTTAAAATTAACACATGTAGGCAATTGTATACTATATTGAAAAATATGGCATTGTTTACTATAGGCCTATTGTAAAAATGTAGGTGAGTGTTCACTATTTTGAAAACTTTATTCTATTGTTTACTATATTGAAAAAATATAGTTCATTGTTTACTATATCGAAAAAATATAGGCTGTTGTTTACTGTATTGAAAATTATAGGTCATGTTTACTATATTGAGAAATATAGACCTGGTTTACTATATTGAAAATATAGGGCATTGTTTACTATATTGAAAAAATATAGATAATTGTTTACTATACGGTATCGAAAAAAATTAGGCTATTGTTTACTATATTGAAAAAATATAGTGCATTGTTTACTAAATTGAAAAATATATTCGATTGTTTACTATATTGAAACAATATAGTCCACTATTTACTAAATTGAAAAATATAGCCTTTTGTTTATTGTATTGAAAAAATGTAGGCTGTTGTTTTCTATATTGAAAAAATATAAGGACATTGTTGACTAATTTGAAGAAATGATGCATTGTTCAAACTATATTGAAAAGTGTAGGTAATTGTTTACTATATTGAAAAAATATAAGGTCATTGTTCACTATATTGAAAAAATATAAGGTCATTGTTGACTATATTGAAAAAATATAGGCTATTGCTTACTATATTGAAGTATTGGTAATTTTTACTATATTTAAAATATAGGCCATGTTTACTATATTGAAAAATATAGGCATTGCTTACCATGTTGAAAAAAAATTCTATTGTTTACTATATTGAAAAATATAGGCCATCTTTACTATATTGAAATAATGTAGGCCATTGTTTTCTACATTGAAAAAAATATAAGGGCATTGTTAACTATATTGAAAAAATGTTGACATTGTATACTATATTGAAAAGTGTTGGCAATTGTTTACTGTACTGAAAAATGTAGGCAATTGCTTACTGCATTGAAAAAAATATGGGCCATTATTTTCTGTATTGAAAAAATATAAGGGTATTATTTACTATATTGAAAAAATGTAGGCAATTGTTTACTACATTGAAAACATGTTGACCATGGTTGACTATATTTAACAAATATAAGGACATTGTTGACTATGTTGAACAAATATAAGGGCATATATATATATCTGAGGAAAACTTATCCATAATTCAACGTTTTTCTGTGAAGTGGAAATTCTCTAACTTTTTATATAAAGCATATATAGCCTATTTTGGTTATTTTTAATTTGTAATAATTTTTTGCTTACGCTCATCCCTAGCAAGGGTTAAAGAAACAAAATATAAGTTAAAAAATATAAACCAATCCTATGTCTATATAAATTGGGCCATGTTTTTTCAGTTTTAATTTAATTAAATTAACCCTTGCTGGGGAAGTGTGTAAGAAAAGAAATTATTACAAACTAATAATAATTTGAACACGCAGCTGAACCGCTGACATGAGTTGAGCAAATTTCCAAAATTAAATTTATTTATGTTTTTGGGTTTCAAACAACTATTTGGGAAATTGATCAACTCACATAGGTGCTGCCAGCATGTACCAATATTCCCCAACCTTCCAGCAAACAATGCAGTTTGTTTTGTGCCATTTCAGATCATTCAGGTTGCATATTCCTACTACAATATCTTACACTCGGTACAGTCAAAGAAATATACCTGAGTCTACAAGACACCGTAAAAGAAGACCGGATTCCACACCAAGGTTATGCGATTATTTCAACAATTCAATGGTTAAATTGTGTAGTTGAATTTACTAAATAGATTAGATATAATTGAAAAAAAGTAGTTAAACGATGTGGTTTTATTTGACCTGTTTTCACACTTATTCACCGGCTAAACATTTAATGCCTTGTGAAGAAGAACATTAATGCCCACGTGGCATTAATGCAGATGAGTTTAACCATGGTTGACTAAACGAAAGAAACTTCATACTTTACTGGCACCAAAAGACAATAACAACTATCGAAAATAAAAGACACAACGGTAGAAATACGTGTACAACTTAAGGCCTCTAAACACAGGACGTAGCCGATGTATTAATATGTCTTCGACGTATTAATACTTCGGCGACGTCTTCCCGTGCTCCATTCAAACAGAAAGCTACGTGGAAGACGTATGTTTCCCCTGTACATTTGTAACAAGTCAAACAATTTACACAGATTAATATAATAAAGTTATTGTATTTAATTTCCAAATAATCCTACATCCCATAAGGAGAGTTTAAGTTAGCCATTAGTATATTCGGACTCTAAAATTAGTAATAATAAATAAATTGAATTTTCCAAATTAAATTGATCATAAATTATTATAACTTAACACAATCAAATTTGAATTATACTCCAAAATTATACATTATTATTTCATAAATCATTCATAAGTGCAGTGCATATATATAAAAAGAAGAAGAAGTGGAACAAACTAAACTAAATCTGTAAATAAAAAAGACAAAAAGAAGATTTCAATACTGTACTAACAAGAGATAAAAAACAGGTGCTAAAAGAAGTTAATACAAATATAATACAGCCTCTAGAATAACACAGCCTGAAAGAAAAGAATGTTCAGAAGAAGTATAATAATGTTCAGAAGTGAAAATATTACAGTTTTTAAAAATAAATTTTAACACGACTTATCAAATATATACTGTAGGCTATGTAGCCACGATGGCCGTGGTTGTTAAGGCGTGAAGCTTTATCATTGTAACCATCAATGGAAAAGTTTCTTGTTCAATTCCCATTGACCCCGAATAATTTTCTAAATGGTTTCTTAACTGACATCATTGGCTGTGGTTCGGATTCCACGTAAAACTGTAGGTCCCGTCTTCATTAGCCTTAAAGTGTAAAACAGCAAGACGTAAAAAAAACAAAAAAACTGTAGGCTATATAAATAAAAAAATTTGGAAAACGGTTGATCCTAAAGGCTATCCATGTAACTTCCCGCTAATTTTAATTACAACAAACATTATTTTTTGAAATTTTGAACTGCCATAACTTTTGAATGAATCAACCGATTTGTATACGATTTGCGGCAATCGATGCAGTTTTTTAAGTCCATTGAAAGAATCAACAACAAAAATTTTTCAGATGAAAAACTTCGGAGAAATTGAGGAAAAACACTTTTTTTGATTTTCTTTCGTTCACGATATCTCGCGAATGAATCAACCGATTTTTATGCGATTTGCGGCAATCGATGCAGTTTTTTGAGTCCATTGAAAGAATCGACAACGAAAATTTTTCTGATTAAAAATTTCGGAGAAATTGAGAAAAAACACTTTTTTTTATTTTCTTTCGTTCACGATATCTCACGAACGAATTAACCGATTTTGACCGGACTGGTAGCGATCGACGTAGCTTTCAAGGTAAAACGCTGATTAGATTTTGGAATTGATCGGTAAAGCCGTTTAAAAGTTATTCCAAAAAAACCTGATTTGAAAAAAATCTATTTCTTAGTTTTTTCGAAATTTCTCAGAACCTACCGGTCCGAATTAGTTGAAATTTTCAGGAAATCTAAGTTTGATGGAACTCTTTAGAACGCCGTTTGGTAGGATCCAATCGGTTAAGCCGTTCAAAAGTTATAAGCGGGTCACATACTTACATACACATACACACACACACCCTCACACACACGCACATACACACAGACAGGGTGACACCCTCTCGGGAGTGGTCAGGGAAGATTCCTAGGACCTCAAAACGTCGAGATCTGATGAATACTCGATTTTCGAAAAACGGGGTGAAACCAATAACTTCCCGATATTAGAAAAATTTCAATTTTCTTAGCGGGAAGTTAAAAACGGACTGAAAGGTGAAATAAATAAAGAGTTACTAGCTGACCCGTGCGAATATTTCGCAAGTTCGGAGTAGGCCTACATTTACCTGATTTAACACGTTGATTTAATTCAGTTAATTAAGTTTATTTATTTACATTGGTTTATAAATAACAGTTTCCCTATACAATCTTACAGTGTAAACAATCTAACTAACAGCTGTCATGCTAGTTAAACAGATGGTTAGTAGATGGCGCCTTACATTAGGAACATACAGAGTATAATATAAAAGTTTTTTAAATCAATTTTTGTTATTAAAACATGAATTTTAAGCTGTTTGCCTATTTTTCCCGTGTAGTGGTTAAGGAAAGCTTTAAAATGATGCCTCATTCATGTAATTTGATGATGTATTAAGGAAGTTATGGCGTACCGACAAAAAAATAGTCTTGAGAAATAATATATGCGATAAAAATAGAAAGAAGAGTGCAAACAATATTCAAGAAAAGCGTTTAATGTTAGAGTACAGTCTGGTGAAAACATTAATTTCTCCATACTTTAACTATTGTGGTACTGTTATCAATGACAGGACTGTGGAATTAACTAACAAACTTCAGCGTGCTCAAAATTAGTGTTTACTGTTCATTTTTGACTTTAAACGTGACGATCATGTGACAAAATATTGTAAACAAATTTAATTTCTAAAACTTAGTTTTTTCGAAATTATCATATTTTGTTGTTATTTCCCGCTATTCTGTTCACTATATTGAATCGCTATTTGGCCGAAAGGTAGGTCTTTAGCTCAAATATAAATGTTACCGACACACGACAAGGAGCTATATTATTACTTATACATACCCATTTACAGAACTGAGGTGTTTAATAAATCGTATAACTGAGGTGTTTAACTGTGACAGCATATAGTCTTTGGAATTCATTGCCGGAGAGTTTGAAATGCATCAGTGATCGTGTTCAGATCAAAATTCAAGGGTAGTTTCAGGCGCTCGGACGGGTTTGGGTGCTTTGTGTGTTGTTCTTGAAATTGTGTTTGTTTGAAAGTGTAAGTGTGTTTATGTAGATGTTTATACATAGTGTAGCCTAATTTACTTTCAGTTTAATTTTACTTAGGAGATAAATGTGTATATTTACAGTTTTTGTACATTATGTTTTGGAAGTAATTATTATTTTATAGTTGTTTGTTTGTTTATTAATTTTTGTTTGTAGTGTGAATTTTTAAGTATTTTGTAATTTAAGGTTAAGTGAAAGAGAGAAGCCAATGGTTCTAACTTTGCCTAAACAAATTTAGATTATTTTTATTACCATACAAAAATCTATTGAGTCACTTGACGGGCCGAGATTTAACTATTTGACCAGTGATCAAATCAACAAGAAGTGATATTCTAAAATTTTCCTTTATTTCTACATGCGGAGTTAACATTCAAAGTGTCTAGATACTTTCTGCCTGAACAAATAACTCTTCACTTTATACAACAGACTATGTAAATACAGAAATATGAAACGTATCGTTTAAAACTTTCCGAGTCTAAGCTATACTGAAAAGTTTGAAACAACTTTATGAATTAGATACGACAGAATAAAGAAACTAACTTGAAGACTCAAACTCAATAGAAACTGTATTGTTGGAAGAAATGCAATTAACGGCTTAAAGCAAACAAAGAAAGAGACGACAGTTTATAATGTTATTTGTCTCCAACTTGTAAGTACTGGGTGGCCTTAATATCTACTCTTGAAACCCAACCTTAAACTTTGCAATATTAATTCCCATGTAGGAAAGACAGGTTCCTTAAGGTTGATAATGGTGTAGGATTAGTAATAACCCCAAAGTTAAGATGGTAAATAATGTTAAATGTCCAAATCAAATTATTTTGTATATTTTTACTTTTTCCACCCTATACGTAGTATATGGAGAAAGTATTGTTTCCGTAAAAATGTTCGAATTTGAATTTTCAGTTGAATTATCTGTTTTGGTGCTCCCAGAACCCCAAAAAATGATTTAGTGCAATTATCTGTGTTGGTGCTCCCTGAACCCAAAAATATTTTTAGTGAAATTTTTTGTTTAGGTGCTCCCTGAACCCAAAAAAGTGTTTTTAGAGTGGTGTCTGTCTGTCAGTCTGTCAGTATGTATACACGACCAGAGAGGACACTATTGGTCCGATTTTCATGAAATTTGGTATGTAGGTACTAAACCCTAATATCTCCAGGCGTTTTTTCATTTTTTTGAATTTTTATTTTTAAGGGTAATTTACCCCTAAAAACCCATAAAAACGACAAAAATGCAAATTTCTCAAAAACGGCTCTAACGATTTTGATCAAATTTTCAGTATTTATAGTGCTTAAGATGCCAAAAAAAATGACACCACCCGCTTTTATCAAAACTTTGGCGTTTTATAATTATATGGGGAAATGTTTAAAAATAAACAAGTTTATGTTGTCAATCTAGCATCGCGGCGGCGGCCGGCTGGGTAGCACCATGGTAGCGATCACGGCCAGTAATTCAAAGGTCGCGCGATCGAATCCCGCCTAGGACAATAATTTTTTTATACGATTGACGTAGGTAGAATATTATTTTTTTGTTTTGTTCTAAAAAGTAATAAATAAAATGATTGAAAACAATATTATTTTGACTACAGTAAGTTGGGAGAAAGTTTGTGTCAGTTAACTGATACCGTTTATTATAATCGTATTTGATTATGTGTATAAAAGGTTTCAGTGGGGTTGGCAAGCGAATCGCAGGGGTTTTACCTAGTTTTTTTTTTTTATAATTAGATAAAATACTTTCGAAAGATGAAAATAAAAAACTTTCTTAAATTAATAATTAAGCTAATACCTAAAACTTACTTTTCTACTTCAGGCCTGACTTACTATTATGTCTTTTCGGTATTGTAAAACCCAATTAAATTTGTTTAAAAACTGTAGTATTTTTCTTAAACTTACACAAATGTGCTACAACCTTACTTCCTAATAAACGTAAGCAGTCTAAATTACTACACAAGTGCGTTCACACTGAGCAAACACGTATGACGGACAAGGTCTACAAATTAATTTATGTTCACCTAATAATGTTTAATCGTTCTGCCAGTGCACCGACCAAACAAATAACACTTTTGCCGCTGAACAATGTTCGATCCAAGATAAATAGTTCGATCACGCAGCTGGACCTCTGACGTGAGTTGAGCGAATTTCCAAAATTAAGTTTTTATGTTTTAATAATTCAACCATTGGTTGAATCCACATGGTTGAGTAAATTGGTATTAGTAGAATTTGTTTCCTCTTCAGCCACCTTCGCTTTTCTTGCAGAAGACAAACTCGGTAAAATGATATACCAGGTGCTTTTACTGTAATCTAATTTAGCCACGATGACCGTGGTTGTTAAGCCTTGAAAGCTTTATCAATCGTCATGGCAACCATCAATGGAAAAGATCCGGGTTCAATTCCCATTGACCTTGAATAATTTTCTAAATGGTTTCTTAACAGACATCATTGGCTGTGGTTTGGATTCCACGTAAAACTGTAGGTCCCGTCTTCATTAGTCTTAAAGTGCAAAACAGCAGGACGTTAAAAAAAATACTGTAATTTACATTTTGATAGATTTTCCGGGAACCAGACGGGCTATAAGGTCGTGTAAAATAACAAAATGTGCACAATAATCTCCTGTATTTATTGTTGTAAAAAAATCCAAAAAGTTTCACGATAGTACGAAAAATATCAAAAAAGAGTTACTTCCTGTCAAAAAAGGCAATTTTGTCTAATAGTCCGATTCAGTTAGAAAACAACCGCATGTGCCAAATTTGGACCACATCAAACGTAAAGTGAGGCCGTTAGAGTGGGACCATTATATAATTATAATTGGACCATTATTATAATTGGGACCATTTTTCCTAATTTATATAAATGATTTGCCTCAAAATGTTGGATCCGCAAAAGCAGTATTATTTGCTGATGTTACTACTTTAACAGTAGCTGGCAGAAATTATACAGATTTGGCTAATGCAGCAGCATTAACCATGTCTATGGCAGAAGATTGGTTCTGTATAAATAATTTAAAACTGAATGTGATAAAAACAAAATTAATTTATTTTAGTCTCTAGTCAAATTCTTAATTATTTATGCAATGAAATGTAAGGAAGTAATCCAAAGCTCAAATAATGTTAAATTTCTTTTCATTAACTTAGACTCAAATTTAAATTGTAAAAGTCACATTATTTCAGGTTTAGACGAGTCACTGGCGTCTGTTTGCTTTGCTCTCAAAATGATTTCCTCTGTGACTGGTTTAAAAGTAATAAAAGTCGTTTATTTTGCCTATGTCAGTTCTCGTCTAAGATATGGAGTGGCATTCTGGGGAACTCTGTTGAATCAATTAAAATATTCCGTTTACAAAAAAGAATTTTACGCTCAATGTTCCAGTTGAATTATAATCAATCTTGTATACCTTTTAAAAAAAAAAAAAAAAATATTTTAACTTTCCCTTGTATTTATATTTATGAAACTTTAATTTTCTTTACGAGCAATCATAATATATTTGAAATTAATCAGCACTACCACAAATACTCTAACCGTCAAAAACTTTTTCAATATTCTGTTCATAGACTTACATTTTTTGAACACGGAATTTATTACTCTGGTATAAAGTTGTTCAATAGACTTTCAGAAAATATTAAACACGTAGGTTCTATCCACAGTTTCAAGAGTTCACTCAGGTGCTACCTCCTAGAAAATGCTTTCTATTCTGTGGAAGAATATCTTTCCAGAGGTACCTGAGCCCAGTGTGCAGGTGTCGGGAAAGGCTTATTTGTTTAAAAAATATTAAAACATTAATAATTGTATATATAAACTGTATTAGCTGTGTTTTTTTTATTAAATTTTTATGTACATTTATGTGTGATTTTGTGTATATGTATGTTTTATAGTTTGATACTTTTATTATTATATCATACTAGGGGAAAACCCTGCGTGCTCCGCATGCCAACCCAGTTGGAACCTTCTATACACATAATCATGTTATGTTTTCTTTATAATAAAAGTGTAGGATTGATTATAACCCCTAAGCTAAGACGGTAAATAATGTTAAATGTTCAAATCAAATTATTTCGTATATTTTATAACAGCAGTTATAATAAAGGTTAAAAGAACCATTAAGGCTCAGGTCTACACTTTAATAAAAACCTAACCTAAAAGTTATAATACAAGATTGAAATTAGCGCTATTAATAGAAATATTACAGCAAACAGCTGTTATCTGTTATTATATTCAATTGGTTGCTAAAGTAATAAATGTAAATACATATCTGTTGATTTATCAGTCTAGGCCTAACCTAAGAATTTGTTTCGCCTAAATTTACATAACTTGAAATAAAAATATCTTTTTATCGAAATGAATTGCCTATGTTACTCAGGGATAGTGTAGGTTTTTATTAGTATAACTTTTTTTTTTAATCGGTTCAGTAGTTCCAGAGATTACCCCCTATGTACAAAAAAAAAAACTTTACCTCTTTATAATTTTAGTATAGATGTAATTAATGACATGTCACATGTTCCATTGGAATACATAACAGAACAAGTATGAAAAAGAATAAATAAATACACATATATATAATGTTTTATTGAAACCCAAAAACGTGTTCTGGGTACCATGATGTGTGCTCATTTAGTAATCCCGACCTTATGTCTTTCCTATGAACATACAATAGCTCAACTTTCCCATCGAAATTCGCTAATAAATGTTTACTACAAACGAAAACATTGCGTGGTTTTGTTAGTCATATATAATTAATTTGTCACTAAATATGTGGGTAGGTCTATTTACTATTATGAAAGTGAAACAATCCTCAACGTTGTTCCATCTGACAAAAAATTAAAATTTAACAACGAAAAATTACTTTCTGAACTTCCTGTGAGTAGAAAACAAAACATCGGTTACAATCAGGTGGCATAAAAACCACTGCTATCACAATATCTAACCAGTTTGTTGTAGCTCGCAGAATATACATGCCGGTATTTGAGGTTAGGTTTGGCTAATCGTTGAAATAACGCTACAACCGTATATTTGCAGCAGTCAATTGTTATTCGTTTACCGAACTTTTTGTGTAAAGTGTTGTACTACGTCATTTAAGTTCATTTGAAACAATTAATTCTTTGGAGTCGTGAATTTAAACCACTCGGTGCTTAAATAACACAGATCTTTTTTATAAAAGATTCCGTGAAATGTTTACATATCTTATGCTTCATTCTGTCTATCCATGAAGAGACACGTAATTTTGCAAATATGAATGTTGGGTGTGCATCAAGTTATATTCTCACTGAAAACTTAAATAGCCACTGATTTTGTTAATTATTAGGTTAGTTATCTGGTTTTCAGAGTAAATTTATAAAAGCCGGTCCTTTGACAGTTGTTTTTCAATTTAGACCTACTGCAACGTATTCTAACGATAGCCAGTTTATTAATATTGTTCCAGTAGACCTCAAGAAATAGGGGTTTCAATAAAAGGCCATACACTGTAAACACTATTTGACTCTAATTACCATAGCAATACAACAAATTAAAAATAAACAATTATTATATTACTAGCTTATGACAGCTGATTGTAAAAAATCTCTCTCTCTCTCTCTCTCTCTCTCTCTATATATATATATATATATATATATTTATAAATAAACGGTTCCAGAAACTGGCACATACTGTCTCACAAACATATTTAAATTTTATTAAACAGATTCACCGTGACTTCATAATTAATTGTAGGAGGGGTAGGAGAGGTGATTTATTAAATTAGGAGATTAACTAATAAATATTATTATTATTATCTATAGAACTATTCGATCGATTTCGAACAAATTTTGCACCAAACACGTCAATTATTGCTGTATAGATGCACGGAAAAAGGGTTTGCAAAATTTTGAAAAACAACCCCCTTTGTGGCAAAAAAACAACAAAAATCAGTTATTATTATTATTAGCTAAACGAGAATTTTTAGAAAGATGCGGTTTTTTTGCATATGGTAGGGTACATTAAAGGCTACAAATAAGTCAAATTTTATCTTTTGATAAAATTAGAGCCGTTTTTTTATAAAAAATAATAACTGATTTTTTGAGTTTTTTTTGCCAAAAAGGGGATTATTTTTCAAAAACATTTTTCTTGAATCTATACAGGCCGACTTGACATGTCTGGTGCAAATTTGTTTGAAATCGATCGAATAGTTTTAGCTCTAGCTTTGTATACATACATACTATAATAAACAAAATAGTTTTTGGTATTTTGTTTAAATGTATATTATATTCTTTTATTTTTAAACAAACTGCCACATGTTGTGGAGCCAATAGTCTTGTGAGTTTATTCTTATATTTTATCTTACCTAAATATATTCTTAGCTGTCTTATAAATGAATATGCCACATTGTACAGTTATTTGGTTTTAATTTTCTTGCTAATAAGTTTCTTTTTGTATTCACAATTTTTACAGTTAATAAGCTCGAGCACAGTTATATTTACCACTATTACAAATTTGTTTAAGTTGAGCTCTTAAATCTCGGGTTTAGGATTGGTGGTCTATTAAATATCCAATTTTACATTACAGTATAACTTAAATACTAAGATAAATTAATACAATGGGTAATTAATTTAGGTATTTGAAAGTCCAAAAAGTATGATACAATATTAAAGTTTAAATGTTTATAGATGTTTTATTCAGTGTTAAATTTTTAATGAAGTTCAAAAATACAAATTTGCCAGTTAGGCTTAAGTAGGTTGGATATTACCATATATCTTCTTATTATGGCTTTCTTAAGAAAACTTTCCTTTTATTTAAATATTTCTTGGATGGCTTAAAATATGTCCTTTGCCTTCAATGGTTACTTCCAAACTGGTAATAATTGAACTTTTTTAATTTTCCCCCTAGTAACGAAAAAATAAAACTGCCTTCCGTGTATTATGTTCGCCGCTCATGTCCGAACTGTCACTAGCTATTTTTTTTTACTTATAAGCACTTAAAATATATTTATTGCTGTTTCATGATTAGTACTCTTGTTTTAATAATAATTTGATAATATTTGTCTATTTTTATAATAATTACACTTTTTATCTAGTATTTTACATAGTATGTACAATTTATACGTTTACGCCGATTTTAAACTTTTAACTGTGATATTTAAAAAAAACATCTGTTTTCAAACCCATCTACGATTTACCTATTGGCTGATTTCACACTTACCGACACGACAGCGACACGGCACCGACACGATATCGGAACGATGTTGTCGGTCATGAAAACTAACTTAAACTTAACAGTAGCTTTCACACTCACCGACATATCGGTGTCGTGTCGTTGCAGGCGCCGACATGTCGGCGAGCTGCTGGTCTCCCTTCTTTATCGGAACGATATCGTCTCAGTTGTTTACTGGTTGCTACTGGTTAGGCCTAGGAAGTAATTTTAAGTCTAGGCCTAACCTAAAATCATTGTATGTATTTTGCCGTTAAGATAGGTAAAATAAATTAAACAAACACACAATAATTTTAGGTTAGGCCTACAGTAGACAGTGAACCAAAATTGTATGTTTATTGAATGTATTTACAATTAATGGACATTTAACTGTGTTTACCATCTTAGCTTTGATGTTATAATTAATTCTACACCTTTATTATAATAGCATTAAACGTATGGAAACAGTAAATATTTGTATAAAAAACAATATAATAATAAACGGAAAATTGAAAGATTAAAATTATGTGGGTATGTTGCCTTTAAGACTGGTAAAAGAATTGAAGAAAAGGCGTGATGGACTTCGTTCCTGAAGGGGGTTCCACGGCAGCACACATTTATTAAATTTTTTTATTAGCTATGTAATTTGTTGGCAGACGGATTATGTTCCTTAAACTTTTTTTGAACATCCTTGTTTGTCCTATGTATTTTTTGGGTCAATCTACACGATAGCTTGTACAATTGGTCGTGTCGGTATCGGCGTCGAGTCGGTGAATGTGAAAGACGTCTGCCGATATCGTCACGATACTATTGCTGTATCGGGTTGGTGTCGTGTCGGTAAGTGTGAAATCAGCCATTCACGGGTGTAAGCGATAGGCTTAGGCTATAAACTTACATCCACCTTATAAACACTCTTTCACTTTTAGAACATCGGTTCTTAATTTGAAACAGTTTTACAATGATTAAACTTATATTTACATTACTTATAATAAACGTTAGTTATGGTATTATGTGCTTTGTAATTATTTGTTTAAATTTTCCAAAATCTCTAAGTTAATAAAATTATTAGGCTAGAACGAATTTTGAGGTTATTACAGTTAGGCTATAACATGAATCTTAGATCTCACTTTTCTTGTGACCACAAATCCTAATTTATCAACAATTATAAATGTTTATTTATTAAAAAATGTTACAATACATACAGACAGATATTTTGTAAAAAACACTTTTTTGGACTCAGGGGGTCCCAAAACGGGCATTTCCACAAAATTTCAACATCGATTTTTTTTTTGCGATCACTATACTTTCTCTATACTATAATATAGTGAGAAAGTAAAATGAATGTTTGTTTCTTTGCTTTCTATAGACTCAAAAACTGTTTGACCAATTTCACTTAAAATTTCACACTTAATGCCAGGAGTGTTAAGGCATTACAATTACTACAGTCTAAGGGGTTAAAATTCGGTTGCTACCCCTATGCAATAAGTATAATATATTGAACTGTCTTCGTACAAGCTATAAAGCTAAAATTGTGTAATATTATTCTTAAGTGTTATAAAAAAATATTTACAATTCGTTTACTTAAGTTAAAGGGATGAAATGGGTACCTAAATAATCATTTATACTCTTACTTTTTCTATACGTTCAAAAACTACTTAATTAATTGCACAAAAATTTCACAATTTACACATATTATTACAAGGATTGTTTAGAGAATATGGTCACTAAAATCAAAGAGATTAATATGCGGTACCCCTATACAATAAAAATAAATAAATTTCACTAACCTTCTGCAACCTATAAAGATAAAATTGTGTAAGTAATATAAAAACAAACATTTGCAATTCATTTACTTAGGTTAAAGTAATGCAACTATCATTAAAATTAAATTAAATAATATTTCAAATGGGATAGATACCGTACCTATATAAAATGAATTACATTAACATTAATCACCCATATATATATATATTATATTATATTTAATAAACGTTCTACCACCTGCCCTGGTCATAAGAACCTAAACTTTATCTAACCACAAGCCGATTAAATATGACTTTTTCAATACACTCACCAAAATGTGTTTGTTAATTTAATATAACTATTATTCATATACTAAAATTAAGCAACAGCAAAACATTGCTGAGTGCACTAGTCTCACAAATATTGTATTGATGATTGTATATTAAATATATACAATCATCATTAACAAGTTACCTGGTAAAGCATAACTGATTTAAGGTTAGGTCTAGACAAGAGTAAAACATTTTGTTAAATTAAAGAGTAGGAGCGAAGCGCGCGAGAGGATTGGTTTGAGGCATGCACAGCCTCACCTAGTTTAAAAAATTACGTACATTTTCACGGTTCCTAAGTCTTCAGAATGGCCTTAGAAAACAAGTAACAAAATAATCAAACGAATATAAATAAATATATATATATATATATATAAAATAGTAAGCCCCCGTGAAAAATCACAGGCTGGTTAGTTAGATACACATCAGAAATACATAATTTAGAAAACAAATTATTTACGAACAACATTAAGGCCTACTTATCAAGGCCTACCTAACTATGCTGACGGGGATTTTTAACTCGGTAAATGTGTACAATAATAAGGATTATAAAACTGTAGGCCTATTTTTATTTACATACGTTATTATATATTTTATAAAGAAAAAAATACTATCTTTTAATTGCTTTTTATTTAATATTGATATATCCAATGATTTAGAAGTTATTAGTATTATAGTGAAGAAATTAGTAATCCAATATGTTTATATGTTATACGAAGATGTACGAATGTTTTCGAAGCTAAACGATAGGCATCTCTTCTTTAAATTTGCATAAAAAAATATGTTGATAAAAGGTTGTTTTTATACTTCACAAGAAATTATAAAGTTTGAAGTTGTAAACATAAACCCAAACTATAATCTACACTGGGTTTACAGATGGTGGGTGAAATCAGCTGTTATATTATATGTTACGCACGTACGTACGTACGTATGTACGCTCGTACACTTGCTTTTATAGGAGTTGATTGGCTCTCTGGTTGAATTGCTAATGTCAGCTGATAAGTAGAATATAGAAAGCAAAATATTGGTTTCGAATCAATGGAATTCCTATCACAGCTAACACAATAGATATTAAACTGTTCACTGTGGTGCACCAATCACCAAAACGAACCACAAAAATATTCAGTTCTGTCTCAATCACAGAAGTAACAAAATTTTTTTATCGGTCGTGTCGTTATTTGAGGTTATGTGGCTAATTTTTAAAACGACGCTGGAGAAGTTTATTTAAAAAAAAATGAATTGTACGTATTTTAGTATTTACTTGTGACATGCATTGCGATAAGCCATCTAATTTAATTTTAAAACGTTATATAGACGGGGTTGTGAGTTTAGTGTACACATATCTAGGCGTAGGCTTTTTTTGTATGCCATCATTTCATTTCTACTCATTTGAGTAGATTGATTATGAATTTTGAGAGATGAACATTTCAAGTAATTATTTTACGTTGGTAAATCACTGTATTTAGTGAAAACTAAACATTTAACAAGTGGAATCATACTATTAACTACATTTTGTTTCATAATATCAATAGTTACAATCAAGTAAAATTAAATATTACTTGAATTGAGTTTTACTATTTGGGATGCACGAAACTATGAGTTAGGCCTAAATTAGGGAAACTACACAGATTTAGTTTCATTATTAATTTTAAAAGTTTTTTAATTTCATATTTTTCATAAAACAAACCTTTCTTGAATCTAATTCAGATCTTACGAGTCAAAACAATATGTGTTCCAATTCAACCAGAGGGCCAATTTTATCTATTTTCGTTTGATTATTTCTGTTACTTGCTTTCTAAGGCTTATCCCGTAGGCTAACTTTTTTTTAACTAGTTGAAGCTGCGTACTCCTCAAGCCAACTCTATCATTCGCTTCGCTCGTACACTTTAATTTACCGCAATGTTTTACTATTTTTTACCCTAACCTTTAAATTTAATTAAGATTTAATTTGTTAAATATACACACATCAATGCAATATTAATTTAAGATATTCTTTAAAATTAGGAGACAGAAAATAGTAATACAATTGTTTGTTTGTTGTATTGCTAAAGTAATTAGAGTCAAAACAGTTTCACGGTGTATGGCCTTTTATTGAAACGCCTAAAGGTTTTCTAACAAATATTTCTTGAGGTGTACTGGGACAATATTATTAATAAACTCGCTATCGTTGGAATATGTTTCAGTTGGTCTATATTGAAAAACAACTGTCAAAGAACCGGCTTTTAGAAATTTCACTCTGAAAACCAGCAACTAACTTTATAATTAAGAAAATCGGTGGCTTTTTAAGTTTTCAGTGAGAAAATTTGAGAATATTTATAAGTTTATTGTGGCTACTTGAGAACAGTTTATGCATAGCCGACATTATTATAGTGTAAGTTGAGCTAGTGAGTTCGTTTTTGCGTGTCGACGGTTTGATATACAGTATAGGTTGTTTGAAAAGTCTGGAATCGGTTTAATATCTCAAAATGTAATAATAAGAATCTTATGAGATAGAAATAAATGCAGTTATTCACTGCCATAAAAGAACTACTTTTTGGTGAGTTTGAAATATTTGTCCGCCATCTTGGATCCACCGTCTTGCAATGGATTTAATTTTTTAAATGGAAAGATTTATGTGGAAAGATCATGTGGTACATGATTTTAATGTAAAACTTAACTAATAAACGGTACCAGGAACTGGCACATACTTTCTCACAAACATATTTAAATTATTAAACAGATTCACTGTGACTTCATAATTAATTGTGTAGGTGATATTAAAGTAGGAGATTAAGTAATAAATATTATTATTGTTAGCTAGAGAGACAATTATTTTATCGATTTCGAACAAATTTGCACAAAACATGTCTATTAGGCCTGTATAGATGCACGAAAAAAGGTTTTGCAAATTTTTAAAAAACAACCCCCTTTTTGGCCAAACAACCCTCCAAAATCAGTTATTATTATTATTATTAGCTAAACAAGATTTTTTAGAAAGATACGGTTTTCTGCATATGGTAGGGTACATTAAGGGCTACAAATAAGATCAAAATCATTTTATAAAAAAATAATAACTGATTTTTAGGGGTTTTTGGGCCAAATAGGGGTTGTTTTAAAAAAAATTCCAAAACCCTTTTTCGTGCATCTATACAGGCCTAATAGACATGTTTTGTGCAAATTTGTTCGAAATCGATATAATAATTTTCTCTCTAGCTAATAATAATAATATTAATAATTATATTTATATATTAATAATAATAATATTTTTTCGAAATCGATTGAATCATTTTCGCTTTAGCTTTGTATACATACAGACAGACATTTTGTAAAAACGTTTTTTGGACTAGGGGGGTCCCAAAACGGACATTTGCACAAAAATCTCAATATCGATTTTTTTGCAATTACTATATACTTTCTCTATACTATAGTATAGTGAGAAAGTAAAAGAACGATGGTCAAATCTGTTTTTGGCACTAATTTAATATACAATTTGCCAATAGAAATGCAAGAATAAAAGAAAATAGCCTGAATAGGCTTTAGTCACAGTATGCTTACCTGTATTCAAAATTTAACTGTAGAATGTAAAACAAGGTCGTCGTTTGCAAAAATATCAGCCGACGGTCGTATGGTAAATTTTCGGCCTGTTTTTAAGTGTATAAATATGTCTTTAGGTTATCCTCAGTCAAATGAGCGAAAACGCTAAATCGTGGCTCAAAATAATCAAAGAAAAACGCATTACTGTATTATTACTATAATTCTTCATTTTAAAATGTATTTACGTAATTTAAAAATACCAATTTTGTAATTAACGACCCTAAATTTAACGACCCTAGGATTGCTTCGTTAATCCTATTACTTTAAATGAGCAATTCTTGTATCTATCTTTGTATCTGTCGCGGATCTCGAAAACGACTCTAACGAATTCAAAGAAATTTTGTATTTAGGTGTAGTTTTGATTTTTAAGTACACCCATATGGTTGTATTTCGTGTAAAAATGAAATTTTTAGAGAAAATCTAATTTAAAAGTTGAAAAATTTTAAAATAGGGTCTTATGGGTTGCCATGTTGTTTGCAAAATAACAACGAAATAGTAAATAAAGCGATCAAAACAGCTGTTTATAAACAAGCCAATTTATACTGTTTTAACACGTTGGAAATAGAGTGAAATAGAACTGAGGTTGAGTATTATCCAAAATCAGCTGTTCATTGGATAGTTTTTAATTACTGTAAAAAAAAAAACAAGCTAATTTATACTGTTTTAGCACGTTGAAATTAGAATAAATTGGGCCTGATTTAACAATTTATTTTGTCAAAAAAAAAGGTTAAATTGCCAAAGTTGGATAAATTCTAATAGTTAATTAATTTTGTAATATAGGCCTGGCTCATTTCTGAAACATAGTATTGAGGTTATGTTAATCCTGCAATAAGTTTTACTATATTTAGGCCTGGTTTCAAAACTTTAGTTGACAGAAGATAGTAGAACTAGGAATAAAATGGTAATGAAAACCTCTCACGTTTCTAAAGCATGTATTTGAGGTTATAATTAATCTTGTAATTACTGTTAATATATTTAAGCCTGGTTTCATAATGTACCTATGGTTTCGTTAAACCTATGTACAAACGAGTCAAAGATTAACGAGATTCTTTAACGAATTTTCCAATAATTTATTTAAAGTGAAATCGCTTTTAAACTAAATCAACTGTAAAATACCTATAACCTCAATCAGCTGATATTGTAACAGCTACTTATAAAACATTCAACAATGAAACAGCTGTTGTAAAAGTCATTGTTTTTTTGTACCATCATGAGGTCTTATTAGAACTGTTGAATATTATGATTGTGATTAACTTACTTTAAAACCAATTTCAAGCTGAAACATTAATTTGTACTGATTTATAGTAAACTAGGGGAGACCCCTGCGTGCTCCGCACGCCAACCCCCAATGGAACTTTCTAAAAACAAATGTTAGGCCTATGTTTTATTTATAATAAAGTGTTGTACGATTAATAATAACCTCAAAACTAAGATGATAAATAATGATAAATGTTCACATCAAATTATTTCTTACATTTGATAACAGCAGTTATAATAATGTTTAAAAGAACCAGCAAGGCTCAGGTCTACACTTTAAAACCCTAACCTAAAAGCTAGAAATACAAAAATAATTGCTTCAAATTTTTAAATCAGCTGTTAATGGAAATAATGGAACAAACAGCTATATTATCTGTTATTTTATTCAATTGGTTGCTATGGTAATAAATGTAAATACATATGTTTAATTATCATTTTAGGCCATAAAAATATAATTTACATTAACTGTCATATTATTTTACAGAACAGCTGTTTTATGTTTTTAATTTATTTATTTAATACCGAATGTTTTAAAGTAAACTGCAGAACAGCTGTTTTAGGTTTTTAATTTATTTATTTAATACCAAATGTTTTAATGATTACAAACCAGATGTTTTTAAATTCTCATGTATTTCTTATGGGGATTTTTCGTTTTTCGGAGACCTCAAAAACCCCTTAGTTTTTAATTTTAGAAAAAACTTATATTTTTCCCTCGTTTCTTGAATCGATACCTTTAATTTGATACCTCTCCCATCATCCTCCGATTTACCAAATTCCCACAATTTTGAATCTAAAATTTCGCTTACAGAATTATATATAAGGATTGTTGTGCCGGAAACGTAATTTTTAGTCAATTCGCAACAAATCAAAACTTTTGATTGGGGCAAAAGCGAATTATGTGATTTGACCGCTGTGAAAAAGTCATAACTTTCAACTTTTCTGAATCGGATACCGTCTGCTTTGTCATGATCTATTAAGCTTTAAGAAGACCGAAACATATAGTTTCCCACATTCCCGGTGGAGAAAAAACTTTTTACTAATCATTTTACTTTCTCACCATACTATAGTATAGAAAAAGTATAGTGTTCCCAAAAAAAAAGGATGTTGAGATTTTTGATGAAACATCCGTTTTGAGACCCCTGAGTTCAAAAAGTGGTTTTTACAAAATGACTGTCTGTATGTCTGTCTGTCTCTATGTATGTATACAAAGCTAGAGAGAAAACTATTCTATCGATTTCGAACAAATATGCACCAAACATATCAATTAGGCCTGTATAGATGCAAGAAAAAAGGTTTTGAAATTTATGTTTTTTACGCGACCTTACAGCTCGCTTGGTTCCCCAAAAATCGACCAAAACGTAAAATACAATAAAACTAACCGGTTCAAACCTACGTGCGGGATTTTACCGTGGGAGCATCTCGTGATCCAAGGCAGAAGAGAAGCAGACCATAACCTAAAACGAGTTATTCCGCAGCGAGTGAACGAAGGACCGCTGAAGTCGAACCCGGAGGCTCAGGAGCAAACAAATTCTTCTAATATATTTCGTATTCAGCACTCTAAAACTTATAAATTTAGAATTCATTTTTGTTTGTATCCAAGTCACTGATTTAATAAAAGGATAATATGTCCGTCTATGTGACTTTTTTTGTGTGTAATAAAAGTAGGTTACTTACTTTACATATATTGTTGGCTGACGCGTTTCGGAACTAGTCCTATCTTCAGAGTATCGCTCTGTTGAGGTCGTTAATACATTGAAATAAATAAATTTCAATTTTTAAGAGTAGTTAAAATTATTCGATGGTGTGCACACGCGGTTATATTACTTATGATATTGTGTTATTGTGCGCGTGTATATGTGTTGTGTTATACTTTAATTTATTTATTTCAATGTATCAACGACCTCAATAGAGCGATACTCTGAAGATGGAACTAGTTCCGAAACGCGTCAGCCAACAATACATGCAAAGTAAGTAACCTACTTATATTACAAAAAAAGTCACATAGATGGACATATTATCCTTTTATATAAACTTAGTTTTGGCAATTCAGTAAACTCAAGTCAGCGGTTCAGCTTCGTCAATCGAATTATTAATAAAGAATCATTATGCTAATGTGTACTATCAGTGCATACGTTTAGTACCGTAACAGTACTAACTTATGCATACATATGCGGTTGAATACTGTAAATTTCTACTAAACCTTGAAGCTGACGTGAAGGAGGACATTAGGCTAACAGCAACTATTTACCTTAATACGCATACTTGGAATCACTTCACCAAACCTCCTTACTATGCAAAGTTACACATATCTGGGAGCTTAGTTTCTTCAATGATGTAATATAGAAATTCATTAAAACTTTCTCACTAGAGATAACCCGAGCTAACATTTGCTAATTCATATTAAAACGTATTAATAGACAAATTAGGCGTAACTATACTTTATTTACACAGGATGTTTCAGAACTTTCGATCAATACTTTTAGGTATTGTTAATGTGAAAAAAACAACATTCACGATATTTTTTTAGATTTTTTAAAGAAATTTTTGTGTTACAACCATTTTGATTTTTTCAAAATTGATTTCGTCTGCTTCAACAAAATATTGTTTTGTGGCATATAGTTTGAAAGCTTATTTAATTCTGAATCAAAAAAGAATAATAATTAATATTTAAAAACAAATAGTAGTAGCCCCTACAGTAAAATGGGACAAAATCTGAAAACATGATTTCGTTGTTTTTTGGCCGCCATTTTTAATAGGTTGACGATATGGATGTGCAAATAACACCGCTGGTTTTCTCTTGAAATTCTACATCGAAATGATGTATTACATGACAATCTTCATATTAAAAAAAACAAAGTTACATTCAAAATATCGGATCCAAGATGGCGGATAAATTTTTTGAAATCTTAATAAAATAGTATTTTTACATAGAGTAGGTTCCTCAATCACATGTACCTTCAAATTTTCCTTATATACGAAATATTAAACCGTTTCCAGAATTTCCGGACACCCGGTATAAAGTTTTCAATGACATCTCAAAATGTGTTCTGGTTACCAAGATCGGTACTCATTTACTACTCCCGACCTTAGGTCTCACCATAAGAGTTGCTCAAATAGCTCATCGTTCCTATGGAAATTCTCGAATAATAATAGTTTTAAAAAATTAAGTTAATGATATTCACAATGTTCTAACTGCGAACATCATTACACAACGTTCTATTAACCAAACTACATAATCAGATAGAAGTTTGTGACCATCTACCTCCAACTTAAAGATTAATAACTAAGCTTCTGTTAAATCAGGATAAGCTCTGCACATGTTGAGGTTCAGCAAGTCGTAATCTGAAGGTAAATTGGTTGATTAATTCCAGCTGGTTATTAATCCTGTTAACTAAATCCTGATTGATGTAAATCCTTTACATCATACTCCGCAAAACTGACAGCTTAACTCGTATGTGCTAAGAATATCGGTTCCAACTTGCTGGAAGTTGTTTGTTAAAACTAAGGCAAGTACTATTGAGTAATATGAATAAAGATAATGAATAGTTTTTACTTACTTGTTTTTAACTGTTTGGTTGAGTGTAAATGTCATTAGAAGTTTATTCTATGAGCAAATACTTGCCGTCCAGAAATAGCTAGCTTTTGCAATTTTCTAATAGTATTTGCTAGTAATTACATTTTTTTAACTGTTCGGATGAATATAAATACAGCAAATGCTTATTATATAGTCAAATATTATCCTATCTAGCAATTGATACTAGTATTTGCTAGTAATTACGTCTTTTGAATAGTTCATGTGA
Source organism: Philaenus spumarius (assembly GCA_018207615.1). Classification (NCBI taxonomy): domain Eukaryota; kingdom Metazoa; phylum Arthropoda; class Insecta; order Hemiptera; family Aphrophoridae; genus Philaenus; species Philaenus spumarius. The sequence continues at coordinate 150,514 of JAGFPH010000116.1, read as the reverse complement.
GTATAAATGCCCGCAAATGCTTTCTATAAGAAAATATTAAGTAATTCCATTGCAAGATATTACAAGATTTTTTGTTTCTTAGTTGTACAAACTAAATACATTACAAATCTATGTATTTTATGTTTTTTAGCCGAATTTTTGAAGAAAATAAGAGCTGTTACACTCTACCCAACTTGTTGGATAACGGTTCATCGGAGGAGGTAAATCATTCAAAAGCTAATTAAATTTACTACAATCCTGTGCAAAGGTAATTCAGCTACAGTCCCCAGAACAAAGAATAAAATTGATAGGAAACTCCTGATAAATGATTTTTTCATTATCCGTGTAAGGTTTTTGCGCAATTTCTCCCACTCGGAAGCCAAAGTGCAATTTTTGAGCTATATCATTAGAAACGTAAGTAAATTTACTACAATCCTGTGCAAAGGTATTTCAGATACAGTCAACAGAACAAGGAACAAAATAGATAAGAAACTATCGATACATGATTTTTTCACAATCTATGTAAGGGTTTTGCGCAATTTCCACCACTCACAAACCTGAGTGCAATTTGTAAACTATATATCTAAGGCAATCAAATTTACTACAATCCTGTGTAAAGATATTTGAGGTACCGTCCCCGAAACCACTAACAAAATTGATAAGAAACTCCCGATAAATGATTTTTTCATTATCCATGTAAGGTTTTTGCGCAATTTCACCCACTCATATGCCCGAGTGCAATTTTCGAACTAAATCATTAAAAAGGTAATAAAATTTACTACAATCCTGTGCAAAGGTATTTCAGGTACAGTCCCCGGAACAAGGAATAAAATTGATAAGAAGCTCCCGATAAATGATTTTTTCATTATCCAAGTCAGGGTTTTGCGCAATTTCACCCACTCATATGCCCGAGTGCAATTTTTGAACTAAATCATTAAAAAGGTAATTAAATTTACTACAATCCTGTGCAAAGGTAATTCAGGTACAGTCAACGGAACAAGGAATAAAATTGATAAGAAGCTCCCGATAAATGATTTTTTCATTATCCATGTCAGGATTTTGCGCAATTTTACCCACTCATATGCCCGAGTCCAATTTTTGAGCTACATCATTCGAAAGTTAATTAAATTTACTACAATCCTGTGCAAAGATAATTCAGGTACAGTCCCTGAAACAATGAATAAAATTGGTAGGAAACTCCCGATAAATGATTTGTTCATTATCCGTGTAAGGTTTTTGCGCAATTTCGCCCACTCATAAGCCCGAGTGCAATTTGTGAGCTATATCATTAGAAACTTAATTAAATTTACTACAATCCTATGCAAAGGTATTTCAGGTACATTCCACAAAACAAGGAACAAAATAGATAAGAATCTATCGATAAATGATTTTTTCACTATC
>JAGFPH010000116.1:115938-149124 GCA_018207615.1 Philaenus spumarius | reverse complement strand
AAACTCCCGATAAATTATTTTTTCACTATCCATGTAAGGTTTTTGCGCAATTTCTACCACTCATAAACCCGATTGAGTTTTGTGAGCTTTATCATTCGAAAGGCAAATACATTTAATACAATCCTGTCCAAATGTATTTTTGTAATAGTTCCCGGAACAAGGAACGAAACTCATAGGAACTCGCAGTATTTATTATTAGTAATGTCCTGATAAGAAAATTCGGCTATAGTAATTTTTCTCGTAAATTCACAACCGATGTTGCTAGAGAGATGTTTGATAGCTCATTTTAAAGCTTATTGTATGGGGTTTCATTTAATACGTAACAAGACAAATTGAAATCAAAAATAAAATTTTACTTCCTTTTCAAAATTTGTAATTTAGAAAATCTCAACAACACCATCTTAGATTTTGATGTTATTCCTACATATTGGTTAGATTTTTGCCAAGTATCAAGGTGAGGAAATGATGGAATCAAGAGTAAATACAATCCAGATGTTAAGAAGTTTCATCTATACTAATATTATAAAGAGGTAAAATTTGTTTATTTGTTTGTTTGTATGTAGGGGGTAATCTCTGAAACTACTGAACCAATTGAAAAAAATAGTTTTACTAATAAAAAGCTACACTATCCCTGAATAACATAGGCTATAATTCATTTTGGTAAAAATATTTTTTATTTAAATATTTGTAAATTTAGTCGGAACAAATCTTAGGTTAGGCCTAGACTGATGAACATGTATTTACATTTATTACAATATCAACCAATTGAATAAAATAACATATGAAACAGCTGTTTACTCTAATATTTCCATAAACAGCTGATTTCAAACGTTGAAGCAAATTTGTATTTCTTACTTTTGGGTTTAGTTTTTATTAAAGTGTATACCTGAATCTTGCTGGTTCTTTAACCTTTATTATAACTGCTGTTATAAAATATACGAAATAATTTGATTTGAACATTCAACATTATTTACCATCTTAGCTTTGGGGCTATTATGAATCCTACACCTTTATTTATAAAGAAAACATATCATGATTATGTGTATAGAAGGTTCCAACGGGGTTGGCGGGTGGAGCACGCAGATGTTTCCTCTAGTTATGTATACAATGAAACAATAGAAAGAGTAACCTAATTTTCACCTATTCATCCAGTATTGTTGGAGCAAATATTTATTAAATAATATGACGTATATATTACCTCTGTATCACCATTGGTTGTGAATTTACGAGTATTTTTGTGATCCAAAACATTGTCAAATTCCGCTATTTCCGCAATTTTCAAAAATCTATATTAAAAAAACTACTCAACTAAAAAACGTGGAAAAAATAGATTTGTTATGTATTTAGTTGGTAGAAATAATACACACAACAATCTTTTAATCTGATACATGCAGGCAGGTTTAAAATTTATTTGGGTGATTTGATACGGAATGACCCTACTATCTGTAATTGCTAGTTTTTTTTGCAATTTTCTACTATTGGTTAGAAGTATTTATGACTTTTACTTACAACTTTTCAACCACTGTTCGATTGTGTATAAATGTTAGCAAATGCTTATTCTATAAGAAAGTACTATCATGCTAACAATTATATCTTTTTCTCTTTCCTACTAGTAATTGGTTATTTCGATTGAAAAAAAAAACTATTATTTAAAACTATCTTTAATTAATAATTATAATTTACTAACCAAGCACTTGTTTGATATATTTGGTAGTATATGTTAAGATCTATTTTATGATTGGATACGTAAACCCAAAACAGTGGTTCAGTTCTCAGCAATTTGTAAAATGAAGTCCAGCGGTACCAATGCCCGGGGGATATAGGGCAAGTTGAGCATTCAGATAGTTTATCCAACGTCGATTCTAATCTTTGTGTTTTATCCACATTTCTCGTTAACTACTGGTACAGTTCTGAAAAATGGTTTATTGTATTTTGCATGTTATAAACTACTAGCTGGCCCGATCCGGCTTTGCACGGATAGACAAATCAAAGTTAAATGTATATTAACAAAAAATATATTATACCAATAAATATATTACACTATGTATTTCTTATGGGGATTTTTAGAAACTTTGACCCCCCCAAACCCCTCTAAAATTTCGAATTTTTTGGAAACCTTTCTTAGAGAGCACCTATGGCCCAAGAGGAAGCTACAAACAAAATTTCGTTCCAATCAGTTCAGTGGTTTTGGAAAAATCGTGATTTAGTAACATTGACCCCCAAACCCCCCATAAGATTTCAAATTTTTTGAAACCCTTTCTTATCAGCACCTACGGCCCTAGAGGAAGCTACATACCAAATTTCATTCCAATCCGTTCAGTAGTTTTAGAGAAATCGTGATTTAATAACTTTGAATCCCCCAAACCCCCCTAAAATATTTAGATTTTTTTAAAAACATTTCTTAATGAGCACCTATGGCCCTAGATGAACTTACATACCAAATTTCGTTCCAATCCATTCAGTAGTTTTTGGAAAATCGTGATCAGTGAGTCAGTGGATTTAGATTAAATTAACCTGTTAGGCTAGTTTGTGACACAGTAATTTCAGTACGACTTACTGGACCCTTTCGATCAGAAATTACGTTCACAAGTTCAAGGAACCGTAACTCTTTAGCAAAGCGTTTTTGATGCTATATATATAAGCACGTTTTTCATTAATTTGATAGAGGATTACACCTGTAAAGTGTAGCAGAATCGCTTTTTTATCCTTTAAATCTGTGCAATGTATTTTCTCCTTACAAAAATAAGCTGTACTAGCTGACCCGCGCGAATATTTTGCAAGTTAGGAGTACTGATTTAATACATCAATGTAATTAAGTAAATTATGTTTATTTACGTCGGTTTAATTTGATTGATTTGTATGACAGTTTACATTTGTATATAGAACAACAGTACATTTGTTATAACAGTATATAGTAACACTCTAACAGCTGTTATGTTAGTTAAATAGATTGTTAATAGATGGCGTCTTTCATTAGGAATCTTATAAACTTTCATATAAAAGTTTTTAAATATATTTTTTTAACAAAAATATAAATTTGAAGCTATTTGTCTATTTTTTGTCAATAGCGACTAACATACGTTTAAAATAATGTTTGAATCATTAGTTTTGATGAAGAATAATTAATGGAGACTGTCATAAAACCACCTTTGTGAAATAACATATACGGATTATTTAGGCAGTATTTTTGTAACATTTTATTACACACTTAATTAAAAATTCATGATTTGCAAAAATCAAAATGCAGTGAAATAACTGTATTATGTAGTGGCTATGTTATATCACAATTAATAAATATTGTTCTTTGAATCCTATATTATGTTAAAACATAAAATTAAAAATCTTCCGGAAGAACGTGCGACACTTTCACTGGACCAATTTACACGCGGGTAGTGTCAAATGAAAGGGAATAACCCATATATTTGCTCATTTTACCTTAGATTTTAATATCTGGTAAGTAACTATTTAAAAAAAAGATTAAAAGTTTTCTTATTGCAATTTAACATGGGGTAAAATTTCAACTTTGCACTTCTTTGAAGAGTTCACTTGAGGTTTATACTGAACCGTTTTACACGCGGTTTGTTTTAAATGAAAGATCAATCATTCTATATTTGCACAATTTACTTAAAATTTTGAAATAATTTCGTTTAAAATGTAATGAAAGAACTTTTTAAAACGTATTTTATCATCATTTTAAGTTTCCCTAACCAGCTGATTATTAAAACACGTGATTGTGCACCTAAGAACAGACAATTGTAGCAAAAGGAATCAGTTGGTTTATAGAAAATCATTAGTGGCCAGTATCTTTCAACGAACAAATTCACAGGATCAAGTTGAACGTTAACAAATAGCGTCTAACAGCTATAACACCAATAAATAAGCAACATTATGAAAAACTAAAAACAACAATTGAAAGATGAAACTTATATCATTCAAAGATGTACACAAAAACATAATAATGTGTTGCCGTTAAGGCAGGTAAAATAACTTAAACATAATTTTAGGTTAGGTCTAGACTGATGAGCCGACACATATATTTCCTGAATGCATTTACATTCATTACCATAGCAACCAATTGAATAAAATAACAGATAAAACAGTTGATTCGGATGTGCAGCTTTTAGTACAAAAAGACCTATACTGAACCAACACATGTTTCAACACACACATAAACCAATAAAAACTTGCTTTAAGGAATTTAAAAATAAGAAAAAACTATGTTACATCCTAATTAAAAATAAATAAGATATATTTATTATAGTGGGCCTATTTATTGATAATATACAGTAATTGATAGTGAGTAACTTTTTGGTTAGGTTTTTGATTAAGTGTAAACCTGAGCCTTAATGGTTCTTTTAACCTTTATTATAACTGTTGTTATAAAATATACGAAATAATTTTATTTGAACATTTAACATTATTTATCATCTTAGTTTTGAGGTTGTTATTAATCCTACACTTTTATTATATATAAAACATAACATATGTTTTTAGAAGGTTCCATCGGGTGTTGGCGTGAGGAGCACGCAGGGGTTGGCAAAACTTATTTGCCTAATTTTATTGCATAGGCCTACAACTATGCCCATCTTTCTAGTGAACTCATTAAAACATTATTTTCAAATTTTGACCCCACGCAGTTTAGTTTTGACTCAGTTCTCTAGATGCAGCGGTATCCGCCTGTACCTCTAGGTAGTCTCAATGACCTCACGGCTATGTAGGAGGACAGTAGTTGCGTTATCCGATCGCGTTCTAGTTCTGTGTTGTTATCGGTTGGGGTCACGTTTGACCCCACCAGGTTAGATGTGTTGTCTTTTTTGGCCATTAGTTCTTTATAAGTGTTGCTGTGTAGCTCTAAAAGTACTGTAGTTAGCTAATCATTACAATGGAAGGGGATCCACGAACAGTAGAGGGAGATGTTATGGACGAGCTTTTATACCTTTCGGACTCCAATGCTTCATCAAAAACATCTGACCTCCATTCTGAACACTTTGATGAAGATAGGAGTTCGGAATTCTTTGGAGATGATACGGATATGGACCCACACTATGAACCATAAAATGAAGACTTGTATGATTTAGAGACAGTATAACAGGCTGCACCATAATCTGCTCCACATGCTGCATCAGTACCTGCTCCTCAGATGCCCAATCGAGTTGCTGAAAAATGCATTCTAGGGCGACGAACTAGGGCAATGGAGAGAAGTAACATTCCATCCTCCCAGTGGTGGTTTTAGCCAAGGGCAGGGGGGCAGCTGCCCCCGAGTTTTCCGGGATTTTTTCAAGAAATTTTTATTAGGAGCTTAGGTTGGTGACAAAACATATTAAATATGTTTTGAGACTTACAAGTTTTTATTCTGAAAGAAAAGTCGATGTAAAAACCAGTCAGTTTTGATTGAAAATTACCGATCCTCTAAACATGATTGATTTTGTATTATAATAGAGCGATTCAAACCTAACCTACAAGCGCTGTTGGTTGTTAAAAACATTTACCGTCCTTAATTTGCCAATTTGGTTGTTTTAATAATGAATGTAAAGGCATTAAACAAACTTGTGATTATAAGCTTTTAATCCGAATTAGTTGTTTTATCTTTCATACGGATAGAGTGAACCCTAGTATTTTCACCATTATTACGCTTTCAAATCACAGTTTGCAAAATCGTTCCTTAGTGTGCGTATATGACCCCATTAGAAAATACCTTTAAATTTTCGTATTTGTACCTTAAATGTCTGCTCCAGTAAACGAGAAAGCATTAGGAAACAATAGTTCTTCACTCTACAGCCGTATCTAAACAGTGCAATGTCAATTTTGCAGCTGAGCTCTTTGAAATTGCTTCATTTCAAACAATTTTGTAAATCCATCTTTTGTAATTGAGTGCTGAAAAAAAAAACTGAATATTCTTTACAAAATTGCAAATCCGGCTTGCGTTTCACTTTTAATTATACATTTTTTATTGTGTAAAGAAAAAAGTTCAAACTTGGTACTTCAAAAATGTCAATTACGCGACAAATGAAGAAAAATTAAAAAATGTGAAAAGCAAAACGGATGGGTATTGTGACTGTGCGTAAAATGAGACCTTGCAAACAATTTTATGATAAAAAATAAACGAAATTAATGGTTTGAAATTTAACATTGATCTTATAGGATAAAAATCCAAGATAGCCGCCACTACAGCAGACCCTTAAAGCTGGATTTACACATGTAGTACTGTGCGCATACCGTGCGCGTACTGTACCGCTACCGTGTCGCCATTGTTTCAAATTAAAAATGGTCTAACCCATTAGAATTACATAGACAGACTGTTTTCAATTTACACATGCAGGACTGTGCGCGTACCGTGCTCAGACTGTACTCCCTTCGACTGTTTCTAAAACGATTCTTCAAGGTCATGACAGACGACAGTCCGACACGGTCGGCGCACAGTACTCCACAGTCTAGACTGGTCTAGACCGACCGAGACTGCTGTAAACTGCCATAGACTGCCGTAGACTGCCGTAGACCGTTCTAAGAAGCAGATTAGAAATGGGGGTGGGGATATTCGGCTACAAATCAACATTTCATTTAATGTTTGTGCTATATTACTTTAATTACTTTATAAATTTAATTTTGTGCGTTATTTGTTTATTTATTATTCTGTTTATTTGTGACAACCTGCTAAATTTTGAAATGAATTAAGAGAAATTAATTTTACTTGTTCGTCATAGAGACTATGACAATAACTTATAAAAGACAATTAATTTATGGACAGAGATCGGCAGTGAATTAGGTACTTCATATAAGCAGCAGGCAACAATTACGTTCTCTTCATCTTGATCGATGATAGACACTACGTTTCCCGTCAACGAACGGAAGAGTACTACGGTCGACAACAGTTCGGTATGAGCACAGTACCATATGTGTAAATCGAGACGGTCGAAGACAGTCGCGACACAGTAGCGGTACAGTACGCGCACAGTACTACATGTGTAAATCCAGCTTAAGTAGTTTTGGCTCTACGTTGATTCTATATCAATCAATCAGTCAGTCAGAACAAAACCTCTTATATAATTATATAGATAGATAGATGTAATGAAGAGATTTTATGTAGAAGTTGATAAACAACATCATAAAGGATAAATTATTGCAAACATTGCACAGAACCCCTTCTCTCTGTGTGTTCTGGTTGACAACCAATTTGTCACGACTATCTGTTGACGTCCCTCAACTTCCTTCCTGTGACGAGGGTCGGTCATCTCAGGGTTTTACATTACAGCAAACATTTCTATTTTGTTTGCTTCAAGTTTGTTGAACTTCCGACTGCCAAGCTATGGTGATCGATGCAGGAACTAACATTTCTGAGAATCAAAATGTTATCATTTAAAAGTGTTCAAGCTGATTGACTAGCGTAATATTGTACATACTTAAATCCTTGCGACCTAACCTAGAAAATAATGTTAAATGACTATCACTAACTCCTATAAAAGCGAGAGTACATACAACAATATAAATATAACTCCTGATTTCATCCATCATCTGTCATGTAAAACAAAACTAGCGTAGATTATACTTTGTGGTTATGTTTACAAATGTTAAACTAAGGTTTTAATGTAGCATCTCTGATCAAATTGTAAATGGATTATTGATCATTGTAGCTCAAGGCAACCACACTATGATAACATACTGCATCGGGATCCCTAGGGAACTCTATCTCATGGGTACACGTTGTCTTGCTAAATTATAATGAACAAGTTTATACGTAGTTTACCTGGATAGATAATCAAAGTATGCTTAAACTTTGTGAGAGATGTATTAATACATAGCTACCTGGTTCTAACAAACTTTATACACCACCGAATTTCAATACATACGTGATTATTGTTTTACAAAAAACTAAAATTATTTTTAGTTTATAATCAATATATTCATTTAAACAAATTTAACATATTCCATTATTAATTTCTTCATTATAATATTAATAACTTCTAAATCATTATTTTGTTACATCATTATGAAATAAAAAGTAATCGAAAGATAATATTTGTACCTTTATTTTGATAAGTAATATGAATATAAATACAAAATTTCAACAAATAGGCCTACAATTTTACAATCCTTATAATTTACCAGTAAAACAATCCCTGGCATAGTTAGGTAGGCCTAGATAAAGTTTGTTGTTTTTAAAATAGTATTTTTATAAATGATGTATTTCTGATGTGTATCTAATCAATCTGCCTGTGATTTTTCACGGGGGCTTACTAGTATGAAGTAAACGTATTGATTGTCTGAGAAATACAGAGTGTAAAATAAGTCGCGATAACCCTTGATATAATTTTAATGAATCGCTTTATTAACGTGAAACCTCTACTGTACCTATTATATCACTCTTTTTTGTGTTCAATTTGGGTTAAAAATTTTGTCCCCTTTTGAAAGGGGGGGGGGGGATAAAGGGAGCAACTTTAATATTTTAAATGGCAACTCCTATCAAGTGAGATATAATTGGAAAGCCCTTTAAAAACCACGAATTTCCTAAATGAATGTGGTAAAAAAATTAAAATCAGCTAACGCTAGTTAGTAGTTTATATTTGTTGATGTATTATAATTGAACATACATTACTGTACCCACAGACTTATTAATTATATCTTTTCTCTAACAGCAAAATTTTACAAAACATGTGGATTTGATTATAAAGTTAGTTAATATTGGGAAATATGCGTGTGTAAAGTTCAATATGTGTAATGTTTACACTTGCTTTAATAAAGATTAAGCAATATCGTTAAGACTTAAGGCGAAGTTACAGGTGTTCGGAAATGTGTACAGATATATTATTGCTAATAGTATTATTATTAATTAATATCCCTGGCAATATATCGATCTCTGTAAGGCATAAAGTCATATTTATTAAATTTCGAAGACATTTGATTTCAGCAGGACGGAGTTACAGCCTATACGGCTAACCGTTCACTTGCGATTCTGATAAAGATTTTTCCATATCGTTTCGTGTGTTTGATATTGGGCGCGCTGCTAGATCACCCCTGCGAGTTTTTTTTCTTTGGAGTTACCTAAAAGAAAAGGTTTTTCAACATCGGCTTTAAACTATGGAAGCACTTAAGGCTCGGCTTCCTACATTCAAAACGGCGAAGTTGGGTACAAATTTCAATGTTAAATAATCAAAACATACCTTCACTATTAAGCATATTTTTGTGTTGTTTTCTTCAAAAAACGAAAGCTGTATTTTTTTCTTAAAGTAAAATAGATTGTGTGTGTTGATTGCTAAGGTTTTTTGCAATATCTCTTTTTGCAAATGAGTAAAAAATTAATAAAGTTTACAATTTTTTACTATTTATATCATACGTTTATAAAAACAATAAAACGGTTTAAAAAAATGTATTCAGCAATCAACATCCGCATATGACAGTACTTCAAAATGAAACCAAATTTTTCAATTTATTCCACGAATTAATGAAAAAAAAGGCTTATTCTGTAGCATTGCTCTTATGGAAATTAGATTAAATATGGCGGACAGGGTAGCGCCCCCTTAAAAAGGACGCAATTTCAGAAAAGTTGCTGCTATTCCCCTAGGGATTAACAATAGAATGATGGAAAACTTCCGTGAACGGCTTCGGTAATCGATCGATAATAATGGCCGATAACTGAGTAATGATATTTTCAAATTGAAATTAATTTAAATTTCAAAATAAAAGCTTTTAAAAAATTATCTTATATGGTTTTTATTTCACTTTAAAATGCGGTACTTTATTCTACAGCACGCTGTATTTCTGTTTATTGAATTGTTTCGATGTAGGAACATTAGTAATAAGTGCTGAGGTTTGTTCTCTAATAAACAAATTATTCATTAATTATTTTGAATTAAAAAAATGGGTCTGCGTCGGACCAGACGGTGGAAGTTATACTTCTTTGGCCATCCAATGGTATAGACAGGTAGACCTACTATTAATTTAATATATTTTGGGAAAAACTAGTCTTAACTTAGGGTAGCCCTACTATTTTGTAGATGATAGCCTATTCTTTTATAAAAAACACAAACCAACACTGAAGGCATATTTTAAAATTAATATACCATTTTTTTCTTCTTTGTTACATACGCTTATGAATACTGTCGCTGCATCTGTTTGGTTGGTCACAGTTAGTCTGGGGACCATGATCAGTGCTCACTTACTACACCCAACAAAATGAATGGGCTCCCGAAGTTTCTGCATGTCGTCGTGAATCACCCTGCATATAAAACTTTTAATAACTGTCGAAAACGTGTTCAGGGGACCATGATCAGTGCTCTCTTACTACACCCAACAAAATTAATATTGCATTGTCATCGGTCCTTGATAAGTATGCAAAGTTTCAAATCAATCCGACGTTTTGAAGTATAGGAAAGTACACGAATATACGAAGAAAGGTATAAAAAGGCAATTTTCGGATTTTACTCCTAACGCGTGACGCTGTTTCTCGACCGACAAACCATCCCGATTAAAAAGGGCGCAAAGAAGTATAACTTCAAAAAGAAACGACACATTGAGTGCATTTTAATTCCTAAGCAGATCTAATATATATTAATTAATTCGATCTCACAGCTGAACCGCTGACGTGATTTAAGCGAGTTTATAAAATTTAAGTTTACATTTTTAAGGGTTTCAACCAACTATTTAGGAAATTGGTCTTCTCACGAAGGTGCTAAAAAATAGCTTTGCAAGATTACTCCTAGACCTTGCGGCCTCTGATGAGACGATGACCCCACGGTAAGATACCCTAATTAGATTTTAACCGGGTACACTTACGGTATTTTACGTTTTGATCGATTTTTAGTTAACCAGACGAGTTATCCTTGTTTGTGCAAAAAACAAAAAGTGCAGAATAATCTCCTATATTTTGTTATATAAAACCACAAAAAAGTTTTATTCTAGTACGAAACATCTCAAAAATTGCTCTTTTTGTTTGATTTTTGGCTAACGAGTGACTTAGAAAACCAACGTGTGTACCAAATTTCTACCAAATCGGCCAAATATATAATGTTTAATGACACCCCAAAATGTATTCTGAGACCCATGATCGGTGCGCATTGTCTACTCCCGACCTTAGGTCTCACCATAAGAGTCACTGCAATAGCCCATCTTTCCTATGGTAAATCGTGAATAACGTATGTTTTGTAGTCATGGCTACTCGATGCACAATGCTTAATGTTTTTACCTCCAAAAATAATAAACTGAAAATAATTTTAGTTTTTTGTAAAACAATAATCACTTATGTATTGAAATTCGGTGGTGTATAAAGTTTGTTAGTACCAGGTAGCTATGCATTAATACATCTCTCACAAAGTTTAAGCATACTTTGATTATCTATCCAGGTAAACTACGTATAAACTTGTTCATTATAATTTAGCAAGATAACGTGTACCCATGAGATAGAGTTCCCTAGGGATCCCGATGCAGTATGTTATCATAGTGTGGTTGCCTTGAGCTACAATGATCAATAATCCATTTACAATTTGATCAGAGAAGCTACATTAAAACCTTAGTTTAACATTTGTTAACATAACCACAAAGTATAATCTACGCTAGTTTTGTTTTGTATGACAGATGATGGGTGAAATCAGCAGTTATATTTATATTGTTGTACGTACACTCGTTTTTATAGGAGTTAATGATAGACATTTAACGTTATTTTCTAGGTTAGGTCGCGAGGATTTTAGTATGTACAATATAACGCTAGTCAATCAGTTTCATCCATGAACACTTTTAAATTATAACATTTTCATTCTCAGAAATGTTAGTTCCTGCATCGATCACCATAGCTTGGCAGTCGGAAGTTCAACAAACTTGAAGCAAACAAAATAGAAATGTTTGCTGAAATGTAAAACCCTGAGATGACCGACCCTCGTCGCAGGAAGGAAGTTGAGGGACGTCAACAGATAGTCGTGACAAATTGGTTGTCAACCAGAACACACAGAGAGAAGGGATTCTGTGCAATGTTTGTATTAATTTATCCTTTATGATGTTGCTTATCAACTTCTACATACAATCTCTTCATTAGATCTATCTATCTATATAATTATACAGGGTGGAACAAAGTTAGTGTTAAACTTTTTATGTGGATAAAGTAGACAATAAATTTAGTAAAACTGTTTACTTAAAAATTTCCTAAGCGAAAAATAATGGACAATAGAGGTATTTTTTCATATTTTTCAAAATTTGGTACTTTTATAAAAAAAAACCTAATTTTCTCAGCATATAAGAACTCGCATTGATATTGTAATTACATATTCGAGTTCCCCATAAAATTGTCAATAAAAATAACTATATTATTAATAATTTTGACTTAATTATTCGTTTGAAATGGCGGTTGAAAGTAAAAAAATCTTTAACTTTAACTGCTGCGTCCAAAATGTGGTTCAATACTTTCTGCTCAGTCCTTACTGAATATGTATACACCAAGTTTATCATGTAGCCCCAAACGAAAAAAATCCATGGGGCTGAGGTAAGGTGATTTCCCCTCTTCAGGCTTCTTCAACTTCCTCGAGAAGCTGGGGTAATTTATTTCGAAGGAAGTTCAAATACATTGGGCCCATTCAAATTCCCTTCAAAGATGTGGGAGACCTACAAATTGATCCCCAATCACTCCTGCCCAAACATGAATTGTGAAACGCCATTGAAATGATTTTTCTCTGGCTACTTTTTTATTCTTTGTTGCCCAAAGGTGCATATTGTGAGTACTAAACACACCTTGCCTCGTCGGTCCACAAGATATTAAAAAAAAATTATATTGCACAATTTCACTGTTCAGCAGCCAGCGGCAAAATTCAATTCTCTTGGCATCATCTCCTGGCTCTAACCAATGAACTTTGGTAAAATGATAGGGATGGTAATTATTTTTTCTCAAAACTCTCAAAACATTAGTGTGAGACGTGCCCATTCGACAAACACAATCACAGACCGACAACTTGTAAACTAAGCATGATGTGACACACTTTTGTTGTATTATTTGCTAGTTTTGACCTGCTGAATAACATGGTAAAGTTTGGTATTATAATGATTGTGAGACACCCTGTATTATTTATACTAGAAACGGCTACAACATTTATTCATTAATTTAAACTCTGTTGTTTAGTAGGAATTGGTGGAATGTTTTTTATTGCTCGTACCTACATAACAATACTAAACTGTAGCTACCTGTTTTACCTCTAAGTCACAAATAATCCAAGAAGAAGTGGTACGACTTTTATACAGTTTAAGGATAAACAAGCCCCAGTTTTGGTTTTCTAGATTCATACGAAATATAAAAATTAATATTTTGTTCACTTTTGGGGTTTAGCCTCCAAAATATAAGTAGTAAATTTATGTAAATTTGGATAAAAAACACACCAGATAATGTATTAAATGATAAACAAAAATGTAACTTGAACGTCATTTTTATCCTTTTAACTAAATAGAGGACACAGATATGAAGCCGGAAGGAGGGTAGAATGCACTGTTAAAGCCTAGGAAATAAAACCTCCAGGCACCCAGAGTATTATATGTTCTCTACCAATACACACGTGTGTGTTAGCATGACTTTCTACGTTTTAAATGTTTCGTGATGTGCTTGTAAAATATTTAACGAAGTTCAGTCGAACAGAACCAGCATAACAATGGATTTATAATGATCTGAACAGAGAGCAAACCGATCATCCGTGGAGAAAACAGGAATAGGAATTGATGATTTTTTAAAAAAGGTACGTTACCTTAATTTTTTACTAATTAATATAAAGTTTATTGCATTGGTGGTGGTTGGCTATCCAATTTTGCACCATTTATATAGAAGTAATAAAAATTCGAGTTATTTTCTCTTCTTATTTTGCCTGTTAAGGGTCTGCTCAAGTAAACGAGAAAACAACCGGAAACGCAAGCGCTTCTCTCTATAACCGTATCTAAACAGTGCAATTTCTTGCAGCTGAGCGCTTTGACAATGCCTCGTTTCAAACCATTTTATAAATCCATCTTTTGTAATTGAGTGCTGAAAAAAAAACAAAAAAAAACAGAATATTCTTTATACAATTTTGGATACGGCTTGCAAATTACTTTTCATTATTAATTTTTCATTGTGTTAGGAAACAAATTCAAACTTTGTACTTACAAAATGTCAATTACATAACAAAAGAAAAGCATAAAAAAAAATCTAAAATGAAAAACGGATGCGTATTGTAATTGTGCTTAAAATGAGACCTTGCAAACAATTTTATGATAAAAAATAAACGAAATAAATGGTTTGAAATTTAACATTTTATAGGATAAAAATCCAACATGGCTGCCACTACAGCAGACCCTTAAGAAACGAGTGTCAAATTTAAACTCTCAAGCACCATTGGAAGTTATATTAACTAGTAGTTATTATCCTTCACCACTCAATACTTCAAGTTTTCATGCGTATTGTTTGGTATTAATATTGTTTAATAAGCATGTTCAGTTACAATATAAAGGTTTTGAAATAGTCAAGAGGTTTTGCACACCTAAAACCACGTATTTTACCTCTGTGTGTAACAGATGGGCACATTTATTTAACACCTTCACTGCTACGCAAATTTCGTATTTCCTATGCTAGGAGCTGACCTTTTATTTTTTATATTTATAGCCTGAATGAGTAGAAATTACTTTATTTTTTATTTTTGAACCTTTCTACGTAATAATAACTAATATTTTAAAGCGGACGCACATGTGCGTCCATAGCATATAGGCTTAAAATTGGCGTGCGAAGCACGCAATGTTCTGTGTATTGAAAATTCTCCCAATATGGAGATTGGAGTGCGAAGCACGCAATGCACTGTGCGTCGGCCGCTTCTCATAGTGTTCAGTGTCAAGCTCAGATGTGCGTCCTTAGCAGTGAACGTGTTAAAATAGACACATGCAATATAAAATTAATAACTATGTCAAATCTGGTAAAGTAATTCAGATAAAATAAAAGCATTCTAATCAAAAGTTTATTACTTCAACTCCTCGTACAATACAGCTTAAATTAAAAACTGTAAAATCGCAAGCAGTGTTATTTATTATTTTCCAACTGAAGGTTGATATAAAGTTTAATAAAAACTCCTCCCTCCGCCTTCTCAATCGAGCGGGGATCGCAAATATTTCTAGAATTTAATAAACATCTTTTATTTGCTAAATAAAAAACCTCAGGATTCCAATTAGTGTTTCATATAGAAAAATAGTCAGTATAATATTTAATTGTTTACATAATACATGCGTTTGGAAAAAGTCGCATACTGATAGGTAGTACATTTGATTACCGTACTTAACGTGAGTACTAACTTCGTGGCTAAATATTCTAAGGGGTTATGTAGTTAAGTTTTTGGTTTGTTGTCTGCTCATTAAGGCAGTACTCACGTTAAGTACGGTAATCAAATCTACTATCAGTATGCGCCTTTATCCAAATACATGTATTATGTAACCAACTACAACTATTATTATTGCTCTACAACTATTATTTAGAGGAGTCCTTTTTTCAGAAGGCTTCCAAAGCCGCCCCGCTGCTTCTACCTCTATCGGTGGCGAGGACCCTTCAAAATTCGGTGGCGAGGTAAATTCATGTGTCCTTTACCTAGGGAACAGAATGTTTTGATAATTCTTCTGTTTACATCGAATGAAGGCCTAGTTTTATTAGTCTGTTTTAGTCGTTTCATTGAACAACTTTTTCGAAGTTTCAAAATTATTCATTTGATTGCAAGAGTAACAATGTATAGCAATTTCTTGTGCAAAACCAACTTTTTTTCATACAACTACTTCAGAATTGATATCAAGGCAGTGCTTGCATGGCAGTTCTTCTAAAAACTCAGTGAGTACATTCAAATCTATAATACAGTAAATGGGGGCGTTTTCCTCTATGTCGCCAACTGGAGTATTGTACGTTGACGTAAGCGCAAATCCTGTTGGCCTAACTCTCTTGTTTTGTTCATCTTTAGAAGCCTCTGAAGATTTTTCAGGGCTTATGTCATGAAAACTATCACTGCTGGTACTAGGCCTAGGATTATTGAAATCTATTAGCCTAGGAGTAGTATGTACCGTACTTCGATTTTCCACGGATTCTTTTGCGATATTTTGCTCTGAATCGACATTTTTCTCATACTTCCATCTTTTCAAAGCCTTAGACTTATTTAGCATAGACTTTCTTTTCAAGGAACTTTTTAATTTTACCATTATGCATATGAAAAACTAGACAGTCTTTGATTCTAAGTTTGTATGAATATAGGCTACTACTGTCTCAAGATACAATAATGTACAACCAGCAATTACTTCTGAACACTTGTTTCACCACTAAAACTATAAAAAACACAATTTTAGTTCACTAAAAACAGTTCAATAAAACAATCATAATATCAACATAACCTCAACATGATATTTTCTAATGAATGTTATGATTATCAGATATTTGTAGTATCAGCTGTCATTTTTTTGTCTGCATCATATAAAAAGAGGTATAATGATAATATTATTTTGCACATTTTAGGTTTTCTGAGGAAATATAGTATAAAAAATACTATTAGGTTCAATTTCGGTTTTATAATAACTGTAATTTTAGATTTTATTTGAAATATGATGATAAAATACAAAATCAGTAAAATTTCGCAAAAATCGCAAAAAAGTAAAAATAAAAAAAATACGTGAAAATGTTGTCAGAATTACCTAAGACTTGGTACATATGTTCCAAAATACATGTACTTTAAAAAATTATTGAAACAAAAAATGTCAAAAATGTCAGAAATATAGCAAAAGATAGTGGCGGATCCCCTTAAAAATTTAAGTTCTCTAACATAGCGTATGTTTACGACCAGATTTGTGTCAGTTATCGGATTTTGCTCAATAATTATTAAATAGTGAGTCATAGAATTTTTTTTTCTTTTTGTAGTGTAAACCATTTGTATTCATGTGTGTATAGTAGAGTATATAGTTTTCTTGTTGCTGGGGGTGAATTGGATTTTACCGTCACTCGTTTCACCACGCATTTTGTGAAACGCTCTATTCTAACTTTTCAAAAAAATTTGGTCTTTCCGAGAGCAGCAGAGTCTATTCGAAAACCAGCAGAGTCCATCACCAAACACGAGCTATTCTGACTAGTATCCTAACCAACACGCTGAGGAAGATTGATGTAACAATGTCGTACCGCACTTCCAACAACATTAAGAACATCATTAAACCAAAAAAAAAAAAACAACGCCGTTGGAAGAAAAGTCAGTGATTTATAGAATCAATTGTGGTAAATGTGAATGTTTTTATATAGGACAGACAGGGAGGCAGTTTAAAAAACGTTATAAAGAACATCTTCCAAGTAACGGAATAGCCTATACCAGGTCAAACTATGCACGTCACATTATAGAAGAAGATCATTCATACTCTAATTTTGAAACCAACTTCCAACCGTTATACATATGTAGAAAGAGCAAACAAATGGAAGCGTTTGAAGAGTATGACATATATAAAGCGCAGTTAAAAAATCCTGAACATATGTTGAACGACCAATTAATCTTTAAATCCAATCTAATGTATGACCTCGCTAAGAAGTTTGATACGAAGTGCAAACATTAAGCGGTACTACAAGTTAGAGACCCAGCCTACCCTCAGTAGCTAAACGTATTCGACAGTGTGCACACGTGGTGTTTATTTGTGATATTTGTGTAATTTGTATATGTGTTATGTTGTACTGTGAATTGTTTTAATGTATTAACGACCTCAACAGAGTGAAATTCTGAAGATGGAATTACTTCCGAAACGCGTCAAAAATCAATTTATGTAAAGTAAGTAATCTACTTATATTACAATAAGTCAAACAGACGGACATAATTATCCTTTTAATCTAAGTGACTTGGATACAAACACAATTAATTTTAAAAGATAATAATTAATTGTATTATTCGTTATGATTAATCTTCATTAAAAAGGAATTTACAGTACTACATTTGCGTGTAGATGAAGCACTGATGTTATTCTGCTGGGACGAAACACTGACCTACATTGCATTACTTTTAAATATAGCTTCAGAAACGAGCAGAATGTTTTCCATGAAGTTTAAAACTTAGTTAGCTTGGGATTTGCGGAAGTCTCGAGTAGGCCACATCTTTCCTTTTGAATTAAAGGATCCATATAAAAATTAGTCCAATACTGTAGGGGATAAAAGTTTTATGATTTCAGGGGTTGTGATTCACGAGTTAACAGCTTAGTTGGAGCTTAAAGGGAATTTATTTTCTCTTATCGGATTACATTTTTTTTAGTCTTCTCCTTACACTTAGGCTACTAATCTAAAAATAAAATCTAATATTTTGTATTAATCCATGTACTCACAAACATAGTGTAGCACATAGACAAACAACTAACTGAGAAAACTAAAAGCAATACAGAAAAAAGAAAGCAGTCGTGGGACTGCCGACAGAAGTAAAAACTGTCTTGAACATAAATCGTTGGGTATATTGGTTTAGTCGAAATGTCATCATAATTTTTATTTTGTCCCATTTAAAATTGAAAAATAAAAAGTAACATAAACATGGTTGTCTGTAGTCAAATAATAATTTACAAACAAACAAACAAAATTTGGAAAACGGTTGACCCTGAAGGCCATCCATGTAACTTCCCGCTAAGTTTAATTACAACAAACACTATTTTTGGAAATTTTGAACTGCCATAACTTTTGAATGAATCAAACGATTTTTATGCGATTTGCGGCAATCGATGCAGTTTTTCGAGTCCATTGAAAGAATCGTCAACAAAAAATTTTCTGATGAAAAATTTCGGAGAAATTGAGAAAAAAACACTTTTTTTTATTTTCTTTCGTTCACGATATTTCACGAACGAATTAACCGATTTTGACCGGACTGGTAGCGATCGACGTCGCTTTTCAAGGTTAAAAGCTGATTAGATTTTGGAATTAATCGGTAAAGACGTTTAAAAATTATTCCAAAAAAACCTGATTTGAAATTTTTTTATTTCTTAGTTTTTTCGAAATTTCTCAGAACCTACCGGTCCGAATTAGTTGAAATTTTCAGGAAATCTAAGTTTGATGGAACTCTTTTGAACGCCGTTTGGTAGGATCTAATCGGTTAAGCCGTTCAAAAGTTATAAGCGGGTCACATACTTACATACACACACACACATACATACAGACAGGGTGACACCCTCTCGGGAGTGGTCAGGAAAGATTCCTAGGACCTCAAAACGTCTAGATCTGATGAATACTCGATTTTCGAAAAACGGGGTGATACCAATAACTTTCCGATTTTAGAAAATTTTCAATTTTCAATTATTTGGTTAGGCCTTTACTGAACCAAATACGTTTCTTTAATTCCTTTACATTCATTACCATAGCATTCACCAAGTTAGGAAATTTAGGTATTCCAAAAAATGAGAAAGCACTATGTCCATTTTATAGGTATCACCAAGTACACTAATTAAACACAACTTTCAAAATTCGGAAGTTCAATGTCCATTTCAGAGGTATTACCAATTAACTATTTTAACACAACTTACAAAATGAGTGAGCACAATGTTAATTTCATTGATAGCGTGACATGACTAAACAAATACAGGTAATGGGTCTGTTGATTAAAAAAATAAGCAAAAATAGGCCTATTCAAAAATAGACAAATTTTAAGTCGTGTGAATGAAAGTAAGCAATAGCTAGTACTAAATCTTTGTCTAATAATTTTAAGCTTCTTAGCTTAAGCTTAAAATAAAATGAATAAAATGTAGCTAAAGCTAAAATTATTAAGTGCAAGCTTGCATATATTTTAGTATGCCCACCTGGTGACTGAAAGTTGCTACCTTGACATTTAAATGCATTTAAAGCTGCATTTTAAAAACAATAGGCTATCGGCTATAGAATAACTTATGCCTTCATACTAAAAACTATCAATAAATATCTGAATTGAGAAGAATTAATACACATAAATGTGTTTTATTTTAATTTTAATGTGTTTTATTACTTTATTTATTTATTATACTTAAGAGGGATTTGCTACTGAAAAGGATGAAATTTTGTATTAATGGTAAAAATGTTTTGAAAATTTGTTTCCTGGTGTAGTATATGCTGAAAAAATTCAAAAATATAAAATATGAAATGTTTGACTTTTATTATAAGAAAAACAATTAAAAACTGGGATTTCGATGATTTTTCCGAGACATTTTTGAAGCGATATAACTATAAAAGTACTTAATGGATTTTGCTGGATCTTAATTTTTCTTTTAAAGGAATACAGCCTACTTCAAATTTAGGTAGAATTATGACGATAAACCTCCAATATTTTTTTATCTAACTTAACATTAAATTGTTTTTTATTTTTATTTACAGTTTTACAAATTATTTTTTGATTTATGATGTATGAAAGTTACAAACATAAATCTACCTAATTATTTAGCTAAAGATGTATAGAGTAAGTGGTAAAAATTTAAGTAATGTACTTCAAGTAGTTCTTGAGATATATCGAATTTAGTTTCTAAAAACATGAAATTCTCACATTTCGGGAAATGGCGATTGAATGAAAAAGTGTATTTCAATGTGGAATACATTAAAAAAATGTGAAAAATGCCTAGGTAAATAATGCTATTTATGTGTGTATACTTTATATTATGTCTGGTTATTTTTAGAGGGTTATTGATAATAATTTAAAAATATATGTAGGCCAAAAAATAATTGTTATTCAACCAGACAGCAATTTGGATTGATTTTTCTCATTCGCAGCGTTGTTTAAATTAGTTTTTCTGGTATATATGTAAAGAAAAAATTACTTCTATATTGCATTTTTCATGTGTTTTATTTAGGACCTGTAGAACATAAATATGCTAAAAAAGGTATTTGAAAAATTTGATGGTTTTTGACCATTTTCAGTAGCAAATGAGTGACTTAGTGAAAATAAATCACCCCTTCTAAACTTGTATGAGTTTGGTCGCTTTCTATGTGGTAACTCTTGTAAATAATGTTTTTGTTTTCCCAGTTTCGGGAATCGAAAGTTTGCTACCAGCGTAGAAATCTTCAGTGTACTATGACCGCTTCATTCTGTTCCTGGCTAATATACATATTTAGGTGCCATATCACCACTAAACTACGCTCGTCTAAGTTGGTGATTTTTAGCGATTAAAGTGATTATTGTTAAAACTCCTTTTAGCGAATTTTCATAGGAAAGATAAGCTTTTGCAGAGACTCTTATGGTGGGAAGTAAGTTCGTAGGTGGTCAATGAGCACCGTTTGTGGTCCCCAGAAAATCGTTTTGGGATGGCATTAAAATGTTTATACAGGGTGGTTATAAAGTCACTCCCCCCCTTTAACTTTTGTGTTTGTTAAAACAAACAAATATCCTTTGGGGAACGATACTAACTTAACTCAACGTATCTTTTGAAACAATCGGAAATTTTGAGTGTCCCCTAAAAATGGGGGATTTTGGGGGCAACTCAAAATTTTAAAATGGGAAGTATGGTAATGTAATACCTCATTTTAAAGGTATATTTGAGACTAGGACAATGACATAAAGAAAATAAAAATCGGACCATCCAAAACAAAGTTTGGAGTAGCCCCCAAAATCCCTAATTTTTAGGGGTCACTCAAAATTTCCGATTGCTTCAAAAGATACTTTGGGATAGGTTAGTATCGTACCCCAAAGGATATTTTTGTTTGTTTTAACAAACACAAAAGTTAAATAGGGGGGAAATGACTTTATAACCACCCTGTATGTGTATGTATGTCTTTCGCACTCTAACGGCCACATTTTACGTCCGTTTTGGTCCAAACTTGGTATAAAAGTTGGTTTTATAAGTCGCTCGGACGAGTTTGTTAGCCACAAACCCAACATTTGGAAGCACGTTTTTTGACTAAAAGTAAAATCTTTTTAGATTTTTTTACAAAAATTATTGTTAAAGGTTTTATCTAAAACAATAAATGTGCAATACATTACTCTGCACATTTTGTTTTTGTACACGATCTAATATCATTTAAGATCCCACCCATTTAAATTCTACGTAGGCCGACAGCGGGCGAAGCGAAGCAGTCCATAATCGCATGGTCGAGTTGCAAACTGTCAAAGAGAGGGGAACGAAGCAACTCGTCATCCGGGGCTAAAGGCTGAGGTGAAAACAAATTATACTAACATATATCGTACACGGAAGCAGCTTCTTCAGCGCCTTCTTGATTAGACCAATTTCCCAAGTATTTGGTAGAAACCCTAAAATATATTAACTTAATTTTTGAAATTCGCTCAACTCACGTGAGCGGTTCAGCTGCGTGATCGAATTATCTAACTTGGATCCTAATAACTCATCGGTACATGTATACATAGTTTTAAGGTTTTGGTTGGGGTGGGGGGGGGTATTGTTTTCTCGTTTTAATTTATTAGAAAAAGTGGAATTGCCAAAATCATCTACCTGCACACCAAATTGTAGGTCTCTAAGCGTTGTGGTTACGGTCATATTGTGATGAGCGGATCAATGAGTCAGATCACACTAATATATTACACTACTAGTAAGCCACCGTGAAAAATCACAGTCAGATTAATTAGACACACATCAGAAATACACCATGTAAAAAACCCTATTTAAAAACAACAGACTTTATCTAGGTCTACCTAACTATGCGGAGATTTTTACTCGGTAACTGTGTACAACTATAAGGATTATGAAACTCATATAAGGATTATGTAGTCCTATTTGTTTAACATTTTTATTTATAAATGTAATAACACTTATTTATATTTAAAGAAAGATAAAACTATTATCTTTTAATAGCTTTTTCCTCATGTTGATAGATCAAACGATTTAGAAGTGACTGTTGTTATGGTGAAGAAATTAATAATCGAAGATGTTTATATGTTATCCGACGATGTAGGAATGTTTCCGAAGATAAACGAATAGGTACATCTTTTTTATATTTGTATAAATAAATATGTTGATGATAAAAGGTTGTATTTATATTTATAACCTCAATTAAATTTTATGACGTATTGTAGCATACATTAGTTCTATAACTCATATTAAAAAAAAATCTACTTCACAAGAAATTACATAACCCCAAAGTAATCTAGGCTGGGTTTTGTTTAAGTATAACAGATGATGGATGAAATCAACTGTTATGTGTTTCACGAACGTACGTATTAATGTGCGTAAGGACGTACACTCGCTTTTATAGGAGTTGATTTTCTCTGGTGATTCAGTAGTGACAAAGATTTTATTTTAAAACTGTACTTATTTTGTGTTGTATTAATAATTTATTGAATGATTTAAATGATTGAGTTATATTTTGAAGGTTGTTGAGTGTTTGTAACTTTACGTTCTGTTGAAGCAGTCAACAACGGTATAATACTTGTTTAGCTAGTTGCTAACACAGATTTTAATTAAGTGTCTAATTAAAAATAAATATATTTTTGAAAAAAATACATTCAATTTGACCAAAAAATCATACGAACAGCTTGGAGAATTGCCTAAAAAGAACTGAAGGTTTTTAATGAAATGCAAAACTGATATAAAAAATCAAACCTAAATTTTTCTCTAACATATTGTAGACTGTTGTCTAAATTAAACTTGATATGAATAAAAATAGATTTATCTGTGTCTGTTTGACTGCTGAAAATAATAATCGCACAACCCGTTTAGAGGGTAATAATGCTTTAATTTGAATCCAAATTGCTTTGTACAGTAAATAATACGATTTTAATAAGATGCAAATACAAAGACAAGCAAGTTTAATTTACTTGTAATTCAATTTGTATCTGTTTTAATTAAAAGTCTGAAGCGATTACAAAAAGTAAGACCTGAGATGGAAACAGATAGGACTGAATGGCGAGGACGGCTTTAACTGTTGTCTGCAGGATTCCCGGAATAATTTCATTTACATTTATGTTGTTGCTACATTTCACTTACGTCAAATTGATACAAGTATCTCAAATTTTGGCATTAACAAAAATTCTTTACAACGGTACAATCATTGAAATTGTATACTTCTGTAGAAGATTCAAATAATTAGTTAAGTAAATAAATCAAATTAAAGTGAATAAATAAAAAACAAAATTAATGTTAGATTATTTGGCGAAAGTTTATATTACGACTACGCAATATTGCGGCAGAGGTGCCAACGTTTATGCAAGAAAATGCTCCAATACGTAATTGTAATGTTCAGTTCTATTTCTAAACGTCTTAAATTAATGAAAACCGAAAATACGAATCACAAAATTTAAAGTAATTAATTATGAACAGAAAACCAAATACTTTAAACTTAAACTCAATTCGCAACTTATTTAACTCGGAAAATATTAGACGTATCTTTTCAATGATATCAGACTGTGCACACGAACGTAAATCAACACGATTGCCCATCTCCTCTATTCCTACAACTTAACATCGCTTAATAAAATGCATGTAAAACAAAACAGGAACACACACAATTTTCACTTTATACAATTCTGTAATCCGTAAATACTTATTGCTCGCAGTATTTTACATCAAAGTACAAACTACGGATATTTGATATACATCGATGTTCACGATTCGATACATTGGATCAATCCTAAGTGTATAACAAGGGCTCAAACAAGACCATCTGCAATACATCAGACCTAAATGCTACTATCGATTTAGTCCAAGATGGCGACGATATCGGCTGTAAACAATCTCAGTTAGATCCTATGATAGTAAGGTTAACATCTGTCTTTTCGAGTGGTTACTTTCTAGAAGATAAGAGTGATGGAACAAGTTTGATAACTTTGTCAGCCACTTTTCTAGTTACAGTAATGAAAACTTGAATTTTAATGATAGAACTAAATTGTTGGTAAATACTCTGAAAGAAGGGCTAGAATTCAACCATTTCGACAAAGAAGGAACTTTGCATCAAATTAAGTACATAATCGAACAATAATAATTGGAGTTGGTATTTATGAGTAAGAAAATGTATTCCT
The DNA here is from genome assembly GCA_018207615.1 of Philaenus spumarius. Classification (NCBI taxonomy): domain Eukaryota; kingdom Metazoa; phylum Arthropoda; class Insecta; order Hemiptera; family Aphrophoridae; genus Philaenus; species Philaenus spumarius. Next base: position 124,246 of record JAGFPH010000116.1, on the reverse strand, counting down.
AAGAAATGTTGATATGGGCTAGTACTATGTCCTATACTTTTCCTAGTGCTTATCAATTTATAAGAGGAACTGAAGTATTAAATTTGGCACATCATAATTATTTAAATAGCTTTTTGGGAAAAGTTGGCCTGTAACTGCTAGTCTTAGTTTATCACATAAAATGTTTTTAAAAGAGAAAAAGAGAAAACAAATTTGCTGAAGAGTGACGACAAAATTGGTTATATTGTGCTGGATGAAATGCTAGTGAAATAACATATAAAGGAGGTAAGGTATTGGGATTAGAGGAAAATAGTTTAAGTAAAAAAGCAGCAACAACTATGCAAGTTTATATGGCTTCATCCTTACGTTCACGTAATAAGGAGCCAATCAAGAATTTTCACGCTGAAACATTACAAAAACTTACAATTGAAGTGCTAAAGGTTATGCATGAACTTGGATTTTGTGTACTATGTTTGGTATCTGACAATAATCAAGTGAATTGGAAGCAATTTGAATTGTTAAGAATTATAACATAATCTTGCATTTGTGATCTAGGCATTGACGACCGTGGTTTCGACCTCACTTTGTCATTTACGAGTTTTCTTCATGCATATTAAATTACACGCTCATACACATTACACTTCACATTAAATTTGAATGGTGCACCATGACTATATGGCTTGTCAGTTGACTTAAGAATCAATTTAAAATGTGGATGCATCCTTTCACGTCTACAACCGAGTCTGATTGACTGTAAATGTTCGGATAGGGTGGTGGTGGGGGAATATTAGGCTCGCAAGTTACCATCGTCTAAATCTATTATCAGGTCATATAAGGAATTGGATTTGATTATCAATTTGCCATTCAATATTTCTGCTGGATTGTTTGTATAATACTTGTATATGTGGAACTCTTCCAGAGAATCAATTTCCCTGCCCTTGCTGCACGTTTTTATTATTTCCATGTTTTTCTGGATTGAAGAATACAGGGGTCCTGTTTCTACCAAGTGTTCTGCAAATGTTGATGGTTGTTTAATGGCGTTTTTGGGTTTATGTTACTGGAATCTCTGTGAGAATGACTTGCCTTTTTGTCCTATGTACAATCTTTGCAGTTCATTTTGCATATACCACTCTTATTGTATACATTGCCCTCTTCTTTGGAGGATCTCCGTAGCAAGTTTTCCATGTTATTGTTTGTGCTGCAAGATAAAACGTAATTATGTTATTTAAAACTGTTGCTGATTTGATTGTGGAAGGTTCCACTGTAAGTCATGCACACGTATTTATTTTTCTCCTAATTCAATTGTTAGTTGGCGGTAAGATGAGAAATTACATTAAAATTCCAGCTGATTCTTCGAAACCACTGTTTCTTCAGTTTGATGCTTTTCATATCTTGAAGTATGTCCGTATTAACTCTTGGCTTTGGGTTCTCTTCCCAGATGCACTCCTCGTGCTACCAAGCGCGTCCACATGTTGCGGATAGTGGCAAGGCCAATTATGGTTGGTTGCGAAATAAGTGGTTGAAAGAGTAACCTGACGAATAAGCAACAGTGGACAATGAGGAGGGTTAGTGCTTACCCCACGGCATTAATTCTTGAAACCGTTGGGAGCCTACCCGGTCCCATGTTACATGGGTAACGGGCCGTTCCCTTCGGTACTGATGTGGGGTAAGGCATGTGCGAAAGTGCTGCCTGCCGGTCACTCCGTTCGTCGGGGCTTGGGAAACCTTGCCAACAACGAGTCCCTCAGGAATGAACTTATAGGTTTCCTCTTGAAGGGATTCAGGAGGGAATCCTATGATTCTTCTTGTAGGGAGAATATTATTATCCTAATAATATTCTGTCCGTATTAACTGGTTAAATAGGAACAATCAAACATTCACTATACCCAATGTCGACCAGAGTTTTCCTATGTTATTGGATTCTGCAAGTTTAAATGAAGGGCAATCTGTTGCATTTGAATTCATGACTTTGGAAACAAAATTGTCTGCAATAAAAAAAAGTATTTTTTTGTTTTTTTGTCCACTCAGAAAAAAGTATGCTGTTAAGAGGACACTTCACTCAGCCAGTCAGACAGCCGCTCGGAGTTGGCTTTTGACATAGGAACATAGTTTAAATCGGAATTATATGATGAATAACACCTTGAATAAAGTAAGGTGTACAATCGTACCAATATACCAAGACACCAGAATCTTGACTGGTATTTCCTTTTTTTTTACTTATTCCTAATTTTACCATTACTTTGTAAAAATTGTAAACATATATAAGTTTGTAACATAAATTAAGTTGTTTTGTGTAACAGAAATGCAAGCATTAAAATAAAAGAAGTGAAAAGAGATGTTAAGACTGAAACTGAAAACTGTCATGAATATAAATCGGTGGTTATATTAGTTTAGTCCATTTGATGAACGTAATTTTAAGTTAGGGCTGTACTGAACCAACACACGTTTCTTTAATTCATGTACATCTATTACCATCCACGAGGCCCGAGCTACAAATATACTGCTATTACATCATGTTGGTGACGTCAACTCAAGATTTTACCCATCTAAAAGGCGTCCAACGCGCATATCACACAGTCGGGTACATACAATGTATTTGTGTATATATGCGTATATGTGTACACAGGCCTCTGCACGAGCGATAGGCTGGTGCCAGTATTATATAATTATATAGTATACTTACTTAGGCTAGCATTAAAATGCCGAAGTATTGAAATCATGCTATAATTTTGTGTGTGTCTGTCTGTCTGTTAACACGGCATATGCACTCTCAGACGTCGTAGAAAACTTCTGGTGGTGCCAAAATCTTCGTAAGTTTATTGGGGAGAATTGAAAAGGTTTTGAGCTTTCTAGCGTGAGTCGTAGCATTTTGGGGTCACGTTTTTTGGTAAAAAATTTGAAAATATAGTGTGGTGGTATCGTTTTATATGTTTTTATTAAAACCCGATTTTGATAGATAAAAAAAAAACAAGAGACGAAGTCTCGAAAAAGTGTTCCAGCTTTTCATCTTGTATATACTTTCACTGCTTGCCAAGCGCAATACGTCATACTTATAGCTAGAAATATACTGTTAACATTAGCATGTCGGTGGCGCAAACTCATAACATTTTACCATCCAAAAATCACCCAACGCATCTGAAGAAGTTTTCACTTCAAAAATATCCAGAAGATTTAACTTATAATCTTTAGTCATAGAATGTTTATCTCCATTCAACATTCAATGTGGTCTTCAAACAGAAATACATTTACGGCAGAGACATTTACGGCAACAGGGGAACCAAAGCCTGAAAATCGTTTGAAATGAAAATGATAGAGATAGTATCAATTATAACAACGATGATTTATAAGTATTATTTTGAAGAAAAAATAAAACACATACAAATGGTGGATATTTAAAAAAAACATTATTTTGTAAATCAACTCCTATAAAAGCGAGTGTACCGTAAGTAAGAACATATAATATAACAGCTGATTTCACCCATAATCTGTAATACTTAAACAAACACAATGTAGATTATAGTTTGGGTTATGTTTACAACTTCAATCGTTATAATATCATGTGAAGAAATTTTTTTTTTAAATGAGTTGTAGAACTAATGTATTCTATAATATACTTTATAATATTTGCTTTGAGGTTATAAACTGAATATAAATACAACCTTTATCATCAATACATTTGTTTATACAAATTTAAAAAAGAGATAGCTATTCATTTAACTTCGGAAACATTCGTAAATTTTCGTATAACATAAAAACATATTCGATTATTAATTTCCTCACTATAATATTAACAATTTCTAAATCATTTGATCTATCAATCTGCAATAAAAAGCAATTAATAGATAGTATTTTTATCTTTCTTTAAATAATAACGTAGACTATGTAATTATTTTTTTTTAACAAATATGCCTACAGTTTTATAATCCTTATTATTATTGTACACATTTACCGAGTTAAATATCCCCGTCAGCATAGCTGTTAGTTAGGCCTAGATAAGTATTCCATAATGTTGTTTTTAAATAGGTAGGTTGTTTTTTAAATGACATATTACTGATGTGTATCTAATTAATCAGCCTATAATTTTTCACGGGGTCTTACTAGCATTTATACATATAAAGTACAAACAAAATAAAGGATTCAATTATAATTATGTTTCAAACATTTGAGTGTGTGTATTGTACAGTACTGTATATTGAAAGGATACTTCAATTAGACGGTAATTTCACACATTAATCCTTAATATAATATATGTTTGCAAGTTAGCCCGACTTATACATTCAAGTTGGACAAAACATTCCCTCCGCATCTGTCATTAGTCTAATAGCGTTCACTAATGCCCCTTTTCTTTACGGCCCTGAGGTCATTATGACACTGGTCTGTTTTAAAGCCGTGCTTGGTGTTTTTACCGCCACATCCTTATACAATGCACTTAATGTAAATAGGCTACTAAAATTACACAATCTAATAAATATAATTTTTTTAAATCTCTGTAGATCAAAGAGAACTGTTTAGATTTCTCTTGATTGCGCTTGTTGTAATTATTATAGTAGTATATTTCTTTTCCAGTACCGAAAGTGAGTGTTTTACAGAGGAGAAGTCGAGCACTGAAATTCAACCAAGTACCGGAAAAGTACTTTCGGTACGAGTTATGAACGATACTTTTCATTATGATAAAAAAAAGAAAGACACACAATAGGTTTTAAGTAAAATAAAAACTAGTATATTTGTCATACTTATAATATAAACGTTTTCAACTCTGGGTAACTCTGAAAATTTCCTAAATTCTTTTTAAATTCTTTCGCGAGATTTTTCTGTTACTAGGTTTAGTGTCTGAAGGTATTTTCTATAACTTACCTGGTATGTTAAAAACATTTGCAGCAATAAGTTTCATACACGCAATCACAACGGGAAAATTTGGCTATTAGTTTTGACAATTCTGTTGTTAACCACAAATGCATTGGAAAGAAACATTAATGCTCCTGGTGGGCAAACATGAGACTAAATTAGAGCAAAGGAAAATCAGCTGTTTATTTAGTTACAATGGCTTCCAGAGGAAACAAGATAAGGAAACGTGAAGAAAAAAAAATACTATATGAGTTATCGTATATTGGGATACATGTAACAATACCAAACATTTAACATTTTCGGTAGACTAAGCAATAAATATAAATACTAATGAAAAATTAAAACCATCTGTATCTTTGATTCTAATATTTTTTAAAAGGTCTCGTGGATAAAAAGGTTTACATTTTTGAAGGCACAGGAGATCAAATTAAAAACGCCACTTACTAAGATGAACTTTAATAAAACGACCCTTCAAAATGCACCATGAACATTCCACTTGACTTTCGTACATTTTTTAAATAAAAAAAGGTTACAACAAAAACACAAATTTGAGATATTCAATACACATATATACTGAAACACACAAGTGTTTTGTCAGGAATAAACTATCTAAGCTGTACAAAATGTTAAAATTTAAATTGACATATTTCACTTATGGTGCAAGTGACGATTGTTACAGAAGTTTTTATAAAGAGTTTAAGATTTTACAGGTATTAACTTTGATTATAATTTTTGAAACTGCTATAAAACTTGAAATGAGTTAACCTATCTATAAACACGTTTAATTAAATCCAATAATAGGTATATAGATATAATTAATCTCAAGGCATTTTAAAAGCTTACACTATGTAATAAATGCAATTTACTTAAATAGCATTAAGACAAGGTAAGATTTTGTTAAGAAAACAAAGCGAAAGACACAATTTACATACTGAACTACGATTTTATATTTATGTTTTTAAATGTTTTTTTAGCGGTGAAAGAAATATTTAACTGAAGTTAACGGTGCAACGTTTTGAGTGAGTTAGGTTGCGTCTTAGGTTCAATGTTCGTTTAAGAAAAGCGCGGGTGTATCAAGATATGAAAGGTCGGTCAAGTAGTAATGATTAATATGTGTAATTGTGTAGTTACAGAAGGTTGTTACAAAATTATCAGTTTATTTTCAAAAGTTAGTAACATTTGATTACATTCCAACTTAAGCACTTGTTGCAATTTGTTGCAATTATCACAGACGTCACAGGTTGTAGCTAATTTTCGTAAAGTTATATATATATCGCGTATATAATTGACAAAACACATATATTTGAATCATAAAAATTTAAAAAAACAACAACATTCACATCAACATAATATTTGTATATTTGCAGTTAATAAATGCCCTAAACAAATGATCTAACCATATTATTACGCATGAAGTCCCACATGTCACTGCTATTAGTTTAAAATTCGTGTATTTTCACATATTAATGATTTTCTGGGAATTTTTGATAATAGGTTCTTATTTGTAACAGATGTTAAGCCGAGTGTGATCACTAGTCTATACAGTATATATAAAACAAAGTCGGTTTTGTTACACCACTTATAATCCAAAAACGGTTGAACCAATTTTTATAATCTTTGATTTGTTGGATTTGTCTCCGCTCCGAATATCTATTAAAATATAGAAAACATACATAAATAAAGGTAAACACACAAAATAATTTTAGGCTAGGCCTAGACTGATAAACTAACACAGCCATGTTATTTGAATGCATTTACATTCATTAAGATAGCAACCAATAAAATAAAATATCAGATACAACAGTTGATTCAAATGCTATATTATAAAAATGAAATACTCTTCCTTCGTAAGCTTATCACTTGAGAACGGCTGGACCAATTTGGCTATTTTGGCAAGACCATAACTCATGAAATAGCTGTTCTAATAAAATGCTTAGTAACACATGTTTGTTTTCATTCATTACCATAGTAACTTTACTTAGCATTTATAATCAGTTTATTATTTTTTAAAACTAACAGCTTTTTTAGGTTAGATTGACCAACAAAGCAAACAAAAATCAACTGAAAATGCTTACTCTATTTTAATTCAATTCAATTCAAACATTGGTTGTTACATATTATATATAAAACAGCTGATTTTTATAAAAAACTGAATATAATTTTAGTTTAGGCCTACAATGAACAAAAATACGTTTATTTGCAACCAATTTGGCTAATTTAGAATCAGGTTTCTTACAATTCTTCACAAATATCAGTTTTTTTTAGATTAGCAAAAAGCAAACATAAGGTTTACTGTATTATCTATAAAGGTTTACAAGCTATAAATATAAATTTGTGTAGTATACTCATAAGTGGCATAAAAACCATTTTGCAATCCATTACTTAAGTCAATGTAATGAAATGAATAACTACCCTTTAAATTAAATCAATCAATAGCGAAGCATTGCTGGGCTCACTAGTAAACTTTTATAAATTCGCATGTTATTACGGCATTTACATTGATTTTTACGTTGAGTTTGGTAAGAGAGTGAAATTGTGAGAGAAGATCCTACGTTATTTACAACATATAGGGGCTTTGTGGGGGATTTTCGGAATAGGAGTCATATTTTGTGCTCCCAAGGGAAAACGACTGTTAAACGATCCAGGTGTAGGCTATTATATTGAGAAATGTGTTCCCGACTTCCTTCCCCACGTGAATAGATTTAAGTGATTTTATTCCAATATGAGTTAAGTGTAAAGTGGTTTAGTAAACATTGCATACAAATACAATAGAAATATCATTTCATATTTTAAATAGTATTTAGTAATAGTATCAAATTTAGTTTATTAGTCTTCTCAGTTGTGTGGAACTAGCGTCCTATGGGGATTAGTTTCAATCTTGAAAAATCTTTATTCACTTTTCATTTAGTAATGTATTATTAATTTGTTCTGAGATATTAGCCGCCCTTGTAGCTGGTAGCTTAGCTTATCTCACTCCAAAGCTTAAGTTAATTTGAGCTCCTTTGTACGTCTCACTAATAATTTATTTTTATTTCGTCTTGTATTAGCATTTTCACTTATAAGCGAATTTCCATAGTGAAGATGAGCTAATGCAGTTACTCTTATCATTGTATTTGGATGACCTAATAGAACTCCGATCCAATGCAACATTTTAATCCACTGGAAATTCGCCGATAATGGCGCTATCTATTGGTGAAACGACGGAAGCGGTGTGAAGCACCAATGCTACCAATGATTTCTCCCTAGCGCTACCTCGCGGCACGATCATGCACTATTTTCCCGACAACCTTTTTTTCGGCACACATCCCCCGTATGCATGCATGATCTATTTTATTATTCATGATCTACGCTCTTATGGTGAGTCCTAAAGTCGTTAGTGGTTAATGAACACCGTTCATAGTCCTCAGAACACGTTTAGTGGTGTCATTAAAATGTGTATATTATGTGTTCACACTTTTATGTATATGTATATGTATATGTATAT
>JAGFPH010000116.1:77964-98212 GCA_018207615.1 Philaenus spumarius | reverse complement strand
CTTGTAGTTTTATATAATAGTATTTCCCTAGCCTAGAGTTACTAGCCCTAAAGGCGGACATTATGTTAGTTGTATGTTCCACATAGCATAGCTATAAAATTATATAAAACGTTCACTTGCAGGCTTTTAAAATTAGTCCTATGCACTTGTGTTTACCAAACAGTTTTTATAATTACATAAATTACCAAACTGTGCGAGTACAAAGTATGGACATGGATTAGTATTATTTGGATGTTTCAGCGCGTTTTTGTTTGTTTACTGGAAACTCGACATTTTCTTATAATAAATAATTCGAACGGGCAGCTGAACCGCTGACTTTAGTCGAGCGAATTTACAAAATTAAATTTATACGTTTTATAAATTTTTCCGGAAAAAAACCTATTTCAACCTTTTCGGGATTGGCTTCGCGTTTACGCGACTGGGGTAAACTACCCGCACATACTACGGTCGCGTATACACGTTTTATAACTTTAACGTTCGAGTACTATCATCGCGTTAACACGTTCACTGCTAAGGACGCACATGTAAGCTTGACACTGAACACTATGAGAAGCCAGGGCTAATGTATTCTATAGCCCTGATGAGAAGCGACCGACACACAGTGCAATGCATGCCAGCCCCCGTATTGGGAGTATTTACAATAAACAGAGTGTTGCGTTTAGCCTATGCGCAAAAGCAACCGTAGACAGAATCATTATTTTGCAAATCGCAGTAGGTTCCCGTCTTAATTTTTTTTCTGAAATTCTGAAATTGTTTTGAATAATCAGTGATTCGGATAGTTGGAGTTCGGATAATTGGAGTTTTACTGTATAAATAAACAATCTAACTGACAGCTATCATGTTAGTTAAACACGCTGTTAATAGTTGGCTCCTTTCATTAGAAATCTTATGAATTTTTCTTACGCAAGTTGTTTTAATAAGCAATGTACGGTTGTTAAAATGAACGGGTTTTGAGTAATTTATGTCTGAGAATTTCAAACAGCCGCCATTTTAAAGCTCAACCGGTTAAACCGTTCTCTAGATATTAATTATTTAGTAAAAGAAACAGAATGGCGGACACTTAGAAAATGAAGAGTTTTTCGAAAAAATATTAGTTTTCATTTTCTATTTAATTTATTTTGACCCATAGAACCATTTCCCGAAGTTTTTAACACTAACTTTGTTCCACCCCGTATATGTGTGTCTTGGAATGCACGCAGTAAGCTAGGATAGTGTGCGCCCAGCCTCGGCTCTTGTACGCTCTCATCTTTACCAGATTGTCTTTAGCCAAAATCTTAATCAAAAGCTCTGTGAGCTTGATGGCTATGAGAATGTCACTATAGTTTTTTTGGGTTTTTTTCAAAAGAGCCATGGAAAAAACATTCATTAGGACAGAGGCACTTGGATGTAAGTTGGGTGGGGGGGGGGGGGGGGGAGCTGTGACCTGTACATAATGCAAAACTTCGATCGAAATAGACTCGTAATATCCCCAACAATTGTCCACAGAATCCCTAATTTTGTTCGTAATTCTTACATATTTTCAATGTTTTAATATAATTTTTCACTGAAATGATTGATTAGGACAGAAGCAATTGAGCCTCCTGTTTCAAACAATTTAAGGCTTTAACAAAAAATAGTCACTAATGATAATAATTTATTGTTGACCATGTTTTTTGAGTTACCAACTTATAAAATCGTAATAAATACTTTTTTTACAGTGAAGAAAAAGAAGAAAATACGTGTACACGTCTTAATTGTTTGAGAAATTTAGTACATGGAATAGTACAGCACCCATGATTTCCTGCTTCATAAATTATGTGTGCCTAAATTATACACGCCACATCAATAAAGAATGTTGGTCAACTCTGACCGTCTATCATTACTATAAGTGTATTTCTTGTTTTATTACAGTATTTAGTTAGACGTGTCTGTACAGGTTGTTTGGTGTAACTGTTATTGTGGCACGACTAAAATGGTATGGTAGCCCTACGTCCTCCATCTATGAAGAAGGTTGCGGTTTGGAACTGCAGGGGTTGGGTGCTGGGGGGGGGGGAGTTATGGGTGCCAAAAAGAGCTCACCACACCAATGGACTTCTTTGTTACTCTTAGAAATTGTATTTTAAACTAACAAAAGACAATCATTAAAAAAAACTATAATTTTTGCTGGATACCAAAGGTTTAAGCCAATCGCCATTAATGTTGAGAAACTATACTACGGTTTAATACACTCTCGGTTTAAGCTGGGTTTTCCTAGCTCCGCACTTTCTGCGGAGCCTACTCAACAACATATAATTGAACAGGCAGTTTTCCTAGACCCCTCGGCGATCCGCAGTGCGCACTACGCAAATGGACGACTCCTCTGAGAGCAGTCAAGTGCCGACCGCGGAGCGCAACAGAGCTATTTTTTGGCACTAGTTTTAGTTTTACAAGAGACTGTTGTAGTTATATGAATATTATTGATATAATATCTACAATTTCTAATAAGTTTACTTCTAGTGAGGATGAACAGCTTATCGAGCTCGTCGGTGGTCATCCAATACTGTGGAATATGGCCGATAAACAGTTTTAAAACACCATGAAAAGGACCTTGTATGGCAGGAGATTGGCCTTTTGCTCAACAAAAGTGATACGTAATTCTTTTTTGTTCTTTATTTGGGAAGTTGTGACGAAAAGTAGACAGACAATGTGGTTGGCTGCCTGTATTAAGGCTCGTGTCCTAAAATTCAAAACGGCGAAGTTGGGTACAATGTCAATCCCTAACCTAACCATACCTTCACTTTTAAGCATATTTTTGTGTTATTTTCGTCAAAAAACGAAAACTGTATTTTTTCTTAAAGTAAAATATATTTTGGGTGTTAATTGCTAAGGTTTTTTGCAACATCTCTTTTTGCAACTGAGTAAAACATGAATAAAGTTTACTATTTATATCACACGTTTATGAAAACAAAACAACAGTTTTTGAAAATGTATTCGGCAATCAACGTCTGCATATGACTACTTCAAAATGGAACCAAATTTTTAAATTCATTTCTCGAATTAGCGGAAAAAATTACTTATTCTGTAGCATTGCTCTTATGGGAATCGGATTCAATATGGCGGCCCTTAACCAATCCAAAATCAACGATAAACAGATAGTAAAAGGAATATATTTATGTACTAATAATTTATTGATAATGCACTACAGTAAAATCCCGGCTAACCGAACTAAAGGGGGGAGACGTTTCGGATAATGATGTTTCATGTAACACTACAGTTTTGAAAGTCAAACTAATTCAAAAATCTTTTTGTAAGCTACACTTATGTTCTTTAAGTTAAAATTACATTTGGATTACAGTACATCACAATATACTTATTAAATTAACCGCAACACTTTTCAATAAACTTCCATTTTCGATTTCATTGATAGCAGCTATTTAGCAGCTAAAGTAATCACAACACGATTCCGCTTATTGATAGTCGCCATAGCACAACAATACACTCGCAAAGGAAACCATTTGTCATGATATTAGGAGGGGTGGGAAAGTTAGCAGTGTTGTTATAGTTTTAAACTGATAAAAAGTCAAATACACAGCGCAACTGCGCAGCTAGGAAAACACTACCGCTGAGCGTACTGCGCTGACGGTCCGCAGTGCTCAGTGCGCTGCGCAAAAAGTGTGGAGCTAGGAAAACCCAACTTTACAGTACGGTCTATAAAACCAACAACTATAAAACCACTAATCTCAAACCATAAATGTTGTATTCGGATTATTTCGTCTTTCCCTCTCTTTCTCAGATATACAATACTCCCGCTATCATATCTGTTTGTTTATAAGGTAAAGAGAACTTTTTATAAAATAAGTGGAAATAACGCAACTGAGCAATATTATGGGATTAGAAGTCACGCATTAGGTTTTGTCAGAAGACCTGGTTCCGAGGTTCTTCCAAAAGTGATTGGATCTATTTAAGTTTGAACGTAGAAAGGTTGGCTGGGGTTAGGGACTCTGTTAACATACATTATAATACGTAAGGGCATTGTTTGACAGTCAAGTTTGCCAAGTTGTGGTCTTTTAAAACGTACACAGTTTCTCTTCTGTTTTACAACAAATCATTAAATAGCCTTTAAAATCATTGCCTTGTTTTTCATTCTAAACTTTTTGAAACACTAACATTACACTTGCAAAGTCTCTGAAATTTCCATTTTTTATTTAACTGAAGAGCTTTGAGTTGCAGTATAAAATACGCACATTGTTTTGACTATAGACTAATAGAAAATTTAATTATACAATCTTAGTTCAAACAATTCTAGCTAACAAAACTCTATTAAACAAAATTATACCTAACAATATCCTAATTGATCAAATTCTACCTAACAAAATCGAAAGTTACCGGTAACAATATTGAATTCAACAAGATATTAACGAAATTAAAGAAAATTTTAAATTAACAGTAATCAAATTCTTTTTTAGAAAATCCTACTCAACAAAATAGAATTAAAAAAGGATTCTATTCACAAAATCCTTTTAATAAAATTAGATTTAACCAAATCTTATTCGACAAAGTTTTAGTAAATACAATAAAATTATTTAACACAATCTTATTTAATGAGATTGTATTAAGTAAAATCATAGTTATCAAAATCCTTTTCAACAAAATTCTACTAAACAAAATCCTAGTTAACAAATTCTAGTCAATGAAATCTCATTCAACAAAGTTTTAGTAAACAAAATAATATTTAACGAGATTGTATTAAGTAAAATCATAGTTAGTTAACAACAATATATTCAAACAAAATTCCAGCTAACAAAATCTTATTTAAAAAAATCCTGTTCAAGGGAGTTCTACTTAATAAAATCTTATTCAACAAAATCCTGTTCAAGGGAGTTCTACTTAATAAAATCTTATTCAACAAAATCCTGTTCAAGGGAGTTCTACTTAATAAAATCTTATTCAACAAAATCCTGTTCAAGCGAGTTCTACTTAATAAAATCTTATTCGACAAAATCCTGATCAAGGGAATTCTATTCAATAATATTCTAGTTAAGAATATCCTATACAACAAAATTCTACTTAATACAATTTTATTCAATTCAACAAACTCCTATGCAACAAAATTCTAGTACATTAACTAATTCACATCATTTTTTATTCGTGAAATTTTGTGCAAGAAAAATGCCTACATTTTGGATTCTTCAAAGAACAACGTAACTCACAAAGCATGATAGTGAAATAGGCCCCTGGAGTCAGAGATGGAATACACAAACATGTCATCTATAAAATATATAAAATTCAAATACCACTCACTGACTAACTCATCACTAAATCTCAAAAACGACCGAACTGATTGGAATGGAATTTGGTATGTAGCTTCCTCTAGGGCCGTGGATGCTCGCTAAGAAAGGTTTGAAAATATTCGAAATTTTAGGAGGGGTTTGGTGGGTCAAAGATACTAAAAAAAACAACGAACGGATTGGAACGAAATTTGGTATGTAGCTTCCTCTAGGAACCTAGAAGCTCGCTAAAAAAGTTCTATATAAAATTCGAAATTTTATTAGGGGTTGGGGGGGGGGACTTTAAAGTTACTAAACACCCCCATAAGAAATACATAGTGTAATATATTTATTGATATATTTTTTGTTTTTTGTTAATATACATTTAACTTTGATTTGTCTATCCGTGCAAAGCCGGATTGGGCCAGCTAGTAGATTATAAGAAGGTAGTGAACTTGTAACCTTTACAAGTTGGGCGGCATTCTAGAGTCACGCAAAGGTCGTACTAACCATTTTTGTGAAATTACACACCTAACAATTATAACTGAATTAAATGTAAAACTTGAGAATGCGACAACACAACAATTTAAAATAGAAAAATGGCTAAAGTTAAGTTACAAAAAATGATAAGCTGTAAAAGAAATTTTGTGTAAGAAGTCATAAAGTGGTTGAAAACAAGCGATAAGAAAACAAAAGACAATATTGTAAATACAAACTTGGGTGTTTCTACTAACCCTCTTTCATTTTCTGCTGCAACGACTGATGGATCAATAGACATACTAAACCATCACAGCTTCCCTCCTGCTGGTAGTACAGCAGAGAGTGCAAACACTATCATAAAAAGTGTTCAAACTTAGAGGATAAAGTAGTGTGTTAATCAGTCCATGCCTCCCATAGCAAATCAGGACAATCAACAAAAATAATTCGACCACGCAGCTGAATCGCAGGGGTTTACTGGTACCGGAACGCACCAGAACGGCGTTCCGGTACTGCTTTTTATTAATTTTGTTTACGTTTTGTTTTAACATTGCAATGGACCATCCACTCCCTCAATCACACTCATTCAACACTCGGTTCAGAATTTTACGTCCACCAATGACCAAACGAAAAACCTCAAGATATCCCAAAACTACAGTGCGTTGCGGCTATGCTAGCCAACTACAATAAAGTCACCCCCATTGTCCCTCAGCTTGAAATCAAAATGGGACAACTTGGGAGCATTAGACACGACCCCTTTTGCCAGTCTCGCGGCACGCCTATGATGATCTGCGAGCGCTGCGAACAACTAGAAATAAGAGACCGATGATTCAACGACGGGGCGGCCGAAAAGTTTAAAAAACAGCGATGTTTAAACTTTTATATTATTAAATTTTTTGACATAAAAAAGTTTATACCATACTAGCTGACCCGTACGGCGTTGCCCATGGTGGTTGGTATTTTCAGTCTTTTTAACGTATTTGTATTCTTTTTAAGTGTTCAGTCAGTGAGTGGTATTTGGCTTTTATGTATATAGATCTCAAATAATAAAAGCACTATTGTCATAATAATAAAAGATCTGAAATTATGATTTTAGTAACTTTGATCCCCCCAAACCAATCCTAAAATTTCGAAATTTTTGGAACCCTTTCTTAGCGAGAAGCTATGGCCCTAGAGGAAGCTACATACAAAATATCATTCCAATCCGTTCGGTAGTTTTGAAGAAATCGCGATTTAATAACTTTAATCCCCCCAAAACCCCCTTAAAATTTCGAATTTTTTCAAACCCTTTCTTAGTAAGCACCTATGGCCCTAGAAGAAGCTACATACCAAATTTCATTCCAATCAGTTCGGTAATTTTGGAGAAATCGTGATTTAGTAATTTTTACCCCCCAAACCTCCCTAAAATTTCCAATTTTTTAAAACCCTTTTTTAGTGAACACCTATGGCCCTAGAGGAAGCTACATACCAAATTGCATTCCAATCCGTTCGGTAGTTTTTGAGAAATCGTGATGAGTGAGTCAGTGGGTTTTCGCTTTTATATAGATTGATGAGATTATTGTAATCAAAATAAGACCAAACATGATATAATTTAGACCACATTTAGTGACTAACACTTATCGAATAACTCATTTAATTTCAAGATGAATGAATTAAAAAATAAATATCCCAAATGAAAGCACAACACGGAATACATACAAACAATGGCTGTACACTGACAAACGCAGTCACAAATACAACAAGGTCGAAAGCCGTCCCAAAAGAGGAAAATATTTAAACGTATGTATCTGAACACCGGCCGCACGGCGATTTAGCAGGTTGCCCTGTACATGCTACCTCTCGCGAACTGTCAAAAATTCAAAAGCCGCTGTTCATCAACGTTGACATTGTGATATTTAGTTTTGTGACTTTTGAGTGTCGTTAGAATAATTCACTAACAAGAGTCTGTGTTGTGTTCTCGTGATAAGCTTGCTTGTGTTTAATTGTTTTTGTATAAGTCATTCCTTGATATAAATAAAATGTGTTTAGGTTTACAATCTTTACCGAGGATTTAAATTTCTGACAAGGCTATTGACTTAACAAGACACGTTTTGCCCAAGTTTTTGCTTAAAATAGTACAAGGGGCTCTGCCCCTGGACGCTTCGCTCGCAGTTGGAAAATTCGCTAAAGAATCTCGTTAACCTTTGCCTCGTTTTTACATAGGTTGGTAAAATTATGAAACCAGGCTTAAATATATTAACAGTAATGACAATATTAATTATAACCTCAAATACATGCTTTAGAAACTTGAGAGGCTTTCATTACGATTTTAGTCCTAGTTCTACTAACTTCTGTCAACTAAAGTTTTGAAACCAGGCCTAAATATAGTAAAAAATATTGCAGGTTTAACATAACCTCAATACTATGTTTCAGAAATGAGCCAGGCCTATATTACAAAATTGACTATTAGAATTTATCCATCTTTGGCAATTTAACCTTTTTTTTTGACAAAATAAATTGTTAAATCAGGCCCAATTTATTCCAATTTCAACGTGCTAAAACAGTATAAATTAGCTTGTTGTTTTACAGTAATTAAAAACTATCCAATGCACAGCTGATTTGGGATAATACTCAATCTAAGTTCTATTCCACTCTATTTCCAACGTGTTAAAACAGTATAAATTGGCTTGTTTGTAAACAGCTGTTTTGATCACTTTATTTACTATTTCGTTGTTATTTTGTAACCAACATGGCAACCCATAAGACCCTGTGTTAAAATTGTTTAACTTTTAAAATATATTTTCTCAAAAAATTGCGTTTTTACACGAAATAAAACTATATGGGTGTACTTAAAAATCAAAACTACACCTAAATACAAAATTGCTTTGAATTGGTTAGAGCCGTTTTCGAGATCCGCGACAGATGCAAAGATAGATACAAGAATTGCTCATTTAAATTAATAGGATATGTTTTATTGTGTCTCTAAAGTTTGCTATATGCTATCCTCCTATACAAGTACAAACATAGTTACATTTACATGTGCACTTTTTTTATAAAATTAAGCCTATTATCTGTACCCTTAAACTCACAAGAGATACGTAAAGTAGGGGAAAAACATTTAGCTGCAACTCTTATTAAGGAAGCTTTTATGTCTAAATTTCCAACAAAATAAAGTTAGTTTATACAGGAACATTTTAGGAAAAATGGGGGGGGGGGATATGATTTTTAGGGAGAACATTCGTATACATTTAACTATATATATATAATACGATAATAACTATATATAAATCAATATTTCTTTGTCCTCTATAAACGCAAAAACTATTCGACCAATTAAAAAAAAAAAAAATATATATTTTCCATATTAATGTCAGAAGTGTTAAGACATGACAATTAATTACTACAGCTTAAAAGGTTAAAACGGGGTTGCTACAATACATATAAATTGAATTAACTTTCAACAAGCTATACAACTCAAATGAACTGTGCAATATTATTCTTAAGTAATATACAAAACCATTTAAAATTCGATTACTTAATCAAAGACATGAAATGGGATAACTAAAATTAAAATGAAATAATAACGTAAACGCTTAATGTCTCTATATGCTCAAAAACTACTCAACTATTTCACAAAACATTCACAATTTACACATATTAATTCCAAGATTGTTTATAGAATATGGTCACTACAATCAAAGAGTTTAAAAAGGGGTAGTATCCCTATAAAATAAAAAATAAATTGCACTAACTTCCTATTTATAAGTTATTCAGCTAAATTTCTGTAATATTATTGTTAAGTGATATAAAAAACCAGTCTAAAGGGTTGAAATGGTTTTGATACAATACATATAACTAACTTTCAACAAGCTACAGTATACAACTCAAATGAATTGTGCAATATTATTCTTAAGTAATATTCAAAACCATTTAAAATTCGATTACCTAATCAAAGAAATGACATGGGATAACTACTCTTAAAATTAAATAATAATTAAAATGGGATAGCTGCCAATGAACAATAAATTGCACTGACATTAAAAACCATATGTTTAATATGCCTCGCGAGCACCCTCTGATCATAAGAACCTTATTTTAACCACAAGTCACTTCAAAATTAATTTTTTATTACACTAACTAATCATTTACAGTATATGATTATACAATTTTATCTAATCATATATTTTTATACTAAAATCAACCAATAGATCCACTAGTTACAGATAAACATTCTCGAAAGTATTAAATCAGCAGTAATAGGAAAATTACTTACACATATATTTACTTCTTTGAAGTTTAGATGTGTTATATTATAGAGCTGATTACTGTACCAACACTTAAAATCTGTTAAGTAATTAATTGTTACTTTTATAACTAATTGTTTAATATAATTATTAATTGTTTAATATAATTGTTTAATTTATATTTATATAGAAGCGGCACTGTCCTGACTGACTGATATTTAATTAACGTAGAGCAAAAACTACGTAAGATTAAAATATGAAAATTTAAAAGTACATTCTTACAGAGTCATAGACGAACTTAGTGAAGGGAGAGTGCAAAATTTTTATTTTAAAGTATAACAATGGTAAAAGTACTTGGTTCACTCCCCGTCTTATAACAGACTAGGGGCCCCGCCAACACGGACGCTTCGCGTCCCAACCCCGCCTAGGCCTACGGCCTCAGATGGCTGCTTCGCTTCGCTCGCAGTGGAAAACTCGCTAAAGGCTCTCGCTAATCTTTGGATTGCTTGTACCTGGGTGACCGAGCCCTGCTCGATTAGTTTTGTTGTTGTTTGTGTTGAAATAAAACCTAAATATATTAATAGTAATTGCAAGATTAATAATTATAACCACAAATACATGCTTTAAATAACTGAAAAGCTTTCACTACGATTTTAGGCCTAGTTTTAATATTTTCTGTCAACTAACGTTTTGAAACCAGGCCTAATATAGTAAAAATCATTGCAGGATTAACATAAACCTCAATACTATGTTTCAGAAATGGGCCAGGCCTATATTACAAAATTGTTTATGAGAATTTATCCATCTTGGCCAAGTTTACCTTTTTTTTGACAAAATAAATTGTTAAATCAGGCCCAATTTATTCTAATTCCAACGTGCTAAAACGGTATAAATTAGCTTGTTTTTTACAGTAATTAAAAACTATCCAATGAACAGCTGATTTTGGATAATAGCCAATCTCAGTTCTAATCCACTCTATTTACAACGTGCTAAAACAGCATAAATTGGCTTGTTTATAAACAGTTGTTTTGATCGCTTTATTTACTATTCTATTTCGTTGTTATTTTGTAACCAACATGGCAACCCATTAGACGATATGTTAAAATGTTTCAACTTTTAAATTAGATTTTCTCAAAAAATTGCGTTTTTACAAGAAATACAACTATATGGGTGTACTTAAAATTCAAAACTACACCTAAATACAAAATTTCTTTGAATTCGTTAGAGCCGTTTTCGAGATCCGCGATACAAAGATAGATACAAGAATTGCTCATTTAAAGTAATAGGATACAAAAAAACTGATTCGGATCAAAATTTCAACAACTCATTTGTTGATGCATTTATATTAATTAAAATAGCAACCAATTTAAAAAATTTAGAATTAGTTCATTATTTTTCACAATCAACAGTAAACACAAACAAACATCAACTTAAAAGGCTTACGGACTATAATTCTAACATCAAAAATCTTAAAACAATTTCAGGTTAGGCCTATGCAGAACCAACACACATT
The DNA here is from genome assembly GCA_018207615.1 of Philaenus spumarius. Lineage (NCBI taxonomy): Eukaryota > Metazoa > Arthropoda > Insecta > Hemiptera > Aphrophoridae > Philaenus > Philaenus spumarius. The sequence continues at coordinate 86,774 of JAGFPH010000116.1, read as the reverse complement.
TATTGAAAGCATTTACAAACATTTATTGCCATAATATTATCCAACTTGGCAAATTTAGAATAGGTTAATTTTTAACAACCAACAGTGTTTTTGGTCATATCGCTCTATTATATAATTCACGTAAAGAATATGGCCCTACTGCTTGTGCGTCAGGATCTAGGATACCGTAACCAATCAGCCTAACTCCATCCAAGTGCCTCTGTCCTAATCAATCGTCATTCAGTGAAAATATAGGATTATACAATGATGTAATCTGTGTCCATTTGATATGCCGATAGTCACCGCGGTTGTAAGTGAGCGAAGCGAGCGGGGGTTGCCCCCTAGTATATTTATAGAAATAAATATTAATTATTCAAAATAATGCTTAAGGTTTAGAATTTATCTTACCAACGTGCGCAGTAGTTTTTATGTGATTTTACTTTCCAGTTCAAGTTAAAGACTTAAGTTAAAGTACTTTTCAGTTCAAGACTAGCTGGCCCGATACGGCTTTGCACGGACAGACAAATGAAAGTTAAATGTATATTAACAAAACATATATTATATCAATAAATATATTCACTATGTATTTCTTATAGGGACTTTTTGTGACTTTGACCAACTAAACCACCCCTAAAATTTCTAATTTTTTTAAACCCTTTCTTAGCGAGCACCTAGGGCCCTTGAGGAAGCTACATACTAAATTTCATTCCAATCCGTTCGGTGGTTTTATTTAGGAACTTTGACCCCCCCAAACCCCCCTAAAATTTAATTTTTTTTAACCCTAGAGAAAGCTACATACCAAATTTCATACCAATCCATTGAGTAGTTTTAAAGAAATCGTGATTTAGTAACTTTCACCCCCAAAACCCCCCTAAAATTTCGAATTTTTTGAAAACCTTTCTTAGAGAGCACCTACGGCCCTGGAGGAAGCTACATAAACAATTTCATTCCAATCCGTTCAGTAGTTTTTGAGAAATCGTGATTTAGTAACTTTGACCCTCCCCAAACCCCTCCTAAAATTTCGAACTTTTTGAAAACCTTTTTAGTGAGCACCTATGGCCCTAGAGGAAGCTACATATCAAATTTCGTTCCAATCCGTTCAGTAGTTTTTGAGACATCGTGATCAGTGGGTCAGTGGATTCGGCTTTTATATATATTACAGATTTCAATATTATATTTTATTGATAATAGCCCATACTGCCCATATGACAAAATATCATTCCACATAGAAAGAGTGAATTTTAAAACATCTATAATCAACAATTTGTGTTTACAATATAATTTTCATTTCAGTTTTCCCAAAAAGAGAGGCCAGCATACTTAAATACTAACAACGCAATTCCAGACAAGCTCCCATTCTCCCAACGCACCATGATTGACTTTAAATTACTTTTAATCGGAATCAGGCTTCGGTTTTTTTATAAAACAAACTAATTAAACTTTGATCGATATTTCAAAACCAAATTGTTTTGCTTCTTGAATACTAAAGCTTTCCCCTTACTGTGAAAACTTTCAGTTTCTTCAGAGTTGCTTTATCTGAAAATAATTTAATGATTTTAGAATTTCATAATGGCGTACATAATGGTGTTCGATTGTGAATGTGCTGTAATTTTATCGAATTTTCCATAGGAAAGATGAGCTTTTGCAGTGATTCATAAGGTGAGACCTAAGATCGAGAGTGGTGAATGAGCAACGATCAAGGTCTCAGAACGTGTTTTTTGGTGTCATTAAAAATTCTATATCAATATGTAAATAAAATGTATATATAGTATGTTCGCAATCTGACGGCTGCATTCTAAGACCGATTTGGACCAAATTTGGTACACACTTAGGTTATTTAAGTGGCCGGACGAGTTCGTGAGTAGACCAATTTCTCAAATAGTTGTGTGAAACCCTAAACCATATAAACTTAATTTTGGACATTCGCTCAACTCACGTCAACGGTTCGGCTGCGTGATCGAATTATTTTGCAACGGTTGATTCATTTGAATACAATGTATTTAGTGTCTGTAAATAATTACAATTTGATAACAATTCAATACTATAGTAATATTTACAGGATTAGAACTTTCTTAGTTTATTAAAACAATTATAATATTGGCGACAACTAAATAATAATTCGACCACGCAGCCGAACCGCAGACGTGAGTTGAGCAAATTTCCAAAATTAGTTTATAGGCCTATGCTTTAGGTTTCAACCAACAATTTGTGTAATAAGTCTATTCACGACGAAAGAGAATATTCTTCACATTTTAATTTTTTATGCGACCTTACAGCCCTTGTGGTTTCCCCAAAATCTATCAACACGTAATATACCCTAACAGTACTCGGTTCAAATCATGGGTGAATTTTACCGTGAGAGCAGCTTCTGATCTGAGGCTGACAGCCGGTATAAAAACTGTCGAAGCGAAGTTGTCTACAATATGAAGCCGCAAGTTCGATGTGCAAACTCGCAAAGCGATTTTTTCCGTTGCTAACGGACGAAGAAACGCGTATCCGGGGCTGGATGCTGAGGTGCAAACAAATTCTACTAATATGTTTTTCGTTCACGCAGGCTATTTAGAGCCTTCGTGAGACGACCAATTTTCTAAATAGTTGTTTGTAACCCTAAACATATCATTTAATTTTGGAAATTTGCTCAACTCACGTCAGCGGCTCAGCTGTGTGATCGAATTATTTTTATTCTTTGTGTACTGAGTTTATATTCATGAAGACTTTTTTATTTTTGGTGTATTTATGTCAATTATTTTTCTAACAATGTAGGACTTGTTTTATAATAATTCTGATATTTGACAAAAACACTGAGACTGAATAATGTAAAACTAGTGACTTGTAGTTGCAATAGCCCCTATATATAGGCTATATTTCTAGGAGCAATACCTCTTCGTAATGGCCTACCTTTGCGAGGTGGTCTTCCAGAGTAAAAAATAACAAGTACAATAGAAATAATTGTATAATGTGTTTAATCATATAGCTTAAGCTTTGATTGTAATTCTCACTTTGAAACAAAAACACAGCTACAATAACAAAACACATAACAAAACTGCACATTCGGATGTTGTTATGATAGCTGAATTTTCCAATTTATATACGATCACCTGTTTTTAACTCTAAAATCACTTGATTTACACCTATATATTCCCATGCTATTTAATTGGGAATTATTATATACAATCACCTGTTTTTAAGACTAAAATCACCTGATTTATACCTACGTATTCCCATGCTATTTAAATGGTAATTATTTTATTCCGTAACAAATTTTCGTGACACAATTAACAAAAATTAATATTTTCCCCCAAAACTTCATGCGCTTACGGAATCTATATTATATAAAAGCGAAATACCACTCACTCACTCACTCATCACGATTTCTCAAAAACTACCGAACGGATTGGAATGAAATTTGGTATGTCTTCCTCTAGGGCCATAGGTGCTTGCTAAGAAATGGTTTGAAAAAATTCTAAATTTTAGGGGTTTTTGAGGGGATCAAAGTTGTTAAATCACGATTACTTCAAAACTACCGAACGGATTGGAATGAAATTTGGTATGTAGCTTCCTCTAGGGCCATAGGTGCTCACTAAGAAAGGGTATGAAAAATTTCGAAATTTTAGAAGGGGTTTGGGGGGATCAAAGTTACTTAAATCATAATTTCAGATCTTTTATTATTATGACAATAGTGCTTTTATTATTTAAGATCTCTATATATAAAAGCCAAATACCACTCACTGACTGAACACTTAAAATGAATACAATTACGTGAAAAAGACTGAAAATACCAACCACCACGGGCAACGCCATACGGGTCAGCTAGTTAGATATATAGATAGATACATGTATATCTATTTGCATTAGTATGCCTGATTGCTACTATATTATATGATATATTTATAGAACTGTTTATACTTAAGATTGCTCATGTAAGTAAAAACTATTTGATCGTATATATCAATTCAATTTATACATATAAATAAAATTGAAGTGCCTGTATGTGTTTTCCAAATAAATCTATTTTTCTAAGCTCGTATGATTATTCACACGTTACTTAAATGTTTTGTCTTACTGTTCGTCCGGGATAATCTCCGCAATGTCTGAACCAATTTTGACCAATCATTCATTTGCATGTATAGGAATTTTCAGATACTAATCTAGGCTACTTTTTATTACGGAAATATTTAAGAATCTTACTGTCAAAATTTCAAAATGATTAACAAAATTAGGGATTTTGCTGACGAACGTGCATTTACATTTATTACCATATCAATCTACTTTTATATTTAGGCCGTATTGCGTATGGGTCAGGATACCTACCCCGATCCGAATGCCTCCAATCAACCTTTATTTAAAAAAATATATTAAATTAACAATACTGTAATATGTTTCAACTTGTTTTACCGCAAGTAGGGGTTGAGAGCGAAGCCTCTAGTGTATAAAATACATTTCTCTAGCTACATATCCATTTACATATATATTTTCAAGGCACTTGTTTAAAACATAAAAATTTAGCCAAAACCAAAATATTTTGTTTAGTTTTTATACAAACTGTTTGTCTTTAAAAAGCACAAATTTCTCGTCCTTCTTCTTAAAGTTTTTTAAAAATAAAAACGGCATTTTTTTAACATTTAACATTAAAATTTCAAACTTCCGCCATTTTGAAATAGGTGGTTTGGAAAAATGTATACATTTTTTCGTTTGGCCTTTGTGCTAAGTAACTCTAAAATGTCAACTTACGATATGCATATTTTTTCGATCAATATTTTTGTTTAAAGGCGTGAAAAAAATATCGGCTAAGAGAAAAACTAAACACATTTAGACATTTCATTATTATTGTAAATGGTTTGTGGTTCAGAAACAGTACCTAAATGAATTGGTGGAGAGTTCTGAAACATTTTCCATAGTACGCATATAGTAGAATTAGGTTTACTTGTTTTTTTTTATTCACAATGCTTTCCATTTTCACAAATTAATGGTTTTACGGAGAAGCCTAGAATTTGTGATCTAATAAATAAATACAGTTACTCAATATTGCGAACCTTTCTCAGTAAAATCAGTCTTTACCTTAGCAACGCGAGGTAAAGTTAATTAACTAAGTAAACGTGCCGTCATTACACTAATTACCTGTTTTTATTGATTAAACACAAACAATAAATATTAACTTTACTTTTTTTATTATTACTTAAATTAATCCTAAAAACTTCTACAATTATAGATTCTGAAATGCTTTGTTTTCCAGTTGTTCTATTTGACAAACTACTTAATATCTTTGAATGTAGGAAATATATTGAACTGAAATTTTGGATACATATTTGATATGATATCTTTTACCCGTGTAAAAAAACCCAAATGTTTTTTCATGTATTTTCAAAATGGCAGCCGTTTAAAGTGTTAAATTAAAATATCTCTAAAAACGCTAACTTTAGAAAAATATTTCAAGAATCAAAACATTTCCTTTTTTAATAACAAACATAATATTTTTTTAAAATTATTTCTGTAACTTAAAAGATAGTGGAGTTATTGGCTGAAAGCAAAAAAATATTTTATGTTGGTAGTTATCCAAAATGCATAAAATTACTCCAGGACAAATTATGAGAAAATTCATGTAAAGTCCATAACAAATAAACAAACTTACAAAAAAAAAAAAGTTTTTATTATGTCGAAACAAAACAGAACTGTAAACAAAATTTTTAAGTTACTTCAAAAATGTATTTTAAAGTATTTTAAAGATAAAGAAAACCAAGAAAATACAAAATAAAAATTAAGAGTAGGTTATAATAAAAATAAATCACGGTTTCTCACAACTCGTTTCGATGACCAAGTCTTCATCATCAGTCTTCAAGTTACAGTTACACACTTCGAGCTGAGTTAGTAATATAATATTTGATCAAAAACATAACCAAACGAAACTTACTAGTAGCACGGGAAATTTTCTTTACCAACCGAATCTAAAACCTATCGTCTTAGACTTCATTCATAATTCCATTCTTAGATGAATTGTTTGTATTTTCAACTCTTTCAAACTTTCTATTCATTATTGTATATTTAATGGTTTGTATTAAAATAACTTTAACTTTTTTTTTTATTACTGTTTAATTACACAAATTTATCAATGTCATAATACTGTTTTATATCAACGATTTTATTCTTTTTTCTAATTATTTTAAGACTACATTATTTTATATTTAGATGTCAAGTATTCTTTTTATCTGAATGTAATATTGTGTGTATTCAATTTAATATTAAATTGTATTATAATGTTTATAGATTGTATATTAAAATTCCAGTAATCTAATTTTATTGTTGGGTACACACTTAAATCATATTCATTTATCATATAATTAATTCATGAACTTTTATATCTTCTTATGAACTTAATATGTAATTAATTTTTTGGTGTTATATAATGTACATCGTTTTACTATATGTCTTACTAGGGGAAACCCCTGCTTGCTCCTCACGCCAACAACTTTGAAACCTTCTATACACATAATCATGTTATATTTCATTATAATAAAGGTGTAGGATTAATAATAACCCCAAAGTTAAGATGGTAAATTATGTTAAATGTTCAAATTATATTATTTCGTATATTTTTATAACAGCAGTTAAAGAACCAGCAAGGGTCTGGTCTACACTTTAATAAAAACCTAACCTAAAAGTTAGAAATAAAAATAATTGCTTTAAAATTTAAAATCATCTGTTAATGGAAATATTAGAGCAAACAGCTATTTTATCTTTTACTTTATTTGATTGGTTGCTATGGTAATGAATGTAAATACATTCAAGAAATGTGTGTTGGTTCATATCACTCTAGGCCTAACCTAAGAATTTTGTATGACTAAATTTACAAATATTTAAATAAAAATGTTTTTATCAAAATGAATTATAGTCTATGTTACTAAAGGATAGTGTAGCTTTTTATTAGTAAAACTTTTTTTTCAATCGGTTCAGTAGATCCAGAAATTACCCACTACATACAAATTTAACTTCTTTATAACATTAGTACAGATAGGCCTATATAAAAAATGTATTTGCGAATTAATTATTATGTATGTGTCCGGTTTGTAAACATTTTGTTTCTTGCTTACATCAATATAACCGTACAGTAATCTTATTGGTCTGTACATATTTAGAGCACACCCCTACTGAGACCCTGGCCTAAACAGAGTGCCTTGATAATATTGTCCCAAATTTAACCAGTCCATTTTAACTATAAGGGAAAAGAAAAAAGTTTGAACAAACATAGGTCCGGAAATTCTTAGTTTTTTAATTATCCGATATTTTATTTTGTTTACTAAACATTTAATATATTTGGAAATAGAAAAGACATTGCTTTCAAATTATGTGTACATTTTTTTGCGTAACCTTTTACTTTTGAACAAAAACCAGGACGTTCTTTAGTATACTTAAAAAATGGCGGTCATTTAAAATGTTTAATGTTAAATATCTCCAAACCCGCTAACTTTACGAAAGGATTTTAGAAAACAAAAAAGTTATTTTTTGGATAACAAACAAAACCTTTTTTATATTTCCTGTAGCTCAAAAGATAACCGAGTTATCGGCCAGAAACTAAAAACAAAATTTCTTGGTATTATTGATAAAAATACTGGAACAAGATACTAGAGAAAAAAATTATGTTTTAAGTTATTAGCTGATAATTCTCTCATGTTTTGAAATACAGTACTGGAAAACTAAAAAATTGCTATTTTGTTTGTTATTAAAAATTTAACATTTTTTGTTTCTTAATTTTTTTTTAAAGTTAGCTGTTTTAGGGATTATTGACATTAAAAATTTTAAATAGCAGAAATTTTGTAAGTATAGAAAAGAACGTTCTGGTGTTTTGTACATAGGTGAAAGGTTACGTAATACATGTGTAGTACACCAAATTTGAGGTCAATATCCTTTCTATTTCCAAAGATATTAACTGATAAAGAACAAAATGGCGGATAATTTGAAACCAAACATTTTAGGAACTATATTTTTTTTTTTTTCGTATTTTCGCCTATAACAATATTTTCTACACGCCCTAAATGAGAACCATAATTTTTAAGTTAGTTAGAAGTATGTACTTTGTTGGTTATATTTGTGTATTTGTTTGTTTCGTTTTATGAATAATGTAATTATAAATTAGTGCTTGTTATATCTTTCCCACTACTGATACCAGATTCCCTCTTGCGCACAGGTCGCGTGCCCATGTGGGTTTGTTTTTCTCTTTACTTCAATTAGGTAGTACGCAAGTTTAAATATTTCGAGAGAATAAATATGATTTGATTTGATCTATAATTTGAGGAATCGCATACTAAAGTAGCCATTACCCGGGTCGTGTTGACAGGTGCGGGTAGGCTATGTGTAGATACATATAAAAGGCAAAGCCCTCACTCACTCATCATCACTAATTCTCCCACTTCCCAAGAAACTAGAGAGATGAAATTTGGTATGTGTATACTTTGTGATGGAAATAGGAAAACTAAAGAAATTTCATTTTGATATTAAAATTTTTAGGGGTAGTTTTTGGGGTTTAAGGGTAGTTTTGTCTGATCACAGTTTCTCAAAAACCATACCACATAAGAACTAGAAATTTGGTACACATATTGCTCAAAGGCACTAGAGGCACATTAAGAACGGATTTTAAAATATTTGGTCTGTAAGGGTTGAAAAAAACCCTAAAACAATAAATATTGTTTGTTAAATATCTCAAAAACCTTACCTCCTAGGAATGTGAAATTTGGTACATGTATTTTCCACAGGGGCAAGAGGCGAACTAGGAAATGATTTTAAAATATTTGGCCTGCAAGGGTTGAAACAACCCCTAAAACAATAAATATTCTTTGTTA
>JAGFPH010000116.1:38895-54150 GCA_018207615.1 Philaenus spumarius | reverse complement strand
GTTAATACCACAATGCATCAATGATCTTTCGTGGGTATTCTCGGCATAACCTTATTTTTTTGTAAATATGAAAGTCTATGTTTTAATAAAGTTTTTGCCATAATAAAATGCAAATTATTTACTAAATCTGTAGCTGGAAAAAAAATGGTGTGTGTCTTACGCTAAGAAAGTATCTTAGTTGCCCTCAAGAAAATTACTTTCCTCCCTTAAGACACAAATAACTATTACAAAACTTAAAGTGATTATATATTGAAAAAAACTGAAATGTAAACAAATTAAAATATGTGGTAGCGTTCATTTGAATAGCTTCTTAACAGGTAAACAGTCACCAGTGTTACTAACACTTTACAGATAATTTAAATCAAGAAATAAATAAAGTAAGTTTATTCGAATTTATCTTCGATTTAGGCATAAACTGAACGAATATATTAGAAAGGTTAATTAGGTTAATTACCTTGTATTTCCGTCTGACAATCCAATGTTTTTTCTTCCTGCTTAGGATGACTAGTTTCGACGGCTAAACCGTCATCGTCGGATCCTTGTCCATCATGTTAAAAAAATGTTGTTTTATTTCCGCCGTCCTGAGGCGTTGTCATCACTGGCATTTAACGTTTACAAAATAAATTAATACAGTTATCACAAATTACACTTTACAAACACAACGATTACACAAAATGGTTGTACAAATACAAGAATATCACGGTTTAATAATACAGTATTTTAAATTTAGCTACGTAGCAGAACACGTTGTATACCGGCCGGTTTCTGATGACTACTGAAGTATGTGTGTGGCGACCTATGGCTTGTGCGGTATGGTTCCTTCCTTTAGTTGGATGACTGTGTTAAACAATTCATTAGAACTGAAGTTTATCTTGTCATTCAATAAATTTTGGCTCTGATTTTTTGTTGCGGCGTATATCTCGAGTTAGTTAACTGAACGTTTATTTGGACATGATTTATATTTTAAACTTATTTTAATTAGTCTGCCGTGTGAAAAGCTTGAAAGTGCCCCATACATGCTTCTGTCCTCTCCATCCAGAACGAAATACCAGAAAAATTACAAATCCAACTTTGTCATTATCTACACTAATATTATAATGAGGTAAAGTTAGTTTTTGTGTTTGTTTGTTTGTATATAGAGGGTAATCTCTGGAACTACTGAACCGATTGAAAAAATAGTTTTACTAATAAAAAGCTACACCATTTCTGAGTAACATAGGCTATTCATTTCGATAAAAACCTTTTTTTTATTTCAATATTTGTAAATTTAGTCGGAAAAAATTCTTAGGTTAGGCCTAAACAGATAAATCAACACATGTATTTACATGTATTACCATAGCAACCAATTGAATAAAATAACACATAACAGCCGTTTGTTCTAATATTTCCATTAACAGCTAATTTCGAACTTTGTATGTTTAACTTTTAGGTTACGTTTTTATTAGTGCCTTGCTGGTTCTTAACTTTTATTATAACTGCAGTTATAAAATATACGAAATAATTTGATTTGAACATTTAACCTTATTTACCGCCTTAGCTTTTTGGTTATTATTAATCCTACTCCTTCATTATAAACAAAACAAAACATGATTATGTGTATAGAAGGTTCCAACGGAGTTGGCGTGCGGAGCACGCAGGGGTGTCCCTTAGTTATATATAAAATCCTATGTTCGCTTTGCACGTCCAGACCGTTTGACGGATCGGAACTAAATTTAGCAGTGATTAATTAACATAATACAGAGCAACGTAAAAAATATGTATTACTTACATTTACTGAGTTAAAATTTGGTACCTACCCTAAAACAATACACTTTCCTAATTACCACGATAATACAGAGCTGAAATTTAAAACAAATGTCTTGTGCGATACATAACGACATTATAGTCCTCGCATAAATAAATATTGAGCTTTACTTGTGAGGAAAATATCTTAATAGAATAAAACTTCAACACAATATCTCACAACTAATACGATTAGAACTCCAGCCCGCCGTTATGACAATGTCTCCATCTTTAGTGATGCACGGGCTACTATAATCAAACTACAACTTGCCTAACAGCGCGTCAACGCACAGTATTTATACAAAACTAAACTTACGTGACTTAAACCATAGATCATGAATAATAAAATTGATTATGCATGCATACGGGGGCTGTGTGCCGATCGGCAAATAGTGCATGATCGCACCGCTAGGCATGATCGAGGTAGCGCTAGGGAGAAAGCATTGGTAGCATTGGTGCTTCACACCGCTTCCGTCGTTTCCCCAATAGATAGCGCCACTATCGTCAAATTTTCAGTGGCTTGAAATATTGCATTGGATTGGAGTTCTATTAGGTTATCCAAATACAATGCTTAAACTTAAATCTACGTTACAAATTGACAAATATAGAATCATTTTATTATTATTCTCAACAAACTGTTTTTGTAGGTTAGATAATAGCTAACACAAAGAAAGAAAATGCTTACTATATCATAATTAAAACACCTATCACTATTCAAATTATACTAACTTTTCTTTTTGTTAGGCCTATTTGACCAATTTGAAACACTACTATACCGTATCACATTATGGTAATATTAAAACTTTAAAATTGCCTCTCATCAATATGAAAATACAAAATATCTCTAATAATCAATCATCATTAGGAACATATCATAGCATACAATAATCTGTTTGCATTTGCTTCGCAGAGAGGGTTGGTGAGCGAAGCGAGCAGGCGATAGAGCCATCTAAACTCAATAGGTTTGGTAAACAATTTTAGTTCTGCTTTGAACATTCTCAGACAATTTACGACTTTCAGTTCGACCAGCTCCACATAACACATAGCATCGTAGCCACAGTACATTGTCATCGATATAGAAAACTACTTGTCATATTTGTTATTATCGATGTGACACGTTGTCTATATCGGTTTACATTGTTAACATAGGCCTACTTTTACGATTCTCAGAAGCGATTGATTTTCTTTTACCTCGAGTGGAAGATGTAACTTTGATAATAATCCCTCCTTCCTTCCATTTAGCAGAGATTTCAAGAATACTTAAATAGGGCTTATTGGTAGAATATTTCAATGAAATTGAGTAAATTTGTAACCAACTTTTGTCCACAATCCGCTTAACGTTTGCGTAACATTTTTTTAAAATAGGGTTTTAACCTTTAAAGCTCTAAGCTAAAATATGGGTACCGCTCATTTACAATAAAATATATATATTCTCAATGTTCTTTTTAAATTTAGATTCTCAGTGTTAAGTAGTACATATAAAAAATACCCAACTACTTTTAATTTAAAAAAAAATATTTTTTACAATTTAAAAAAGTCAAACCAAATTTTGCAGAATTTACAATTAACCTTTTCAAAAACTAAATACATAACAACAATACTTTTTGTAGTCAAAAAATAAAATAATTACTAAAATCTTACATATAAAAAGAAAACAAAATCAATAATAATAAACATATTTTACAAAGAGATTGAATACAACAATACAATTTAAGTAGGCGACAGAAAACGAAAAACATAAACATTTAATGTAGTAATTCTTGTTGTCTAAAAATAAAAATTGACTAAAATTATTGTTGTTTCATCAATATTACACATAAAAAGTCACACTCATATTTACTTTTTAGTAAAAAAAAACTCACTTTGATCCTAACCTTACATAAAAATTTGCTTTAGTATGGTACACTTCGAAACAGTCATAAGGGTGAAGGCACACAAGTTTTACAAAAGTAAATATTTTATTTTCTTATTAATTTTTTGGCACATACATAACATCTCGCGGCTTACTTCTTTCTTTGAATAAAATGCTTTTTCTCGTCTAGGCGATGCTCTGTACGTTCCTGTGACTGGCATCCTCGTTTTCTTGCCGATGGTTCAGCTACCTTCTCTGCAACTAAGTCTAGAGACAAGAGAGTACCAGAAGTCTGCATGGCTTAGAGGTTTTTGGAAATACTTCGCTTGTGTAGCTTTATACAATAAATAAGCATTTATTATAGCCACTTCTAAAAGCAAAAAAAAAAAAAACATTTTTCTGTACCACTTCTTTCATCTTCACATAAACTGGTAAGAAGATATAAAGTGATTACTCCGATCCACTGCTCCCATGTGTTTAGTATAATCTAAAACTACATTTGGTTTGGAAACCATTTGCTGATTTGGCCACTTACTAGCAACATTTGCCATTTCTAATTTGCTACCTTTGTTGTTGGTACTAAGCATCGTTATAGCTCTCTTATCCTTCCATGAAACAACCAGTGTGTTGCCCTTTCTACGAGAAAAAATTTCCACTTTTTTCATTGTTTTCTGTAACATTTTTAGGCCTGCAGGTAAACCAGTTATGTTCGTCATAACCGTCCCAGTTATAAAACAATTCATTTTCAACAACTCTGTAGTTGGTTCAGAGTGTAGTATGTAGCTGTATAAACATGGAGTCCACTTGTTGATCTGTTCGGATCCTTCAATACAACAGACTCAGTCAAAGCTTTACTATTTGAGTAGTTTTAGGAGAGTTGAGTTTGGAGTTAACTCCTGTTTACCAAACTATGGAATAAAATCATAGATATATACATTATCACAGTTTGATAAAACAAACACCCCTTTTCAAAACTTTGTTGGTTTATTTTTATTGTATATACTAAAGCTAACTTTTCCTTTGAACGATATTGTGCTGCGCAATAAAATTTCCTGTTGTGAAAAATAGTTTACACATTTCTCGCATATGCTCCACAATTGGCACTATCAGAAAACCTTTAGCTTAGGACTTTGTCCCTCAATATGGTTGAAATGTAAGTTATAAAATATGTCTATAAAATGGTCTTTAGTAACAACATCACGGTAGGAAGGTATTCTCTTTTCCCATTGAGTAGCAAAATATAACTCAATGTCAGAGAGCGGCATAAGTCCCATATTAATTACTGTACCTAAAAACGTCATTAGGTTAGTAGGTAAGGTCAAACTATTTCTTTACTCTTGCATGTGGTGAGTTGGTTTCACTTTTTCTTTTATTCGTAGGCCTATATACATTGGTTTCATCACATATATGAGTCAATAGGCTATCATTGAAAAACAAAAGGAAATATAATCTATTGGTTTATTTTCACAATCAAAAGTAATGGGTAACCAAGGTCCATGATTCACATTGCAGATTGGTATTGAATGGCTAGGTCCTGGGTCGTTGTTCGTAACATCATACCATTGATCTCTAGGCTTAATATTTGGTGCTGTTGTAGGCCTAAGACAAACATCCTGTTCATCACCACTTATAACTTCACTTTTACTGTCGCTAACATTGTTTAGAATTATAATTTCAGTCTCCTCTAATTCTAGGTTATTTACATCAATGGCACTTGAAAACGAAGTATTTAGCATTTCGGTTATAAAAGAATCAAAATTTCATCAGAATTTGCCAAAATTGTTATAAAAAATAAATATAAAACAAGTACACTTATATATACAATAAAAAAGAACTAAAACAAGAACTTATACAAAACTAAAACTACGGAATAAATATCAGTAAACGCACAGTACAAAATATATACAAGAAACAGCTGAGTGAAACAGTTTAAGGGGTAAGCCGCGCTGAGAACACATGCGATAGTAGATTAATTTGCTTTGGCGACAGAACACAGAGCGATAAGAAGTCACAGATTCTGCTTATATTTTTTAATTTGTCTAAACATACTCAAAGAACATCAGTCTGTACTCTGTTGGAAGTTTCGTAAACTATGGAATCATCTAATCATGTGTTTGTGTTTTTGTGTCTACAGGCGCTAACCGCGTTTAGATAACGGGTAGTGCCGCGTTTAAAGGCGCAAGGGTTAACATATATTATGTTAATTATTTTTCTCACAAAAGTTAACAAACGCTGATTTATTAAGAAAAAGAAGCAATAAACTACCCACTTTTGCAACTATCGTTTACTACTAAATGATTTCGACATACTTTAGTTGCGCAAATTTTACTAATGACTTAAACAATTTTAGCAGCTTTTTACAATACTAGGCAGATTTCGAAGAAAGGATCTGAGCAGTCGAACTGGAGCATTATAAAGTCTAAATAGTCATTAAACCCCAAAACTATCTTCAACTTAAAAGGTACAAATATTTTTACTTACCTCTCAATATGACAAAAGTATACAGCCACACTCAGCTAATATTTCTGTTGTACAAAACAAATTATTAATGTTAGAAACGTATATGTTAATTAAATGGTAACATACTGTGATTAGAGACTGCAAGTTAGAATTTCAAAATATTTCTTTTTTATTGCTTTCATTTAAATTCATAAGTTAGCAACCTAACCTTCAAATAAGTTGGAGTATGAATGTAGGCCTATACTTTCACCCTTAATATACCTGAAACTGATTTTGATTGTTTGTTTTTGATCGTTCCTGCTTAAAAAAATTATAATTTAATTCTAACAAATAAACATAATATACTTACAAACTAAACAAAAATGTAAAGAAACAAACACAAATGTTTTGTAAATTCTACAATTTTATTTTTGAATCTTGCCGACCATGGTTTTGCCAGTGACGGCATTTACGAGGCACCTTAGGCCTATGCAGAGTAAAGAATATTAGAAAAACAAGCTTGTTTAAACATAGAACAGTTACTCACAACAAAGAAAAAGAAAAGGGAGTGGAAGGGGGTACTTATGGTCATAAAGTTGGCAATTGGTTTAATAGAGGCGAGTTTGTAAAAATTCTACCTGATCGTTAAATACAAGGCTAACATCTTTACAAAATAATCTCTTAATTTCTAAAATTTCCAAGGAATTTAATTTCATACTTTTATCATTGACATGGAGAATTTTACAGTTAATATTATTGAAAAAATCTGACACTAAATGATGTTTTAAATGGTTAGAGAAACTAGAGTCATTATGACCCAACCGACAACTTCTTTCATGTTCACTTAACCTACATTGAAAACTACGGCTGTTTGGCCTACATAATCTGCATTATAGATGATACAAGTTAGTTTATAAACACCACATTTTTCATGTTATCTATTTCGTCCTCCCAATAAACATCATTAAGACCACATTCATTAAGATTTCCCCAATTGTTAAGATTTAAATTGCTTTTACAATAAAAATCTGGTTTACGGCGATTTTTCTTTTCCAAAAGATTGCCAACAGCATAGCTGACCTTACCACTGTAGTTGATTCTACGACATTTTGGTATGGTGTTAATCGAATCTGTTGGGAATATAAGAGATTTAGCCTGGAGATTTAATTTAGAAAACATTTTAAAAACTAACTATTTTTTTAAAAAGAATTACAAACATTTAACGATATATTATGTTCATCATAGAAATATACCATATGCAGTCACTTAGACGTATCATATACATAGTTGCAAGATACAACACCTGAATACAACAGCAAAACGTAAAAGTCAAGATATAACAGTGAAATAAGAATGTACATTTTTATGTTCGACTAAAATATTAAATAGCAAATTAATTTTTTTATAGGCGAATAACTTAGGTGGTTATCATCGCCTGAATTGAAGAACGTTTGTCTGTTTGAACATGATTTAATACTTTCTGGCATACAATTAAAATATTTATTAGCTAGATGTGCACACAAAATTTTATACAAATAGTGAAATTTGGTTTAGGTGCAAAAACGTTTGATTTATTCTGCAATGACAAAACTATTGGCAGTAGTATGCCATCTCTATCCCAGCTTCTGTCAAAAAAGATTCTCAATACTTTATAGATAATGGTTTTAAAAGTTAATATATTAAGTTTAAAAAAAAACATATATAACTGTCGTAGGTTTGCGCCCATTATTTCCACAAGCTGACGCATAAAACAGAGAGATGTATAAAGTACTGGTTGCGCACTTGAGTCAGCAAAATCCAACCAAGAACGTATAAGTAGGAAAGGTGTTTTTGAAAAAAGTATAAAATTACTTCATATACGAAAAATATTGCATCCGTTTGAAATTATTACATTACCTTTATGATATAGTAAGTCAAGGAATTAAATTGAAGTTTGCCTTTAAGAAGTAAAAGTTAATAGCGTTTTATTAGAAATTACGTGTAGTAAATAACAGTTGTTGGTTAAGGGTATTTTATACCTTGCGTAAAACCGCAAAAATATGCACTTCATATTACCGTGTTTCTGACGCCGTTTTTCAACCTAAAAAGTTGTGAAACATCTTAAATTGTTCTTAAAGGCTTTGTGCTTTTGTCTTATATCTCATAATTGAAAGAAATAGTCGGCAACTCCTTTTAATCAACAGTTTAAATGAGTAAAAATCGATCATTTTTAATGCATTTTTTTGGAGTTTTAAGAAATAATTTCCATATTTTAAGCTAACACGTAAAAAATATAAAGCCTTCTTTATAACTTAAAGTAGTTTCCCAGATTATGAATTTGTAAATAGAATCCGAAACACGGTATTACGAATGCATGTTTCAACGATTTTGCGGCTTGAGTCAGGCCTTTTGCATTGAAATCATACTGTACACTCGGGAGTTTTCTTCAAGGTAAATAAGAGCCTTAATTACGATAGATAAAGTAGCTTCGGTTATATTCAGAGAGTTAAATGTACAAACTTGGTTAATAAAAGGGAGAGGTTTTCAAAGACACTTATAGTCAGGTTAATATATTATATAATGAACTTACTTGTTTGATGTGCACATTGATTCCTTTGAACTAGTAGATGGATGGAGTACACTGCTGTGACGTCAACCTACTGGCCTAAATTACGCGACCTGCAACCAAAAGCGATACATGCATTGATCAATTTCTCTTTTAGTATACACCTGTTAAACATATACAGAGTGTTCATAAAGTTCCTCTATCCCCCTTTATTATTTTTGTTATTGAAAATAAGTTAACAAAACTTTGTATATATTTTGTGTTGCATAACAGGAAACATTTTGTGACATATCAGAACTTATAAGATTGGGGGGGGGGGGGCTTGAAAAGGGGGGTTAAAAATTTCAAATATAAATGTAGGTCACGTAAAACACCATTCAAAAGTTTATTAAAAGTGAAACAGAGTGGCGCAAACAAGAGCTTATTATCTCTCTTCGTTTCAAAGTAGGCTAATGGACATTTTTTTTGGACAATCAAAGTTCTGGAAAATGATATTGCGATCATAGCATCAAAGCAGGTTGTTAATTTGTTAATATTATGAATAAGTATATTGTATGTTATTTTCAAAAACTTTGATTGCCCATTACTTTGAAACGAAACAAGATATTAATCTCTAGTTTGCGCCATTGTGTTTCTCTTTTAATAAGCTTTTCAAAGGTGTATTACATGACCTACCTTCTTTACGTTTCAAATTTTTAACCCCCTTGCCTCCCTAAGCCCCCCAAAATCATAGAGGGTCCGATATATCAAAAGAATTGTCCTGTTATGCAACACAAGATGTATAAAAAGTTTTGTTAACTTATTTTCAGTAACAAAAATAGGGGGGGGGGGGGTTCTCATTTCTAAAATCTTTTTAACTCCTATTTTTTTTTAAATTTTCTCTTCTACTTTTTTAAATCTTTGATTTTTAAATCTTTCTTTATCTCAAACTTTCCTTGGTCCTCATTTACCACGAAAGAAACTCTCATAACAAGTATAAGAATCTTATTTTTAAGGGTGGTTATCGCATTTCACCACTTTCAGTAATTGAAATGTAAATGGTTTTCCTGCCCTATCTATGTATTTATAATTAGAGAGTAATATGTTCCAAGTTTCTATTAGTTAAATTTTTTAACCCTTTATACCGTAGTATCAGAAGATAAATGGGTTTAATTTTTCTACGTAACATTTGTGACATAAATGTACCACAATTTCAGCTGTCTAACTTCAAGGGAAGTAAAATAATTAATATTTATTGTTTTCACCCCAAGTTTTAACCTTTTAAAGCAAATTACCAAAATAAGAGCTCTATATTTTTTCAACGTATCACATAAGAAGCAACTGTGCATAATTTTGACTCTTGTTTGTCAAGTTAATTAAAGGTGTAGTTTTTAGGATAGTTTCCCATTTTAATCCTCAATCGTAAATAATCGAATTAATCATGACGGAGTTAACTCCCTCTTGTACTAGTCAATCTATGTACACAATTTAGTTCCAATACGTCAGACGGTCTAGGTATACATAGAAAACACACATACAAATTAGATTATACATACCCACATACGTTTTCTTTATATATACCTAGATAATAAATTATTGATATAATAAAAACTTGAACACAAAATCTTACAACTAATATGTTTATTAACACAAACGCGTTTCAACGACAAAGTCGCCATCTTCAGTGATGCACGAGCTACAATAATCAAACTATAACTATAATAGTTGTATATTATAACTATAATCATAGTTTGATTACTGTAGCTTTTAATAATTTCTTCTGTACTATAGTTGTTGTTTCCGTATTTTTATTGACAATACAAAGAAATCGTGTTTTGTGTTTGTAGCCGGTAACTCGGTTATCTTTTGAGCTACGGGAAAATTGAAAACCCCATTTAGTTTTTTATAAAAATATAAAAATTTTTGGTTATCTAAAATATTTTGTAAAGTTAGCTGTTTTCGATATATTTTACATAACAAATTTTAAACGGCTACCATTTTGAAAATATGTAAAAATAATTTTGGTTTATTGTACTTGGATAAAATATGTCACAGCAAAATATGTATCCAAAGTTTGCGTTCAACATATTTAATACAGCCAACGATATTAAAAATAAAAAATGATGGATAGCTGGAAAACGAAGCATTTCCGAACCTATGTTTATATGCACTTTTTTCTTTATTTTCACTAGTAGAACACGTCTTTAGAGTTTATCAGTTTCTTCCTGAATCACCCTGTTTAAAACAATGTGTCTTTTTTTTAATCAATTTTTTAAAATGACAAATTTCCATAAATACCTTAATTCCTTGTATTGCTCGCAGTTTTTTTTTTTATCACTTTCTATACGGTGACGTACGTTTCGCCTATTTTTTCAGGCATTTTCAAACCGTTTATAAACACATTTTTAAAATGATTTGCATTATCAATATTCCTTGCGAGCCGTACAAGGAATTAAGGTAAATATATCCAGTCCAGTAAGGCAAAAAATAAATCATGACAAATTTCATTTAAAGTTTCTCTAAAATACGGTGAACAACAAATATTATAATGTGCACCGCATTGGTTTTAGATTGATCCGCTGATCCGGACTTTCTTTCAGTTCTTGAACTTTGAACGGAGCGTTTTTAACGTTACGGCTTATTTGTGTTTCTATAAAGACCTCTTATATAGGGTGTAAAAAACCGTTTAAGAACTTTGGGATATGATTTCTACAAAAAGGAAGAAAAAAGTACATATAGGCCAAACATAGGCCTGAAAACTCTTAGTTTTCCATATATCCGCCATTTTGATTTTGTACAAAATAATTCACATATAGAGAACGATTTGATTGATTGAGTTCAAACTTGGTATGCAGTTTAACCTAACAATTATATATCTAAAAAAAAAAAAATAAAAAAAAATAAGCGATTAAATCCAGTCATGCGTTTCAAAATGACGGTTGTTAGAAAACTTCAAACGTAAATTACTAAAAATCCGTACATTTTAACAAAAAATGTCAAGACACCTTTTTTGTAGCACGTTTAATTCCCTATTGGATAGTGAACTGTCAAAACAATCGGATGAAGAAAAATAGTTAAGTTATGTGTAATAATTGGTTTGTTCAACCCGGCATCCTCTATAAACACACTAAATACTTATTGTATGTACATTTGCTGTAATTTTATTTAACTTAGCTATTATCCTTCATCCGACTGTTTTACGTTAAGTCATCCGATAGGGGAATCATAAGGGCTACAAAAAAGGTGTCTTGAAATTTTTTGTTAAAATGTACAGTTTTTGAGTAATTTAGGTTTGAAACTTTCAAACAGCCACCATTTTGAAACTCATGATTGGATTTAATCGTTTATTTTTTTTGAGATATATAATTGTTAGGTTAAACTTCATGCCAAGTTTGAATTCAATCAGTCATACCGTTCTCTAGATATGAATTATTTTGTTCAAAAAACAAAATGGGGATATTTGAAAAAAATAGTTTTCGGGCTATGTTTATACGCAAGGTTGTTAGAGAACAAGGTTGACGCATTAGACCGTTTTCGTGTTTCAAGCCAGCCAAGTGCGGTGACGTCACGCAGTGACCGGCACTCCGATAAGTCGCACTAGCTCAAGCAATGCTTGGCATCTGTTCACACAGTACACATTGTATAATGTTTGTTGATGTGCATATTTGTTGTTGTAATAATGTTGACAGTGCATATCTGTGTTTGTAATATAGACAGGGAATATTTAGTTTGTATTATTATTTTGTCAATTTGCCTTTAATTTGTAAGTGATTACACTTCTCGAATATGGAATGAATACAGTATGAAAACTTCAGCTAAAATGAGACTTAATAACAGTGCTCAATAAACAAATTATCTATTATTTTTTATATAGGCCTAGCTAAAATACAAATTACCTCTTATATAACGTAATTAAAGACCCTAAAAGAATTATACTGCAACTTTACATTTACTTTACGCATGATGCCTGTCGACAAATTGAAGGGTCCCAATGGATTTTAAAAAGCAATAACAGGCTCAATAAAAGCTACACATCATTAAATTTTCTTCGGTCTATGGTTACCAAATTGATAAAACACTTCATATAAACCTAAATAACTAGCGTATACAATATTATAAAATGTTCTTTCCATTTTGTAAAAGTATTTTTAATTATATACATGAATAACAATAATGTTATTATTATTTTTGCTACAGAATCACTAATTATAACTGTGCAATTATTCACTGTACATGGACATGGATTTTATTAAAATGCTTTATAACATTTCGACTTAAAAAAGCTATTACCTAAAATTAAAATGTAAAAAATATATGAGTTATGTAGCAATTTTTTTCATTTTGTTTAACCGCTTTCTAACTTCAGAATTATCGATGCTCTGTCTTTTCTTGATTTTTTTCATACACAGTTTGGGGTTTAAGTCCTTTATTCTTATTATTGTTCTCATTTTAATGTATGATGTAATAACCTCCAATGGGAAGTCGTTACACTTTTGTGACACTGCCATTGCTAAGTCTTTCACTACATTTTGTCCATTCTTGAGTAAATTATCTCCATGGAATACTTTGAATTCCTTCTCACAAACTTGACTTATTCATATCCATTGCTCTGACGGCTCCACCAGTCCACCCTGTGTAAAGAACAGGAATTGTAAGTCATTTAAATAGGTAATGTTTGTGTGTTTACTAACACGCCGTTTTTACACCTGCAACACGTTACGGTGCTACAATGGGGTTGCAAATTATATCGTCTTTAAAAGGTTATAATAATATAAAAAATTTGTGAGTTTAAACTTTTTGTTCTATTTAAAATCGCACATTCCCTACTAATATCTATATAAATAAAATTAGAGTTTTGTCTGTACATTGCTTAGAATCATAAATGATTTGGTTATTGTTTCGTTTCATACAATAGGAAAGCCGAAGCGCGTCTTATCTCAATTTCTGCCTGTCAGTATCTCAATTTCTGTCTGTCTGTATGTCTTGTGACGCTCAAGATGGTATTTTACGTTGTCTTCTTCGGAAAAACGAGAAAACAGATTATGATGAAACTATTATTATTATTTTTTTGTATTCTCTAAAAGCTAGATAATGTTTTTATCTACTTGAAACTGGTGTTATGTCCTTTGGAAATAAAATAACGAACACTCAAAAACCCAGTTTTGTGCTATATTAGACACAATTTGTTGCAAGATGTCTTACATAACTTTTTTACATAACCATTATTGGTTCCATGCTTAGCTAGTGTGCACGTGTGTGTTTGAGCTCCGTCCTTAGTAGTGTTTTTAGTGGGTTTTTAAATGGGGCTTCAAGCTGTAATTTTTATCATTGCTTGAGTTAACATTTCTTTAAACAGTGACATTTGTTTTCAGTCATTGTAATCATTGATAAGGATTTTATTGCACTTTTGATCATTTTGGTACGAGTTTATTCAGGATAGATGCCTTTACGTCATTCTAAAAAAAAAAAAAAAAAAAAAAAAACAGGTCAGGTAAGCCTAGAGATAATGTCTGTCAACTTACTCGAACTTTGTCCGACCCTGGTTCGCCTACAAAGCCTTTTGCTATGACGTCATTATCAGCTGATCTTTTGGAAGCTATCGAAGGTTCGATCATTAAATGTTTATCTGATGAGGCAATAACAAACAAACTGATTGATAGTATGGCGGATAGGGTTTCTCAGGCCGTTATACACAATTTAACCGTATCTCTTGAAAATGCAGTCAAGCAGATCAATGACCTGAAAGACGAGGTAAATATTTTTAAACTACGTCTAAGTAAACAAGAAGAGGATTGTATAAACAAAATCGATAATTTAGAACAATATCAGCGCAGAAACAATCTACGTGTATTTGGTATATCTGAAAAATCAGGGGAAGATACTGACATTAGTGTTGTTAAGTTATTTAAAGAAAAACTTGGTGTGGACATTAATTTAAATCAAATTGACCGTTCTCACCGGGTTGGCCGTAGAGACACAGTAAATCCGGACGGTACTGCAAGAACACGCGCAATTATAGTCAAGTTTGTTAGTTACAGAGATCGGAGGAGCGTGTTCATAAACAAAAAACAATTAAAGGGGACTGGAATTACCATTAGAGAAGATTTGACGCATCATAGAATGACTGTATATCAGAAGGCCGTGTTAAAGTTCGGAATTAAAAGTGTTTGGACATCGGATGGGCGAATATGTTGGGTTGACAATGATAGGAAATGGGGATTTGCCACTACTTTGTCCGAACTTGATTAATTTAACCATTGTCAAAATTAATCGATATAATTTTTGTTCGTTTAATTAGTTTATAAGTCGTATGTACTATATGTAAGTTTATATAAAACATGTATAATTCTGTAATCATTTTCGCAAGTATGATGAGATCTCTGTGATGCGAGTGCATGTATGTATGGGTGAGGGTGAGGGGGGTGGGTGTTTGTGGGCGGGTGGGGTAGGGGCTGCGTGTGCGTTGGTGTGCATGTGTGTGCGCGCACGATTTATTTGTAAGTTTGGGTGATTGTAAGTATGAGTGAATGTTGCAAGGAGAAACTGTTTGAGAGGGTGCATGTGGTATTTGAAAGAGTGGTGTATGGGAGGAATTGTTTGTGAAGGTGCATGTGGTATTTGAAAGAGTGGTGTATGGGAGGAATTGTTTGTGAAGGTG
>JAGFPH010000116.1:1124-12455 GCA_018207615.1 Philaenus spumarius | reverse complement strand
TACTGTTTTGTGAAGTATATAAGTTTACCATCCGTCAGCAACCTTGTGTGAGATACATGGTGTTATAGTGTCGTTGGGATATAGTATAAATTGTATTATAGCAACCCAAACATTACCGATCGTCCCCGAATCCGACCGAAGGTCACTTAGAAGAAATTATTAGTTTTAAATTGTTATAGTACCCTTGTAATATAGTAAAAATTGCATTATATAAACCCGAACACTACCGATCGCCCCCGAGTAAATCCGAATCGGACTTCAGACTTGCAAACCGTAATTAACCGAACGTAAGGCTCTACCGCAACCCCCGAAATTCGTACTCGGGCGAAATAAAGCTTAGGCTGACCATAGGCGTTGCCGCACCCCCTTGTAATATATTTCTACCGGTCTTACCCGAACCAAAACGACGGACTTGACCGAGCTTAGGCTTCGCTGTACCCCGAATTATTTTTATAAAATGTGTTATATTGTACGGAAAACCGAGCTAACCCGAACGTAAGGTTCTGCCCGAGTTCAATCGAAGGGCACCTAGCCGAAATAAAACTTTGGCTAAAATTAGGCTCTCCCACAACCCCCCGAAATTCGTACTTAGACGAAATAAAGCTTAGGCTAACCGTAGGCGCCCCCGCACCCCGTGCGTATGATTTACACTATTTCTACCGGTCTTACCACGAACCAAAACGCTGGACTTGACCGAGCTTAGGCTTCGCTGTACCCCCGAATTATTTTTTGAATGTGTTTTAATGTATGGAAAACCGAGATAACCCGAACTTAAGGTTCTGTCCAAGTTCAACCGAGGGGCACTTAGCCGAAATACAATTTTGGCCAAAATTAGGCTCTGCCGCATCCTTGCAAACCTCACTTAGGCTAACCATAGGCACTCCCGCACCCCGTGCGTATGATATACACTGTTTCTAACAGTCTTACCCGAACCAAAACGCCGGACTTGACCGAACTTAGGCTTCGCTGTACCCCCGAATTATTTTTATAAAATGTGTTATATTGTACGGAAAACCAAGCTACCCCAAACGTAAGGCTCAGCCCGAGTCCAATCCGAACTTAGTAAAAATTAAAATTTAGGCTAACATTATGCTCGGCCGTAACCCATGCGTATGATATACGTAACTACATAACCGACCAAAATGTAACGTAATGTTTCTAAAAAGTAAAACAAGTTGTATTCGGTCTAACTCAACCCCGGGGGTCACCCCTCCCCCAAATTTTGCAACAAAATTTCGAAAAAACGGAAATGTTAATGTTTTTAACGGAGGCTTAAGTGCAAACGAATTCTAAAATATATTTCGTACACGCAGGCAGCTATTCAGCACCGTCGTGATTAGAGCTATTTCCCCGCAACGGAATTTCTCCGCAATGGTTATTAATATAAAATTCGCTCAACTCAACGTAAGGCTCTGCCACATCCCATGCGTATGATATAACTGTTTCTACCGGTCTTTTTTCGAACATAAGGCTTTGCCGCAACTCTTACAAACCGTAACTAACCGAAATAAAACTTTAGGTAACCTAATCTTAGGCTCTGCCGCACCCTTGTGTATGATATACTTAATTACATAACCAAACTTAACCGAAGCCGCCTGTATTACTTAACGTTAAAACTTTCTCTAAGCCACCTTTAAAATTTCTTTCAATATAAATTCTCCGTATGTTTGTTGGTAGACACGGGAGCTTAGTAACAATCACGGTTTTAGCTTTAACATTAAAATTATCAATAATTACTCTATGTTGTGTACCGTTTAATCGATTCAGCCTTTCCACTATGGATGCTTTTTTGTCCGAATAGGTAGCGTAATGGTTTATTTTGTATTTTCGCATTAACTTTTGTACGTGTGCGTTGAAAAATTCTTTACCTTGATCGGTCTGGAAATGTTTCATCTTATGATTTTCAAATATCGGTTCCAACGCAGCGGCTACTTCTGTCCCCGATTTCGACTTTATAGGCACGGCAAAAGCAAATTTGGAAAGGCAATTTATCACGGTCATTATGTACTTGTATCCCTTATTGTCTTTAGCGTACGGTATCATCTCGACCAAATCCGCTTGGAATAAATCCGTTAAACCCTTCAAAGTCACACGCCTAGTTTTGAAATTTCTTCTCGCAGGCTTATGAAGCTCCG
Organism: Philaenus spumarius; assembly: GCA_018207615.1. NCBI lineage: Eukaryota > Metazoa > Arthropoda > Insecta > Hemiptera > Aphrophoridae > Philaenus > Philaenus spumarius. The sequence goes on along the minus strand of JAGFPH010000116.1, from coordinate 10,320 downwards.
CAGCAATAGCACGTCTCACGTCCATCGTTCGACTGAAGGGATTATCAAATTTGTCAGGGTATGTAAACCCCCGAAGGGGTGAAGCAGGCCCCCACCCGTTACAAAATAAATTTTGGCATCTCCGTTACAACACATTCAGCCTTACAGGTTTTTACACCGCTCCAGAGGGCCATTCAGTCTTACGAGTTTTTTACACACACACACACACACACATACTAACACAGAGTTCAACATATCTCTCTTTCTTGGCGCGGGATTTTAATGTAGCCATACGGCAGCGAATCGTATTCACCATCTCTCTTTCTCTTTGCACCAGTGATTTTAAACATTTTACTTTCGCTCACGGTTATGACCTCACGATCCTTTGTTCTTTTTATACGAGTGTCTGTAACAGCGAGCGGTTCGTCCTCTCTATCTAGTACCATCCGTTTCATTGATTCAAAATTCACCACACCCGAAGTGCGAAGGTTCAGTGATAGGCCTTTTACTTTACAAACATTCACAGGGTCATTGGATTTAGTAGATAGAACTTTGTAACTGTAGGTTTTTGGACCGCCTGATACAAATTCTGTAATGAACGATCCCGCCCCGTAGTCGGCCAGTTCGTCAGTCATTTGTCCGAGATAATCTTCAGTCTCTACTTTGTGTAATCCTTCTCTGTGCAGGTAAATAACAGAATCAGTATCATAGTAGGCCACCTGAGTATCTAAGGCGTTCAGGTAGTCGTACAATTTAAGTCTTGCATGAGTAGTAGTGAACGCAGCGAGTACCACGTTCACAGTAGGGAGTACTTCGTAGGAGTCCTCAACATATTGCCAGTTTACTACAACTACATCTTCGTTCACTTCTTGGATATGGTTTACGTCTACGGACGGGCTGACTAGCATTTTAAACAATTCCGAAGGCTGTCTTACTATGGATGTTTTTGTTTGATTTTCCCTCTGACCGAATTTACCCCAGAATGAATTTAACATTAATTTTGCAAGTGACCTAAGCCCCTCATTTTTACAAATTTTATTGGGATCGAGTTTAATATTTTCGTTTATAAAATAATCTTCTATATACTTTGCCCTGTCTTCTTCAGATTGACACCACCCTGGATACCCTGAGGCCTCCTGTTTGATTTTTAAAAATTTATTTATAAACCCTGTGAAAAGACCGTCCCCGTTGTCAAACGACGCCATTTTATATTCCCATAGCTCGTACATCTCAATAATAACGTAACCCTTGTCCACAGCTTCTCGTATTTCGTCCATAGTCCAAGTACCTGTCAATACTCGTTCGTCAATGTTATGTGTACACTCCCCTAGTAAATTTTTTCCGCAAGTTCGACACAGAACAAACATCAGTTTTTGATTCATCTTTGCAGGAAGTACAGGATGATACAATTCACGAGGAGGGAGTATAGTGCATTTAAGAAGTCCGTCAACAGTCATACCTTGTTTCCTACACTCGCCATAGCCTATATGTATTTTTGGGTGACCTACAGGGTATTTACCGTACTTGCAAACCCAAGGATAGAGCGAACACACGTCTACGTACTGAATCGTTTCGCCTTCCTTGCATTTCGTGTACGATTTTGTATTACCCGTTCGGCCACCGAAAAATGCATCTCGAGGGTTAAGGGGTACAGTGTGCATCATGGGGTGAGAATCAAGGTAAGCCATTTCAACGTTTCGGTGTTTAAGTTTGCGAAAGTTGCATTCCCACATTTCCACGACTTCATGTCGAGCGAGTTTAGCGATTTTGGCTCTTGTTCTCGCTAATCGCGCATTGTGCGTGTCGGACGGATCGTCTTTAAGAGGTTCATTGCGGCTGTGCGGAAAACATTTAGGGCATCCGTGCCAGTAGCAGCCGTGGAATTCGAAAACTTTTCCGTCGCACACTCCGTCCACTTTCACCCCATCGACGACAACTTCACGACCTCTACCAGCGTGATCCATACGAATCCCTCTCTGATCTTCCTCCCAAGTCAACCATTGTAAAGCGATTTTAGACTGGAGGTCGACAGATCGGTATCCATTTTTAGGAACAATTCCTATCGTGTTTGGTTTTAGGAAATTACGCCTGAACGCGAGGTTGCATGCACTTGCTATTGTCACGGCTTCTAGAAAAGGGTCAACGTTACACTCTTTGAGAAATGAGGCTCTGAATTTAATACACGCTTGAGCCAAAATGTCTACGTCCGAAAGGCAGTACTCAAAGATTTCCTTTTGAAAGTCAAACTCGTACTCGTTACGAATCTGTTCGTCATGCCATTTCGTAAAGTCTTTGTATCCTTGGTCAAACATAGAGTCGGGACAATAAAACTCTTTAGAGGGGATAGGACCTACATAATTTTCATTGGCCAATGTGTTGAACAGATGTGGAAAGTAGCCTTTCTTTTTTTCAGGAGGTAGATCGAAAGCTTTAGGAAGTTTGGATAGAGCCATGGGCATGTAGTTCATAGAATCGATAAATTTAACATTATCGATCTCCATGAGGATTACCTTTGTACCGCGTGTGATCAGTTCGGGGGTGAATTGAGTTTTTTCGAGCACGTATTTAAGGAGAAATTGAAAATCGAACGATTGTCCGTTATGTGCCAGGATACACACTTTTTTGTATGCTTTTCGCACTTCCATAACGTACGACATAAAGTCGTTGACGGGGTCATCTCTGAAAACTCGAATACGATCGAGACAATTTTGACACGAATCGCCGTTTATACATTTCCAGCAGAACTGTTGGGATATGCACAAATTTACTCGATGAACGTTGGCTGAGTCAAGTACCTCGTCTTGACGTGTCTCTAGATCAAAGAAAATGAAAAGAAACCCCTCGGACATAGGTTTCCTATAATCGACTTTCATGTAGCACCTGTGATTCGGTTCCATGAATTCATTGCACACTTTACAATAAGTTTCACCGCACACATGTTTTGAATTTCGCTGTTGCTGAATTATCATTTTCTCGCAACTGGGGCACTTTTTGACCGATTTACATATATTTTTTAAATGTGCTGTGAAACAGTCTCTGTTCATAAACTTTCTGTTACAATCTCCGCAATAGATCCCATCGTTTTCCAACAAACACGGCGGGGAACGTTTGCAAGAGTAACAGGTGGAGGAACATCTGTGCTCGTAACGATGATCGAAAGGAATGTGACACGCTTCACAGTAAAATTTGCAAGCAAAAGCGGCGGTCAAACTAGTAATTACGTTGAAATGACCTTTGTGAAAAATTAAATTTAGTCTGTAGCGAGGATTTTGCACCTCGCCTTCGAAATAAATATCACGGCCTTTATTCCCGTAACTGTACACCGTAATTTTGTGTAGAGGCAAATGATTTTGAAACTGATGCAACTCTCGTACCCCTGCACCTTCGTCTGTGAATTGAACTCTTGCATCGAGCATAAGTTGTCGGGCTCTAAGAGTCTGTCTGTTACATCTATTCATACGTATAAGTTTATAGTCCTTGTCTTTCTCCGCATGAGCTATAGCAACTACGAGTGAGCACGATAAACACAAAGAGTCTGTATTTTTTATAACTACAATACCTTTTCTCGCACTACATTCTTCATCGAAATTATTATACAATCCGGGTCTAACTTTACCTCGACCCATCGGTACTTTTACTTTTGTACATTCTACTTTAAATGTATCGCAAGAAGTACAAGCCGCGGAGTTACTCTGTATAAAACCCCCGAAAATGTTCCACAGGATATCCGCAGACACTTCTAAAGCCCGTCTGAAAGCTAAAAATCCCGGTTCCTTATTTTTAAAATTGAGGCTCCGAAAAGTAAACCCTAAATAGTCTTCGTCAGTCGTATCCTTTGTCATAATCTCTACAAGTTCGTTCAAACCCTGTCTAATCCAATGCATTTCTTCAACACCTTCGGGTGGTGAATTAAATTTGAAAACAACTTTTGTACCGTAGAGTCGGAACTTTACAACATAAGTTTCCAAACTAGATAAAACGTAAGCGGCTGACATTTTACTAACTATATCAATTACAAGAAAGAGAGATTACAAATATAGATTAAAGAGAGAGATGTTACCTCGTGTGTAGTACTGCGCAGAATGAATAACGTTTTTAACAAAGACACTACATAGTAAAATGAGTGCAAGTCAAGGTCGATGCAGGGAACGCAAGTCAAATATGTTGAAAGAGACAGACACTTCTAACCGGTTGTTCTACGCGACTTTCGCACAAGTTGTAAGAGGGTCTTTGCCAGCGAAGTTGATTCACTGTCAGGCAGTATTGAACGTTTAAACTAGACTCGCTTATTGCATGGCATTTACATGCATATGAATAGGGATTGCAATCACATTGTGAGTGAATGTTTCGCACTCGACTGCGTCGGAGTCCGTTTTCCAGTGCGGCACGTAACCTCGACATTAGTATAAAAGCAGGATACATCTACCTTTCATTATCAGTCGTTTATTATCGGTTGTCAGTGTGTTTCAGTGTTAATTTTCTTAGTGAGTATGGCTGCTGCTACTAATACTATTGATTTTTTTAATACGATCGAGCCGAAAAATTTAGATTTTTTTCAATTACAAAAACTAAAAATTGGAAAAACATATTTAATTACAGACGCCGTACGTATGGGGACCAAGCATGGTCAAAGCATTCTATTAGATCTAGATCAGGACGAAAATTTGAAAAAAGTATTTTTACCGCAGCGGTACGAGATTTTGACAGATTCTCAAGTATTAGAATTAATACATAAAAAATTAATTGTCACCGAGCATGTAGGGAAAACCGTTAAACTGGAACTACAGCCGTAAATCCGGTTATCGAGGAGAACCGTATATGTTTATTCTTATATATATATTTTTTATTACAATTCAAGTAAGTATAATTTTTCAGTAAACGCTATGAATGTATCTCATTAACCAAAAACATTGTTAGACCTATGTGCTATATCAGTATGTGAACAACTGTTAATGGCTGATATTAATATAGATGATCTTCAATTACCTGTGTCTATTAAAAAACATTTAAGAAGAAATTTTAGAAACTATTCAGCAAAAGTGAGTTGCAATACTGTAGGATTTGATTATGATTGTATTGATTTTGAACATCTATTTTTCATTATCAGTTGTTTAGTTTCGGTACTGGTTTTAGTGTCAATAATCTTTTTTCAGTGTACGTTATGAATTCAGAAACATTATTTGAGCTATGTGCTCGATCAGTATGTGAACAAGTACTAATTACTAATAGTAATATAGAAGAACTTCATTTACCTGTTTCTATTCAAAAACATTTGAAAGCAAATTTTAAAAACTATTTGATGAAAGTGAAGTGTAATACTGAATTATTTGATTATTTAAATATTGATTTTGAAAACATTACTTATTCACATTTTTTTATGCTAATGAATCACCCGTTTGAAGTGCCTGCATTCGCATATGAGTACAACGATGTATTTACTCGACGCTTAACTTACAATGGTGTTGATTTGTGTAGGTACTGTTTTAGCTTATTTGTTGTGAATGATTCTGATTTCGATAGAAATAAACTAGAAATATCTACTCGTAGGGAAGTTGTAGATGGTGACATGTTACTATACACTATTTGGGATCCCGATTATTGGTGCGGTAAATGTGTAGTATCCCCTTTATTTTCAATACAGGAATTTGCCGAGTTCTTACGCTATCGTCCAACAGACACAATTACTAATTTTATTGGAAATAGTTACGATTTCTATTGTGATCGTGACTTGTGTATAAATTATTTAAAGACAAAAATTAGACAATAATTTTATTCTATCTCTCCAAATTACAGTAAAAAATGAGTAACGATTCTGAGACACCGGACTTTGAACAAAACGCACAAGATATTTCCCTTGTGGAATTCCCTCTATCCAGGCCTTCTTCAGCCGTATCTCCTTCTACGTCTTCTTCATCTGTTGAGACCTTTGCGAATCAAAACCTTCCTTCGGCATCACCTTCTACACCTTTTGAGACCGCTGCGAATCAAAACCTTCCTTCAGCATCACCTTCTTCACCTTTTGAGACCGTTGCGAATCAAAACCTTCCTTCAGCATCACGTTCTTCATGTGTTGAGACCACTGAGAGTTCTTCATGCGCATCTAGATTCGCTCAAAACGAATATATGTGTCGATTGATGCATTACCTACAGTGCTACGGACATGCAAACTATGTAAGCATCTAAAACATTTTTTCTCTACCTTAAAGTTTAATTTATAATATTAGTAACAACCGTATTTACTTTTTTCAGCTCAGAAATGATTATGCACCTCTGGCTCATCACCGTGGTAACGCTCAACCTTGTCAACATATTCATGGGATGCCGAACCGAGCTACAACGCTAGAGGTTTTGGAAAATGCATCGGCCTCTCTCAGCACGATTGTACAAGATTTAAAGGTAGCAGCGTCGTTTTCATACTACGAAACATGTGGCACGTTTGCGCTCCATGTTTTTAGAATGATGAGACAAGATTTGATAGACCTGACGGAAGACGGTATCTTCTGCTTACAACTATATGGCCGTCCGCCTTCCACCACCACCGGTGTAAGTATTTTCTTATTAAATACTATTTTTGTTGTTTAAGAGTATATAAATACTAATGTTGTGTGTTTTTTTTTACAGCAACCAGAGTTGAATAATCCTCAACAGACACAGAGACCTTGCACTGTCTGCTTGATTAACGCAGTGAATATGGCTTTACTTCCCTGTGGACACGTGTTCTGCACGCAATGCGTTATCCAATTTAACAACAGATGCCCAATATGTAGAAGATGGATAGTGGACTACATCAGATTATATTTTTAAAACATATATTTCAATTGTAATAAAATATAAGAATAAACATATATATATTTGAATTGTAATAAAATATAAGAATAAACATATATATCTTAACAGTTTTTTATTTTAATACCCTGATTAAGACAAACTATCAAATATATAGGATATCATAGTCCAGATGGTACAACGACTATTATGGCTTTGTGTTCTGTTGTTATTTTTTCAATTATAGTAAGTAAAACGACTATAAATACATAGTCAGAACACTACGAACATTCATTACGCATACAGAGCTCAAAGAATAAACAATGGAATCTATCAAACCTAAAGTAATTCGTTATTGCTGCGATCTCAAATGTTTTGTTTTGCCAAGAACTGCTGTCGACGGTATTGCGTGTAGAGTGTGTAATTATTTTAGCACTTGTCATTGCAAATGTAAGACCTCACAAAAACTATTCTGGAAAATCACGTTATACAGAACTCATTTCGAAGGATATACCTGCTGCGAAGACATATGCCATCGGTTTACCAAGGCTCAATTGTTTAATTGTCCGAAATGTTCACCTTGTTATTGTTCTACAAATAAACTGTGTACTTGTGTGTTGGAAAAATGTAAAAATAGAAACTCGTGGTCAGAGAAAACCAAGTGGTAAAGTGTAAAAGATTTGTATTTTCTGTTTGAATAAATAGAATGTGTTGAAACAAAAGACGTGATTGTTGATTATAATACTCTACCTAAGCTAACCATCCAAATTATTACTTTATACCAAACATTTTTAAATCGTATAACTATATTTTTTCCTGAGTATGAGATATCTGCGACTTTCAACATATTTGACTTGCGTTCTCTGCATAGTTCAGATGGCCAGTGTACATAGTCCAGATGGTGCAACGTGCATTACATCATCTTGGTAGGTTGCCATGTTGCATTCCGTTTCCTGTACAGTTAGACGGCTATATAAAGCAAGCGCGATTTCTACTCCGTAGTTCAGACGACAACATCTACAGGCGCGCTATGGATATAATCGAGGACTTTGTTGGAGACGAGCTGCCTCGTCTATTTGCCGTAAGTAGATTTTAAGATTTTTACTAGTATATAGAAATCAGTGCGTGTGTATGGTTTTATCGAAAAAATTTCTTCTTAAAGGAACTCAAATACGGAGTCGATGAGGAGGAGGAGGTGGACTCCGACAACCTATTCTATTTTGATTATTCCTCGGTGGAGGAAGAAGATGATGAAGTCTTGGAGTGGGAACTCCAAGAGTACATGGAGAGAAGAGACATTTTTGATGTGTAACTTTTTAAATTAAAATTTACTTTTTAAATGAATTGTTTTTATATTGACTAAATCCTATAAATAATTTGAGGTCAAGGTTAGGTGGGAATACGTTTACTGTGAAACACAGACAATGTAGAGTTATGACAAATTAAGTGTATAAGTTAATTATTCGAGGGCAATGTAGAGTTATGACAAATTAAGTGTATAAATTAATTATTCGAGATATCGCATTCTGGTATAAGTTTTTCGTTGTATTTTTGACATCTATCACTAGGTTAAGAGAGAATAATTTAATTTAATTTAATTTAGAAAATAAAAAAATAAAGATGGCGGAAACAAAATGGCGGAGAAAAGATGGCGGACACAAAATGGCGGAAAAAGATGGTGGGCGGAAACAGTGGCCGGCGTCGGCGCCTCAAGGTCACCCTCAACGCCCATGTTACTCTCCTCAAGGTCAACACCTCACAAACGTTAACTATCCTCAAGGTCAACATCTCACACACGTTACACTGCTCAAAGGTCAAGGTCAAGGTCAAGGTTGTGCCAAAGTGGGGTAGACTCTACTAATGCATCAATGATCTTTCGTGGGTATTCTCGGCATAACCTTATTTTTTTGTAAATATGAAAGTCTATCAATATTAACATTGTTTTTGTAAACATTTTAATATCAATATTAACATTGTAGACTAGTTTACAATCGATACTAACATAAATTAAACAATAATTTCATCTTTCAAAAGTTAAGGTCAGGCCAACTCAAAGATATATTAAAACGAAATTAAAGTTTTAAAACCACCTTGCCTAAACTAACACTAATATTTGTGATGTACACTCGTTCTGTTTTGCCATGCTGACTTGCCACAACTACGTTCAAGTTACATATAAAGTTAATTTTTATTAAAATACTAGTGTCTCCGGCAATACTTTGCTATTTCTTGGTTTGTAGTTATTCCATTTCACCCCTTTGACTTAAGTAATCAAATTGAAAATTGTTGTTTATATCAATTAAGAATAATATTAAATAATGTTAGCTTTATAGTTTGTAGGAAATTAGTGCAATTTATTTGTATTGCATAGCGGGTAGTTACAATAAATCTCTTTTAATGTAGTGACCATTCTCTAAACAATCCTGGTACAAATGTATGTAAATTGTGAAAT
>JAGFPH010000115.1:1022430-1036016 GCA_018207615.1 Philaenus spumarius | reverse complement strand
TTTAAATAATATCGTTATATAATATTTCATTTGTTTATACAGATACACTTTTTGTTATTTTATTTTTAATGTCATAGAAGTAAAGGACTTAGATTTTCTGTAGAATATTTCGCTCCCGTACCCCGAATGGGTTGTTTTTACAATATTATTAGTTTCGAATATATTTTAGACACCCAGCATATGAAACCCAAGCTGAAAATATTTCTGTCTGTTAACGATCGAAAAGTTTTTTAGTAAAAGTTGTTTCACTGTCTGCTTTCCTGACGTTGAGTGGTTCAACTTTCTGCTGAAATGACAAGTTTTCCGAACAAAGTTTTGTTTTTAAGTTCTTCGGTTGAAAAGTTTGAAGCCGACATTAAATCGTAACACAACTACTTGAAATTGAATAGTGAGTAATTAAAGATTTTCTAGAATTCCTCTACGTAACCCAATTTTAATAATCATACATACGTTGTTCCCTTGTACTTTGTATACCATTAACTTTTGAAAGACCTTCAAACAACTGTTACGGAAAGCTTTGTTACAATTGTTCTTCCAATGGAAGGTACTTGTACTTAAATTGTACTTTATTTTAATGCACCTTTATGTAATAAGAGGTTTAATAAACGATCATAACCGAGCAGTCGACACCACTAGTCACTACATTATCAGCACTTATCAAAACTCATTAGTCTACGTTAAAAAAACTACGAGAGTAAAATACTAGCTACTTCTCTCAGTGAACTATTTAACTACAGGTAGTTATTTCACTAGTTCTACTTGTGATTCTGTTTCTGAAATATATATATAACATTTAAAAGTATTTTTTATTATATTGAAGCAGTTGGTATTTGTCATTCTCTCTCTCTCTCTCTCTCTCTCTCTCCCCCTCTCTCTCTCTCTCTCTCTCTCTCTCTCTATATATATATATATATATATATATATATATATAAGAAGAATTTCTTACTGACTGACTGATTCATAATCAACGTATTGCCAAAACTATGATAGCTAAACCCTTAAAAATTTTCAGGGTAGCTTCATACTACTACGTGAAAATGCACTAAGAAAGGATTTTGCATATTGATTTTAAGGGTTGAAATTGGTCAAACCATGGGGTTTACTCCTAGCACTATATAAAACTAAATATCTGATTTAAATCAAGACCTTAGCAACACTATTCTGAATATTTGATTCCTGTTCTGAACCAACACACGTTTGTTGAATTCATTTACATTCATTACCATAGCAAACAACTTAGACAATTTTGAATCAGTAATTATTATTGTTCACAATCTACAGTGACATCAGTTAGATTTATTACCGTAGCAACCTAATGGCAAATTTATACCAAAACCCACTAAAGAATACCGTTGAGGGGCGGGCTTGTGTACACCGAGACCTTGAACGCTCCAATCGCCGTAGTGCGACGTTGTCACGTTCTTCCCTTACTTCTAACTGACTGCGGCTGACTCAACGCATTTATAATTCTTTAAACTGTGCGATCAAGCCTCGAGCGGTAAAGCGGCCCATACACGGGCGAGTTTGGCTCGCGAGCCTGGCTTGGCTCGCGCCTGAACGAGCCAGACTTGACCGTGTATGGGCAGTTTTAAGCCGAGTCGAGCCGAGCCAAGCCGAGCCGAGCTAGACTCGCCACTGTCTTCTGTCCGGCTCGGCTCGTGGGTTGACTCGGCCGTGTGTGGCACCTTTCGAGTCGGGCTTGCCCCTCCCCAAGTCAGTTGCTACCCTTCAGCAGTCAGAAGCAGGAGTTTTATTCGTTTGTGTCTGTAGTGGCGAGTACAGTCAAGTTATTTGTGCTACAATGACGGCGTCCAAAATATTTATGAGTCCTGACTTCTTGACGCGATGTATAGAAGAATATAGAGAGTTACCATGTTTAACGTTTTTCTGAAGAGATTAAGGAAGAAGAAAGCGTTGGCGTCTCAACATTTATGGTTCACTTCGCAATGCCAAAGGAAGAATGTAGTGCCGAAATTTGTGTGTGTTAATTTCAAAACCTTTAGTGAAAGTGCAAAATTTGCTAAAAATGTAGCTCAAAAGGCGTGGCTAAAGTGTGAAATAAAAAAGTGGTATCGTATTATGGATAATGTGTGGGAACATCTATTAGTTGTTCATAATGAATTAGCATTTAGGTTACATCATATACTACACTATCAATCGTATAAAAGTTACCATGTTTATGGAAAGTTAGAAGTGCCGACTGTATGAACAAAGTGAAGCGAGACGAGGCTTGGGAAATACTAATGCAAGTCGCGAAAGAAAAAATCCCAGAAGCAGACTTGAATTTTGTGAAGAAGAAGATTGACAGTATTAGGGCCTCTTTTCGAAAGGAGCTGAGGAAAGTGAGGGAAAGCGACCGCAGTGGTGCTTCGGCAGATGAGGCTTATAAACCAGCCCTTTGGTATTTCGAACTTTTAAGTTTTACCGCAGAGCAAGAGAAGCGGTTTTAACAGATAAGTGTAAAACTGTAGTCTTTTCCTTTGTGTTATCCCCATGCTGCTCACAAAATTGGTTTCCCAGTTAGCGTAAAAAAGGGTGTTTGAAATAAATAACTCATTGTAAAGTATTTTGAGTTCTTAATAAATTTTTCGGGTTACCTAAGTAAAATAAATTTATTTGGATGTGTTTAATTTTGTGACAAATACAATACAAAATAAATAAATAGATGTGTAAAAATATGTATCAATTTCAAAAATGTTGTTTAGTAAACACCAGTTTTATGTTCCTACTACAAGATGGCTAAGAAAAACAGTTTTTTTTTTTTAAACGCTAATTATAATATTTACTTTACCCAAATGTAAACTTTAACCTGCTTTGACAAACTCATATTTCCAACTGAAGTAGACGAGCCAAACTTGGAACAATCAAAACACGTGTGTGGTGATTTTCCTCCGAGCCCGGCTCGTGAGCCTAGCTCGCCGAGCCGGGCTCGCGAGCCAAACTCGCCCGTGTATGGGCTGCTTAAATACCAGGAGTGTTCGAGGCTAGTAGATATGGCAACGCTGCGCGCCCATCCTATTGGCCGCCACGCAACGGTATTCTTTAGTGGGCTTTGATATAGAATCGGGTAATTCTTCGCAACCAGTAGTTTGTTTAGATTAGGTAATAGCAAACTCAAACAACGAAATCACGTGGCTTACTACATCGCGTGGGGATTTTATCGTTGAGGCATCTTCTGATCTGAGGGTGAGGGCCGGGATTTCGAGCGAAGCGAAGCAACCCAATAATCTTTGGCCGCAAGGTCGAGGTGCAAACAACGCGTGAGCCGTGGCTGGTGGCTGATGTGCAAACAAGTACACTCACTCTCAAATAGTTGGTTGGAACCCTAAAAAAATAAATTCAATTTTGGAAATTCGCTTAACTCACGTTAGCTATTTAGCTCGTGATTGAATTATTTACATTGTTCTTATCGTTTTTGTGTACAATGGTTGTACTTGTATCAACTAAAATGAAGACAGCTCTATTTGTATGTATTTGCTTGGTGGGTTCATTGTTGAGATCTGCTTTTTCTTATATTTAATTATTTTTGTGCCGAGTCCAGTGATATATCAGCGGAGTTAACGCTAAAGTTCCACTCTTTACAAAATGCCTGTATTTGTTTTTTTAATAATAACAACAAAGTGAACATGATTCCTATTTACAGATTACTGAAATGTCTTAGGTTAGATTTGCAAAGCATGTTTGTAAATTGTATTAGATAAGTTTTTAAAATTACATTTGCAAAATTGTTTTTACCATTAGAGTACTGTATTTTAATTTGACTTATTTCCTGTATCTTAAGGCTATGGTACCTACTACTGTACCTACTACTGTACCTACTACCTACTACTGGGTGTGATCCCTGTGTGCGTCGAACGCCAATTCTCTTGATACCACCACAGACGCATTTAATAATTATTTTTTTTATAAAGGTTTAAGGTTAATTACAAACTTAAATTTAGGACAATAAGCAAGATTAAAAGTCTAAACCAACAATTAAATTTGATGATACTAGAAGGCTCCATCTCAAGTTCGCTTCGCTCACCTACCCTGTTGGCGTCACGAGTCGAAATGATTGCAATACAGAAAGGACGATTGATTTTGACAGAGGTACTTGCATCGTCGTAGCACAGTACAGCCGTAATTTTCTCGCGAATGACAGATTTGTATAGATAATAGAGAGATAACATTTGTAATGATAAAGATTAATGGAAACTTCCATGACTAAGGCAGGCGTTGTGTGTAGCAGTAAGAAAACATAGGGAACTGCAAGAACGCCGAGCGGCAGTGATAACAAACTCCATGTATGTGTTAGTTTAGTTGTTGGTTTTTTCTTTTGCACGTCGGGCTGCACAAAACGCCTGCATAAAAACGGCCATAGGGTCATACCTTTAAAAAAATATATATTTAATTACAACTAGCCATGATAACCTACCTCAATTTTTAATGAAAAAACAGATACAAGTTTTAGTTAATTCTACAAAATGTATTGAGTCTTGCTGACCATGGTTTCGCCAGCGACAGCATTTACAAGGCAGTTAATCACAGACTAAGGAAAATATAGAAAATACATATACATTTTACAAAAGAGAACAGTTACTTGCTAACAAACAAAAGTAAAGCGAAAGGGTGTGGTGAGAGAGTATGGTTATAGGGAAGACAATGGTTTAAGCAAGGGCGAGTTTGACATGAATTCTACTAGATCATTTAGTACAAGGTTGGAGTCTTTACAAAATAATTTCTTAATTTCTAACATTTCCAATGAATTTAATTTCCTATTTTTTTCATTGTCAGTTACCACTTTGTTGCATGTTATCTGTTCTATCCTTGAAATTTAGTAACATTTTCCCTAAATTATTCTTATAGCAAAAAGCAGGTTTACAGTGATTTTTCTTTTCTAATATATTCCCAACCGCATACCTAACCTTACCTTTATAGTTGATTCTACGCCATTTTGGTGCGGTTTTATTAGAACATCTCTTGGGAATATAAGTAATTTAGCATTTTTAAAATTTAGTTTTTAACATATTTCTATAAGGTTAACATCATATCCATTACTTATAGCAGTTTGTTTTATAAAAGTTCATTATTTACAAAAGTCGTTATTAAACTTAGGAATATTAAGACGATGCAACATACCATAGAAGGCGGCCAACTTGTGACTATAAGGATGTTGTGATGTAGAATGAATAATATTTTCAGTAAACGTAGGTTTCCTAAAAATACTGAAACTATTTGATTCTGTAAACCTATTTCCATAGTGAATTGTATTGTCTTATTAATGGAATTTAAAGAATTTACAGCCAAGTAACTGTTCTCTTTTGTAATATGTAATATGCTTTTTCTATATTTTCCTTAGTCCGTGATAAACTGCCTTGTCAATGGTCAGCGAAACCATGGTCAGCAATGCTCAATAAATTTTGTAGAATTAACTAAAAATATTGTGATTGTTTTTTTTTTTTTTTCATTATCCAGCAATATGCATTTCATATTATCACTGTTTGTTGGAATATTACCCCTCGTAAGTATACACCCTCTTCATGTGTTATGAGTTACATGGGCTTAACAAAATTCTAAACTGCTTCGTCCTCTTCAACCGTCATATCTCACCAGAGTAGTTGAGTAGACCATTCATTTCAGCATTCTCGTGTTGCAGAAGTCCGTGTTTGTGCTTCTCTGCGTACCTCTTGATTTTTTTCTGCGACGGCGTTTATCTTAAGGGTGTGCAATACCAGGTCGAAACAGTCCCATACATCAGTCCTCTTCATTATAACTTTTCTTTCATTGCATTTTGAAGATAATCTTTTGTAATTCGCAGGAAATCATTCATGAGCATCTAAACTATAATTCTTAGGTGACAAAAATTGTAAATTTTCCATTTTTATTAAAGATATTTGCAAACATGATTTTTAGTCAAGTTACCTGATAGCTGTAAAACATCGGGGCTAATTTTGTTACCTACTAACTATACATCGGAGTTTTCTGCGAATTGAAATGTCGTACACAATATGGCGGAAACTAAAAATAAGGCAGTCATTAGTAAAAACGAAAGTGTATACAAGCGATATTGCAGCCACGCTTGAGCGCTTTACCAATGTAATATCAAAGGCCAGCCTTCTCAAGGTTGGCTCCGCTCACTAGATTTGATGCTTTTACTCCAGTGGTATATCACACCATTAAGATCTCGATGAAGATTGTCATTGAGGACGAACCATGATGCTTTAACATTGCCCCGCAGAACCTTATTCTGAAATGTTGTATGATATTTACACTTGTCTTCTTTGTACATCCCGACATCTGTAGTCCATAAGTCCATGCTGGTTTAAATATTTTCCCGTGGAGAAGCAGTTTGTTGTATTTATCAAGTATATCTAGTTCTGAGTTTTAACCAAGTAAGCACTGCATTTTCCTAAATTGTATATTTAATTCTACCTTCTTTTTGAAATGATTTCCATTGTAGCTTGGCATCGAGTGTCATTCCAAAGTATTCAGCAGTATTAGCCTTAACTACTAAAGGGTCACTCTCAGTATTAGTCGGAATTATTAAATGGATAGGCCTATTCATAAACTCGGAAAAATTAGATTGAAAAATAATTTTAAAATACAAATCAGCCCTGCATAGAAATGCATAGGTATTAAAGGGTTTAAGCAACTGATTATTATAAAACAACATTGAACATCTTCAATCAGCTTACCTTCTACAAATAGCAGAAAACTATTTATGGGCCTAAACTTTACGTAAAACCATTTGTAAATTTCAGTATTTTTCCGACCAACATGATGCTTTATTATTTATATCTTTACCAGCAGGTGTACCCGCGGCTTCGCTCGCAGATATGAATAAATGAATATATCGGATAAATATTGAGAGTTCCCTGGCCACACAAACGGATGGTGAGTTTCGTCCAAATCGATCTGTGATTCCCATTTAGCTACATGAATTGCAGCTATGCGCCAGTACATCACTTGTTACTCCAGTCTGTTACTCATAACTCCGAACGAATGGAGTAAAATTAAAAATCAGGCTACCAACAATATCTATCCCTTAGACGCACATAACTTATATGCAATTGTTTTTCCCCTACATATAACTTAAGAGTAATATTGACAAGTCTCTAGCTTCATAACAATTGTATGAATTATAATTTATTTTTAATGGTAGCTATCCCAATTTGCCCCTTAGACTCAATCAAGTAATAGAAATGCAATGTGTTTTCTTGCTTTTATATTACATAAGAATAACATATGTATCAAATTTCAGTTCTCTGGCTTGTATTAATAAGTTTAAAGGAGTTTATATTTATTGTATAGGGGTAGTAACCCAATTTTAACCCTTACACTGTAGTGATCGAAATTCGATAGGTTATGAAATAATTGTACCAAATTTCAGTTCTCCAACTTCAACAGAAGTAAACTGATGTTGTTTTAGGTGTTGGTATGCCTGTTTTCATCCCAAATACAAATAATCAAAGTGTGATTGCTCTAATTTTGTATGTATCACATAGAAACGATTGAGCAAAATGTCAACTCTTTATTCATCGGAAATAAAATTTAATCGATTTAGGGTAATTACCCTGTTTAAATCCCTTAAGTGTAAGTGAAACACTTTCTAAGGGGTCAGCGTAATCACTATGCCAAACCCCACCCCCCACCCCGTCCCTCTGATCCTTCAAATGGTCTAGGTTATACGGAATATTGTGTCGAGTTATTAACCTGGTGATCGAAATCAGCTGTTATAATATGTCTGTATTGCTACGGTAATGTGTATATAAATTATTGGCATTTCATTGTTTATTGTATTTGCCAACGTTTTTAGAAAACGTGTACAAGTTTGTGTATAATTATCATTTTGTAAAAACATAAATTGGTCACCATCTTAAAATTTTTTTCTAAATCGGAACTTTCATCCTGTAGTACTATGGATTAAGGAGACATCAATAACAATCGCTCAAGGTAATCATTATTTATTGAATCGATAGTTATATACAATAAGCATTTTTATTTGTTTTATTATCACATATATACATTAACAATATTCATTATCTGGTGATGTTTTGTTTTTATTCTTACTAAATAACAATAGCAGTGACGTAAACTAATAGATATGAGTACTTCATACGTGCAGTAGGAACAGTTGTGCATTATTTAAAATGTGATTGAAATAAATTCACGTTTTAATCGTGTTGTTTTCTCTTAAAAAACTTGAGCATAAAGTGTTATACTCGTGCGCCAAGGCTTTCTCGTGCGGTAGCAAGTCTTGTTGAAAGGTTTCCCAACAAACCAATGACTAATCACCGTTAATTGATACAACTATACATTGGTGGGGATTCATTGTACGTTTATTTTATTCCATACACCGCACGCATGGCGAATATATTTCTTACCATTTTTTTCCTAATAATTTTATTTACTATAGTTCATCTATAATAGTTATTTGTGTATTTAGGGTGCAAAGTTGAGTTTGCCTCGGTCTTCAAAATTTATTGAGTTTAGACAAAGTAAACTTTGCATCGGTAATACACATAACATTTTTCCTACAGCTATATTTTAAATTAGTGTTTTTAGTATAGAAAATCTGTTTTTAGTCGCACAAAAATCCAAAATTTCAAAACAGACTACATCAGCCGTTTACTTTACCGCACGCCAGCTGTTTAGAGGTGCGGTAAAGTAAAACAAAGAGATATCATTACTTGACGGTGAATACATGTAGTTTAGTTTGCGCACTGCTGTGATTGATTACCGATAGTTTCCTTCAATAGTTCTTCGTTGTGTTTTTTTAGCTTAAATCTTTAATTTTAGGATTGAGAGATGCTGCTGATTACAGGTATTGTGGTGTGAATTCGATGGACTCGGGGAGTTCAAACACGGAAACGTGGACAAGTACTGTTTCGTACCATCGCTTAGCACTATATTTTGAGGAAATGTTCCATATTATTAACAATAAAAACTCAAGATAAGAAATTAACTTACAATCTCTTAGCAATCAAAATGCTTATTTTAAACTAGCTGGCCCGATCCGGCTTTGCACGGATAGACAAATTAAAGTTAAATGTTTATTAACAAAAAATATATATGAATAAATATAGCCTATTATACTATGTATTTCTTATGGGGTTTTTTAATAACTTTAACCCCCTAAACCCCCTAAAATTTCGAATTTTTTAAACCCTTCCTTATTGAGCACCTAGGGTCCTAGAGGAAGCTGCATACCAAATTTCATTCCAATCCGTTTCTAAGTTTTTGAGATTTCGTGATGAGTGCGTCAGCGGTATTTGGATTTTATATTTTATATATTATAGAGTAAATCTATTTGTACTGGGGCGATATAATGAAATACTAGTACTTTCTTTCTTTTTCGTCGATGGTGAGACAACGAAAACAGATGTAGGGTAGCAGAATGTTAAAATGTATGCAATAGAATTTATGTTTTTAAAATATAGTGCAAAAATGTTGTAGTAAAATAATTTCAAAATATGCCGTGAGTTGGTCAGAGAAGTTAAGAAGAATTCTTGGAAAGTCATTGAAATTAATTACCAAAATTTTCTAAGAACCCTGCTGTTGCACTTAGTATTTTTTTCTCAATATTTTGCTGTAGTAATTTAAAATAAAGCAGAAGATGGAGTTCTTAGCATTATGACATATTTATATATATATTTATTACTTGCCTGACTAATCATGTAAACAGTCAAAGTATATAGCTGTTTCGCCTATTGGCAGGCATCATCAGAACAATTAAAATAGACAGACATACAGACATTTTGTAAAAACAACTTTTTTGGACTCAGGATGCCCCAAAACTGATATTTCCACAAAAAGTCAACATCGATTTTTTTTGCGGTCACTATACTTTCTCTATACTATAGTATAGTGCGAAAGTAAAAACTTAAAACTAGTATGATATCCTTAAGTAAACGTGTAATCAAATATTAAACTTTTCCGGGTACAAAACGTCGGACCTCGATATGTTCGAGGTCTGAGTAGCATGCTTAAATTTAATGGTGAATCCTTTGTCTGAGAAAACCTACTTTTTGGGACAGCAGACAAGAGTGATCATGAAATATTTCATTTAGTTTGAAGGTAGGGAAACCGAAAACGAACTATTTGGCATTTTGAGAAGATCAAGTAATATTTGAGTAATTTGAATGGTATTTTTTGATGGCACGCTAATAAGTTTTATAATATTAACTAAAACTTATTAACTTTACAATTGTTCATTCGTCTTGTTTCCTTTGGTTACGAATTAGAGCTAATAAAGTGGATTGTATCTTCTTTTTAAGTAAATACCTTAATCATTAGTTGCAGTTGGATAATGCACATAAGCTCTTGGTTTTAATGCTAAGATTTCTTCCTTTGAGATTTAAGAGTCTTCTATTTTATTCACTAAATATTAAACAAACTGTAATAAGAAAAAGTATATTCAAGAGAGTAATTATAGGTTTTATTAGAGAGTTCTTTTCTTTTATAATTAGAGTAAAACAGTTAACAGAAAAATAGAGGAGAAGAAGAAAAGTAACAAAACAATAAAATTTAAAGAAACATATAGTTTTTAATAAAGTTTAGATCATTGATTTCTAGATAATTGTTTGTTTTGGTGAATCCTAAACACAACTTGAACTTCAAACGTTGCTAATAATAATAAGAAATAATCAAAAGTCTTCACTTCACATGAATTTTAACATTTCAATACACAATTTACAAAAATAAATTTTATCAATCTCGTTATTTCTTTCCATTACATTTATATAATTAATAATATTCCATTATATACTGTATATTAATATTTGGACCAGATCGATACATAAACCCATCAAAATCGTTTCAACGACTAGTAATATTGTAGGATGCCAATTAAATGGAGGACAAATTCCAGTAACTCCGTTTTTTTGTTATGTTTTCCAGTAGGTTTAATATCACTCTTCCCATTATAATTATTAAAAAAAAATTTGCTACATGTACTTATCTAAAAGTGTTTTATATAGTTGATTAGTTAACTTTTCAAAATTAAGTGAATTTTTTAAGAAAAAATTGTCAACATGTGTTCTGGCTTCGTCCAAGAAAATGGATTCTCCATTAGTAGCTGCAAGTCTCAAGAGAGAGCTTAGAGATTTTATAAATGTAATGGAACCGGCTCTGTCTGAATCAATGAACAGGGCGTTTCTCTAACGGTATTTACTTAAGTTCTATCCTGATGTAAATATACTGCTCAAACTTGTGATGTGGTTATTACTGGTATCACTGTCTTCTATTTTAAAAGTATTATCAAGTAGGTCTAATATGAGGAAATACACACTGGGGGGGGAAATTGCAGGAAAGATTGGCCACTGAAAATGAAAAATAAAACTGGATGGAAACTTTAATCTCTGACCTCCGGAATTGGATGGGACGGAAATCGATTATCACCTCACTCAGACGTTCACAAGTCACGAAGAGTGAAACTCCTAATCCTACAGTAATAAAAACACAAAAAATCATATTAATAAAATAAATAATGATCAAAATAAACACGTAGTAGACCTACATAATATGGCAAACAATTTTATTAACACAAGTATTACAACTTAGAAGGTAAAGAAAAAGAAAGTCAAGCGGCCTCCCACCAGGAGGGCTATTTAATGGTCTTATTTATTTGTCTAATTTTTAGATTAGGTTTTTAGCGAATTTCCATAGGAAATATGAGCTATTGCAGATGCTCGTATGGTGAGACCTAAGGTCGGGCGTGGTCAATGAGCATCGATCATGGTCCCCTGAACACGTTTGATGGTGTCATTAAAATTGTATATATATGTTTCTATATATATGTGTTTATGTGTTCCAATTTTAACGGCCGCATTTTACGCAGATTTTGTCCAAATTTGGCACTCACGTTAGTTTGATAAGTTGCTATGACGAGTTCGTTAGTTAAACAATCCAACTGCCGGAACAGGAAGCACGTTTTTTGACAGGAAGTAACAATATTTTTAGATTTTTCGTTCTAGAATTAATTTTGTGGGGTTTTATCTAAACTAATAAATGCAGGAGATAATTCTGCACATTTTGTTTTTTACGCGATCTTTAAGCTCATCTGGCTCCCTCAAAATCGATTACAGCGTAAAGCACTATAAAAGTACCCGGTTCAAACCCAGCGAAGCGAAGCAGTCCATAATCAGAGGGTGCAAGGTCGGATACAGACTCGCAAAGCGCATTCTATAATCTTAGGCCGCCTGGTCGCAAAGCTAGTTTTCCTCTACGAGAGTATCGAAGCAGCGCGTGTGCCGGGGTGGAGGATGATGTGAACACAGATTCTACTGATATATTTCGTACACGGAGGCAGCTATTCAGCAACTTCGTGAGAAGAACAATTTCTCAAACAGTTAGTTGAAACCCTAAAACATAGAAACTCCGCATTCATGCAGTTTTTAAAACTTAACTCAAACACTATTTATTTTTAAAAAAAGCTTTAGAGAATGCAATCCACTATAATTTTATTCAGACTTTTTTTCAAGACGGCGGCGTAAGCTTAAAGGGGTGAAGATCGCAAACTTAGTATGTTTTTACGATTACAGAAAGATAATAGCCTACTTGTACAGTATTACACACTCATTACATTGCTAACCACTGCTATCGCTAATGTTTATTTAATCAGTATTATTCTATACTTTTAGGCACTCATGTAGGGTTTATATCATATAAGGCTCTGCTGCATCTCCAAAGTAAGAATAATGATGCACTTAAACACGTTCACTGACCACGTTCATGTGATCAGTTTTAGTCGGTGGTGTTTTAGGTTACCCAAATGAAGAATTAAAGTTTCAGGATACCTTCTCCCCCACAAAAAGTGAAATAAATAAATAAAATTGTGTCTTTTAACTTTGTTTATTTCGTCCCGTTATGTGCCTCTCCAGATTTGTTCAAATTGTCGTTCTCATGTATCTTTCATCCGACAGTATGTACTAGAATTAGTTAGAACGTGACTTTTACATCATAAGGTTTTGTAATATAGGCCTACCAGAAATAAACATGTCCATAACGATCAATGATTTACCATTCAAGTCTACATTGATGAACACTGTGCTAAGGTTTTTTAGGTGCCTTTAACTTTTAGTCCACATTTATAAAATTATCACACCTTTGCGTACGTACATTGTACCTAAAATATTGGTTACCGACACAGCAATCCAATGTTTCAGGTCTTTAGCTCTATTGAAATTAGTATTGTAGTAGTGTAGAGGTAGTTATTCTATTTGAACCGTAATCGAAGTGCAAGTGGTATTTCTTTCCTGAATTTCGTTTGGATACCAAATTTAGCTCTCTAGCTTTATGGAAAGTTAATGGAATTCGTTTTTATTGTGTTGCGATACCCCTCAATTTTATTCTTTAGACGGAAAAAAACTTTTAAGATATAACTTTTAAATGTTAGCACTCCATTCTAACTTTTTATGTTTATTGTTTGTTATACATATTGCATCATAACGTGTCGACACTGAGTAAATATAATTCTTTCTTTTCGCCATATGTTCATTAACTTTTTCAACATATTTCAAATTTTATTTATTTATTTGAAAGCAAATTGATTTTTCTTCTGCGGTAGTTAACAATTACAATAATAAACAAAACACCTTCAGGCAATA